>CM039679.1:163618381-163898463 GCA_022537955.1 Schmidtea mediterranea | reverse complement strand
ATAAGTTAAAATTTACCCAACTGTTAAGATAATTATTTATATTTATACTTATTCTGCCAATCTATATAGTTTAAACAAATTAAAAATGTATAATTTAAGTGAATCAAAAAAGCTTTATATTAACAATGCTGTTATCTATATTTGCATACTGAAAATGAAATTAAAATCTTAGATTACTGATTTCCTTGTCATTTTTAATCTATTTATTTGATAATTTAGGAATCAATTTATTTAATAATACTATTTTTATTATTTATTAGTTTAGTAAATATTTAGGTTGATAGATTAAAGATTTAGGAAATTAATTATTATCTTCAAAGCTATTGCAGGAATCAACCAATTAGCAATGGAAATGCTTTCTTTTACTGAATTATGAACAATAATTCTCATTATTGTCTTAATTGAAAGGTAAACATTTAAACAAAATTACAACTCAAAAATTACCAATCGGCAACGTGAAAATTGAGATAAATGATTTTCATGATACGATGCATCAACGAATATTTATACTTACCTCCTATGAGCATCTATTAAACTTTCTTCACATCCGCACTTTTAAAACCACAACTTCGGAAAAATCAAATATCTTTCACTGTACCTATCTTTACTAATCTGTTGCCTAACACTTTGGTTTTTTTATAAAATATAGTTTAGAATTTCCTATACTTGTTTTAATGAACAAAATTTTAACCAACAAAACCAGAAATAACTACAAACCTTTTAAAAAACACATACGAAACCACATATTGCTTTTTACTAGACTGAATTAAAAAAAATCCTAACAAGTACTAGCGTATAAAATCTCTTTTTAAAAACAACTTTCCATCAATATTCCATTTGCAAAGAATTACTTTCTTATTTTTTTTCTAAAAGTAAAATAACTTTACAATATCTTTAATTTGAAATTAAGACTTTACTACATTTGAAAATATGACCTGAAATATTTTTAAATTAAAGAACAATTTATCTCTAATCTTCTTTATCATCCGATATATCAATGTTAACGTGAGATCTCATGATTAACGATAAATATAACGAGTAAGTTACTATCTTGTCATAGAAGGTTTTATCTATTCTGAAAAATCTTGACTTTTTAACATTCACAAAATATTGAGGAATGTTAATTTTGATTCGATAATATAGATGTTAAATTAATCTGTTTTTAATCTATAATTAATGTCGAGTGCAGAATTTGTCGGAATGGAGTAGAAATTTTAATATATTCATTTTCGTCTTAAATTTTAAATTTGAAAAAATCACTGTTATTTAATCCGATATTTAGTTAAAACAAACTTAATCAGTTTCAACCATTTGTTCATGTACTTCTAATCGGTGTCATATCTATTCTTAGACTAATTCCTATATATATATATTGCTGTTTCCATATTCATTAAAATTATGACACTATCAAACTTAGAAGAATGCCTTAAGATCCCCATATCTTAAAATACCTACTTTTATAAAATTTCGTAAAATTCTGATAGTTTCAAAGAATTATTAAAGATCTAAAGTTTCGTTAATAAATTTTTCTAATTTTCGCTAAGTAAAAAAGTTAAAATCCCCAATACTGGACCCTTTATTTTTAAAATACTATTGTAAACACCATAAGTATTTTCCTTTAGTTGATTAAATATTTAATTTCTATTATAAGAATGCTCCACTTATTCTCTTTAAATTTTTATTCTATTAGATTTGATTAAGTCAGTATAGAAAAAAATTGCTTTAAAGTATTAATCTTTTTATAAATTCAAATTTCTGTCTTAATATTGATTTTAAACTTAGGACACAAAACCACAAAACTATAAAACCCAAGCCAACGGTTCAGCCATATTTAATAACAAACCAGCTAGTAATTTTTCAAATAACAAATCATTTAATCAAAAGGCGGCAAATTTTTCATCCCCTCAATCAGGCAGCGGTAACAGTACAAATTCGAGTAATACGTCCAATCAAACAACTAAACCCCCATGTATTAAACCTAATTCTACTGATATCCAGGTCAAACCTATTAAACGAACAAGCATTTTAAAAGGAAAAAGCAGCAGTGAAAATTCAAAGAAACGTAAAATTGAAACAGGAGAAGATGCTGCTGGTAATAGGTCAACAAATGTTGCCAACAGAAATGTTTTATTACCAACCAATGTCAGCAAGCAATTTCATGATTCATTGAAGTCAAACATCTCACATTCTCAGTCGAACTCGTTTGGTAAAAAACTCGATCAGAAAAAATCTGTGATTACAGGGCAAGCTGATGTACCTTCAAGTCAATATGACTCAAATTCGTCCACTTCGTCATCAAGCAGCAGTTCTAATGATTCATCATCGTCAGATGAAGGTGACAGTCTTCCTCTCACAAAGAAATCAGGATCAAATGTCAAGTTTCCTACTTCAACTAAAATCGATGTGAACAAAGAATTGAGTAATATTTGAATTTGTTTATATCTATATCTATATTATATATATATATATTATATATACACTCCAATACCGTGATTTTCAACCTTTATTTTCACTGTACCACCAAGTAACAAATTTTAATGTCGGCGTACCACCAGAAAAGTCAAACCAAAAACCACATAAATTATAATTATAATACCCACTATTGATTATTACTGACTTAAATCTTAGACTTAGAATTAGTTATTGTTAGTTACTGTTAGTGGACATGACTCATTAGTACCTACTTAGCCAATAATAATCTTAAACTTAGAATCTTACAGACTTAGATAAACAGAATCAGATATAGAACTAACTATTAAAAATAACATTTTAAGCAAGTTAAGATGAAGTTCTAGAACATTTAAAACAACAAGAATTTTAAGGTATACAATTTATAAATTATATTTATTTTTTCGCGTACCACTTATCGACATCTGGCGTATCACCGGTTGAAAACCTCTGCTCTAATACATCAATAAATGTAGATACAATATAGATTTTTTACAAAATATTACATAAAACTGACATAAATTGTGAAGCATAATAATAAATGTAACTTAATATATTGCTTATAATTTATCAGTAAACATATTTAGTTTTATAATTATGATCTATTATTATAACGGACTTTTGCCTCTAGTTTTTTAAAAAATGTAATAAAATGAATCTTCAAATTTATTATTTTTTATATAATATATATATATATATATAAGAAATTTTGTATATAAATAGAACTTTTATTTGATTAATATTTAGTGGCTTCTATTTAATTGGTAACTAATTGGAATTAAATGACAGTTTCTAGTAATAAATATATTAGTACCTTTCGTTAATAAACCAAAATATGAATTCTTAAGAAACCCAAAAAGAAGATAACATGTCTGTATTTTTCTACTTTCACATCTAAACTCTTAATTGAATATTTCGAAAAAGCGTAGAATTTTCAATTCGCCTTAACATTTATTATCTTACCTCCCTAAAGATCCTTAACTTAATTTTTTTCGATTCTTATCCTTCGAAAAGTGTTTCTCAACCTGTCTGTCACGAGAATTTGGAAAGATATTTTAAATTTTTATGGTTCTTAAGCGAGGAAATTATGAAATTTTCAAATAAAGCAAAACAAAATTTTTTATAAATCAAAACAAAAATTTTAATACTCGAGACGCGCGGTGGCGTTAATAAAGTTCGTTTATTTCAGAAGTTCCCAGAAATTTTGTCCCGTAGACTTCTTGACAAGATTTTCGGTTTTTGGTAGACCTTTGATTTCCAAAAATAGAACATATGCATAAGCATCAAAAATAAGCTACATTGAAACTTTCACTTTGATAGTCTTTCTATAGAATGAAACTTTAAACTGAAAATGTGTGTATTTTTATAGTTACATATCTATTAAAATGACATAAAGTGTAAATTGATAACCATTATCACAACATAGATACATTGAAAAATAACTTTTAATGAGGTTGAGGAATACGAAGCTTTGTAAAAGCGTCAATATTTGGCAGCAATTCAGTTTAAATCTTTTTGAAGAGCAATTTTCAACCTGTTTCTTTTGTAATGAAATTTACGACCAAACTGAAACTCTTTTCCATTAGATGAAAATAGAAAAGCTATCAAAAGCTTTCTCGCTGTATTCCATAATGCAGGATACGTTTGAATCCGGAATTTCTAGTATTCTTTTTGAACTCCACCTTAAGTTGTTCATTTTTGCATATTCCGATTATCTCTTGTAACATCACATGTTTTACCTCATAGGCAATTAATGTCTGTTATAAGTATGATGTAAGTACATAAGTACTATTTGTGTTGTGAATTATTCCATTTATGGAAAGCCAAAATATCGGTCACGGCATGCTTAAATTGGATTCATTCTCATGCACCCATAATTTTTGCTTTCGTTGTCATGGACGCCCTGGAATTCGGAATCGACTCCTATGGGTCGATATAAATCACTTTGGGAATTACTGGTTTATCTTAAAACTCAATTTTTTAATATAAAAAGTGACTTAACAAAACACATGTTTAACTCTAAACGAGTGTTAACATATGAGAATCATCAAAATTTGGTGATTTATCGAATTTTATTAAAAATTTAATTCGGCAACATTTAAAATTTGACAACTGGCAAATTTTCCAATGTATTTTCTTAAGAAAGTACAGTCATCACATTGTAGAAAATATTTAGGTGTCATGAAAAGTTTCGAATAATTTTAGTTTGTAGTTACTCAAAAAGGTTGAGCAACATTGCCTTATAAAATAAAATAATTTAGTTTTACTTAATCCTTCTTTTTAAACAAAAAGCTTATTTCAACCATAATTTCTGGAAACCCTAGCCTAATTTACTTTCTAAATTTTTTATGCTTTTCCTTACACGAAGCATCTCTCAGGCTGTATTTACGAACTCAAAAGGAATATTAATTTAAGTTAATTAATTTTAATATTTTATTCCGAATTCCAACTTTTTACGTTTCTAAGAAACTGGCTAAGTGTTCGAACCACACAAAAACATTTTAAAACACATTCAGCACATCGCAAAAATGCCAACCGGAGTTTGCCACACCGACTAGTTACGCCACTATCTGAAATTTTTCGAAACATTTAAAATGAGGGTTAAAATCAAACTCCAATATTACTTAATTTAATTGTAAATCTTCTCAATACACAAATTTTATTAAATTAATATAGGCTAAAATCTATGTTTAAATTATTAGTCGTTTTATATTTTAAAATTATGTTAAGTAACTGATATTTTTTATAGTTGTCGAAATATTATCTTAGTTTCTGTAACTACTATGGATTATATATCTTAAGAATGTTTAATCTATTTAGATTTTTAACTGTAAAAACTTCGTTTTCATAAACTTGTTTCGAAAACTGACAAATCGTTTGCTTTAAGTAAGTTAAACATTTTCTGAATTGCAACCTAAGCTCTAAGACAGATAAATAACTCTATGATTGGGTATTGCGCTAGTTAATAAATAATAATAAAAGAAAAATTTTCAAATAGATAAAATGCAAATGAAGAAATTTAACATAATATGTTACTTATAATTTGACAGTAAAATTCTTTTTAATTGAAATTTATTTTAATTATTATAGTGCATAATGAAATAGTAAATTGTAATGTTTTAAAATTGGATTTTTAAAAAAAATTATATTTATATATATTTAATCACAATCATTTATAGATATTAAAATGTATGTGTATATATTTCTAGAAATCGATACTAACAATAAGGATGCGGTTGATAGTAGTTACAGTCAAATGATTACGGCTGTTCCAAATTTACCGGGAGTATGTGCTGTAACTAACATCGGAGAACCGATGCCACAAATGATGCAAAATATTAGCACAGATTTATCTTCAACCCAGTCTTCATCGGTACCAGATCTTAATATTGCGTTAGTTGAACCGCATTTCATGAAATTATCAATGCCTAACCCCGTTGCCGTAACGACTTCTTTAACGTTACCACCATCATCAAACACTATTTCTGAATCGATTTTTCCAACCGCCAAGGTATTTGTGTATATAAATTGATAATAGAATTCCTGATTAATTGGTTTTTATCCATTAGCCAAATAGCCTTCACTTTTCTGCCCCTAACGCAAACGATTTAACAAAAATAGTCAATTTTAATTCAATATCTTCTACTCAGAGAATCGATAACAATCCCGAGGAAACTGGTCTCAATTTAGTGAAACCAAAAAAACGAGCAGAGAATGCATTTAATGAGCACAATTGGGCTCCTCCCCACGAAAATCCCAGTAAACTTGTCCATCATCGCGGAGATAGCTCAGTTACTGAATCCACTGTTATTGAGCCTCCTAAACAAATTATCAACGGAAACGAGTAAATATTTATATTATTGATTATTTTACAATGGAATACTGAATAACATTTTCAATCAACTCTTTCACCATTAAACTATATTAGTGATTTCCAATACTTTTTGAAAGAGTTTATTAATAGCTTTTTGGTCCGTGAAAAATCACATTATGCACTGAATGTTGGTTTGTAACTCACCTATACATATATGTTCCTGCAATAATATTGATATGTATAACTATGCCAACGTCACTAATGTAATAGTAAAACGTTAACGGGTACGACGGTTATTACATCTGTGGATTATAAATAAAATAAAATTGTCAGTAATTTTAATATTTAACATTTATTTGATAATAGATTAGTATATCGATAAATAAAAATTAAATAAAATAACTACTTTTATATTAATATATATATACACTAGAGCCTCGAGTTGCGTTGTTCCAACTTGCGTCCTTTCGAGTTGCGCCACAAAAATTTTGATAACCTAATTTTGAGTTGCGTTGCTAATTTTCGAAATGCGTTGAAAAAAAGTTTTAAAATAAAATTTAATCAAAAAATAGCATAACGTCTATATTCAAAAATTAAAATTTAAACCGAAACCAGAACGCCATGATTTATTTTTAAATGCATCTGCAAATAAAATAATTTTTTATTCAGTATTTATTAGTATAAAAGTTTAGTTCTTATTTGTTTGTATAACTTATAACGTTTAAGTGTTTCTTGGTTTTTTAATAATAATTTTTTAAAATTTTAAAAAATCAATTACAATATATATACATTTCTCAAAGGTATTACATTTTGTTTATTGTTTATGTTGTTTCATTATTTTACATTATTTTAAAATTCTATTAATGTTTGCATTAGTTTTTGGTTTAATAAAACTTATTAAATAATAGCTAATCTATTCATACCTATTTTTTATTTAAATATGTAGCAATATAACTAATTTTTTTTTAAAAAAGATGGATTTCAGATTTTATCGGAACCTATTATATAAAAACAGGTACAAATGTATCAAAATTAAAATTCGAATTGCGCTGTTTCGAGATGCGTCGCGATTTATTGTAACACATTAACGACGCGACTCGAGGCTCTAGTGTAAATATATCTTAATTATTATAATTTTTTTGTATTCCTCAATAATTGTATTGATCTATCGTTATTGGACTTTCACTTAGCATAGAAAATAAATAAATGTAAATTGTTAGAAATAATTTAAAAGCTAATGATATATTCAAGGAAAAGTTATTAATCACTGGGGAAATCTCGGAGTTGATAGATTGATTAGTTGTGTAAATCACAATAGTCGATGTGGCATACACAATTAATCATGATTATTGGTGTAAAACGGTTTATTTAAATAATAAAGATACACGAGAAAATGTACCACTTTATATGGAGAACGAGAGCGTTTATTAATGACAAAAAAGCCTTTAACTCTTTCGGGACCATAGGGGCATATATGTCCCGTTCGATGTTTGATATGCTTCACTTGTTGAATTTTAACCCACTCAAAAAAAAACCCAACGAGATATTAATGTCCCAGGGCTCAAAGGGTCCTTAAAATACAGAAAATGTTATAAATCAAAAATATGCCTCTAAATGCCCTTATTACTACACTATTTTGTTTATTACGCTATTAGATTGCAAATTCTTCTAAGATAGAGAGAATTATAATTGGAAACTATTGTTAACGCTGCGGGTTCTATTTTGTTAGGTTTTCTTTGATTTCTTATTGTTCACGATGAGTTAATTCCTATCAGAACTTTACTAATATCCCAACAAAACTAATCAAATTACAATCGGATGGTCTGAGTAAGAATTAAATTTTAGATATTGTCATTGACATGCGTGGATCAAAATAAGCACTTAATTTAAACAAAATACATCCCATTTAAACAAAAATTTCCTTATTAATATATTTACAAAGTAATATTTTGATTATTGACTAATCACGATAAAAACATTTCGATAGAAACATAACCAGCTATAAATAAATAATCATTATCAGGATTGTACTTTTCTGTAAAAAAATGAAATTTCTAATTATTTTGTTGATATTTTCAAATATTATGCTAATTAAAAGTTTATTTCTGTGTAGAAAAACATTTAATCAAATAGTTCAAGTGCTTATTTTCGTTGTTATTGACAATTGTTAAGTGAAAAAAATTAATTTGCAAAATAACTTTCAACTATGGATTATTTCAAAATTTAGTTAAAATATTATTTGCAGTTTTTATAACGGCTCATATTTTAAATAAATGGGAAATTAACATCAAATAGTGTCACCATATTCTCAATCAACCACAACGACGATATCTCATTTATTTTTTCTTCATTGATTTTTTATTTTTAGGTTATATCGTTGTTTTTTACAAACATTTGATATTGGTCGTGCCGAAAATTCGTGTTAAATATAAAACAAAATATTGATTGATAGTCTAAAAATAAATAGAGGAATAATGATAAATGAAATTATAAGGATTTTTTGTCTTTATTGTTCCAATTTTTCCAAATACTTTTAGTTTTGGATAAAATCAGTTATGAGCCCTTAATTTTGAAAGTGGCATAAGTTACTTGTGAAAAATGAGTTAGGCTATTTGTGATTACAAATACGTATAATTTTTTCATATTTTACTGATTTATTGTTATCTCTTTCATAATTTTGTATAGTATTTGAATAATAGGAAAAAATATTTTTGTAATTTAGAGCTATTTAGCTCTAACTCGTTTTTGTGCCACTTTCAAAATTAACGGCTCATATGCTTGAATTCTTAAGACTTAAATAAAAATAGCATCTGATCTGAGTCAAAATTTGTAATTGTTATAAAATTATCATACTAAGTTACTTGCTACCAACCTGACTACTTTTATTGGCTAAGTATTTTCATTTCGTTTTATAATAATTTCCGTTTATTTACAGAATACATATTAAACCAAATTTCAGTTTCTTAATGTCTTTAATTATTAAAAATATTAAATAACCAAAATTAAATTTTGGGCTATAGACGGATGGAAACAGAATCTAGTCATTTTTTTAATTGTATTCTGTAGCCATGGATTACATAACTTTTTCATTATAATTAACATTATTTGAATTCCCAATTTACTTTTGACAGAGTTTCAACAAGGAATACATTCTTTAATTAATTTATAACTTGTTTCCTTCTATGTGTATTTATCAGCATTGATATTTATCATTAACACTTCCGTTTTAAATTAAATATCAGATAAAATAGAAATTCCAACATTAATACAAAAATAATGAATTATTTGGAAACACTAGAAATTTAAAATAATAAAATTAAAGTAGATGGTAATAATGTGATTTTTTTAAACGATTTTGAAGCGTCGTTTTTGTTGTGATAAATAATTGGAATTCACACGTTAGAGATTTAAAGGAACTTTTAGGTTATTAACCGATCAAATATTTTTGTTAGTACATGCCAATATTAACCCTCTAACGCTAACAGGGCCACTAGCAACACTCTAGCAAAAGTAATTGACAGTTCTCTTCTGAAAAACTTAATTCCTGCGTTTGTTTGGTATCTGTTTATTTTATTTGAGTCCTATTTTCTAATACTAAAATCCCAAGTCGATGTCACACATGATAAAAGTAATATGAGCCACCCTGAAAAAAATTATTGACCCTGGAGACCCTGTACACATTTATAGAAGAAAACAAAGGTAAGTCTACTAAATGTAAAGTTACAAGCACGAAGGTTTGCAAAAAATTTGTAAATGATCTTTATAAATTGATTTGGAGCAGTTACTGCATGTTTCTGCTGTCTTTCTGTCCTTCAAATACGGACAGTAGTTACAGCGTTTCCTTATGCGACACACTTTGGAAGAACCATCGGTGTTGACCGACAATGGTGGAGAAAGGAATTCAGTGACGTTTATGTGATTCATGATAGCTGGTGATATCATTTCATTCGCCAACTCCTCTAAAAATAAGCGTCTGCGTTGTGATTTTCTTCGATTTATGTCTGGATTGACAGTGAAAAATATTACTACATGGTCGCTTTAGAAAAAATAGACCGACCTTGCTCTTTGTTCCATAAATGACATATGGGTTCACCACGAGCCGGGGTACACATCAGCGAGGATTAGTAGACCCAAATAAGTTTGAATTTTATCCAATGTCATTGGAATCCATCGCTCTTATAATTCTCGAATTCCTTCATCATTTGCATGTTTAACGATGAGATTCATGATTTCACTTGTTATGAAATAATTTAGAGAACCATAAGGAATAATATTATGGTACTTTAATTAAATTCGCTTTATTAGATTTTTTGTTTATAACATCCAGAAGTCAAAAACTTATATTTTAAAAAAAATTGTCTTTTCTATATATGCTAAAAAAAGTTTATCTAGCACACAATACTTTTTTTATATATCTCTTGTTAATGTACTACGCTACGCATCATTTAAACACAACGTAAGCAGTCATGACGAGAACTACTCGTCCTCCAATTTTGGGATTAGGATTTTATGATGAGACATACGAAAGTGTTAAAATACTATTTTCTAATATATACCTATTATACATATGACATTTAAAAAAATAAGAGTAACTCAATAATTTAAATGCGTGATTATAGAGTTATTATAATCTACAAAATTATTGAAAGTATGGATCACAAAGAAAAGCTTGAATATACATACCAAAAACAGAATCTTTATTACGCATGACAACAGGACATTTTCCTTCCAACTGCAACACGACAAAATGTTCACAGAGATATTACTTCTATTATAATACAGCACAGAGAAAAAATTCAAAAAGAATTCGAGATATCAATGTAATAAATATGATGTAGAGATATTTCACACCGTAAAACATTTTTAAATTACATTTTTGAAATAGGTGATTTATTTTGAGAAAGGAATTTTATTTCAAAAAAACTCCGTACCCAAAGGGTTAAGGATACCATTGGATTTTGTTCTAATTTCAATAATAGCTCCATATAGTGTGGCTTGTGTAAAAATCAACGAAAATCTTTATTTTCAGAGTTGTTCGCAGTTCTCATTTCGGATGTATAGTGAGATCAATTAAATCATCTGAGGGTCATAGTTGTGCCAGAACTGATCTTCATCATACTACAAGTGGTTTGAAGCCTGAGGATATTGAAAAGAGGCAGCAGTATATAAATTCAATCAAACTCGAAGAGTCTTCATCGGCGGTGTGATTTATTTTCCGATATTGAATTGAGCATTGATATGATATTGCAGAACAATTCAAATATTCATAATCAAGACCTTAGTCGTCAGAAGCCTAACTCTATGCCTCCACCAACCGAAAAGGTCCATCACCCGTCATCGGTAAAGCATTTGACAACTCCACCATTGACACATCCGCACCCGAATGTCCCTACAAGTTCAGTCAATCAGTCAGCAATACCGTCAGTTGCACATTCTAGGAAAATCAGCTCTAACCCCAGTCACACATTACGATCTCCTTCGCCAGCCGGTAATCGATCACAAGCATCTTTTACACCTGGCTCGTCAAACATGATTCGGTCGAATCATATGCATAACAGTCCACTAATGAGCAGTTCAACGAATAATGTTCTGATGAACCACATGCCAAATGTGCCCAATAATTCTCTTTTGAGTTGGAATATTAATTTACCAATTATTGTATTTATATAATTCAATATTCAGTGGACTATACCAATCGGAACAAGGTCAATGACTTCCTCATTTACCAAGCCATGGCACGTAAGTTTTTTCGGGTTGCATTTATATAGTTTTATTTTATAGCTATTAATACATATCCTAATATCTCAAACTATTTGCTAGCCTTTTAAATGCCAAGCCAACTGTCCTAATAGTCTACATAATGAATACCACTCGTTATTAGAACTTATAGCGTTAAATATATGAAAATTCACACATTAAAGTCTAAATTATTTGTAACGCAATAAATTAATTGCTTCAGTTAAAATTATGTGAACACAAATATATTTTTGCTATTGCTGAACATGGAACATTCAAAGTTATGGCGGCTTGCTTCCTAGTCGTTTTCCACTATTATTTTCCATAATAATAATTCTTTCTAAAATATTAATGATAATTGATTAGATCATTGAATTTATAATAAATACTATTGAATTAAATATTTATACTATTGAACTAGAAATTTTATCAATTTAAGTTTTTATAAATATAAAATTTTCCCATAATAATATTTGATTATATTATTATAAGTTTAAAACGGTGATTCCTAAATTAATATATCAGATAACGTTATAATTTTCGTAGCAAAGGCCTATTTTGTTATTTACTTATCTGATGATTATATTATTGAACTTATAATAAATACTATTGAACTAGAAATTTTATCAAAGTTTTCCCACAATAATTTCAAATCGATAATTTTTCAAATTTTTATTGATCCTTAAATGTCTGTAATAAAAGAAAATTATTCAGCTCAAAATCAGCTTTAAATGAAATTTTGGCTGTTATCGAAATGTATACCGAAATGAGGAGTTCCATACATATAGTACCATGATAAAAAACTTTTCTTCCACGTTTTTTGAAGTTATTTAATAATTATTCAGCAAAAATTTTAATTACCACTAAATCCTTAATTTACACTTCCTAATGCCGGTTTTCGCTATTTCGAATCTTTTTCTCAGAGTAAAAACCAAATATTCTTTTTTAAGGAGTTTATATCAGGCCTAATATCCCTGGATATACAGTATTACATAATTTTATTTATGTTAACCATATGAGTGGGTGTGATTAGTTATTGCATAGCTAAATTAAGTTACGAAATCGATTACTACATCTTAATTAATGGGGCAGTCTCGATTTTTAGAAAGAATTCACAAGCTAAGGAACGGTTGGAGATCGGGAAGGGAATATAAAGTTTTCGGCTTTTTAACGGCAGCTATCTTTTAAAAAAATCACTCAAATAAGAAATATACCAAAGAATAAAATAACACTTAACATAATTTTTTCATGTACACCCATCCCTCGATTTACGCGAAGGATAGGTTCCGTGTTAAAGCAAAACCGCGTTAATTTTCTTTATAGAATAAACAATCTTAACTATAAAGTATTTCGAAATTAATAAAAATATTGATATCGTATTGCTAAACAAGTTTGAAATAAGGAATAGTAAAAGTTATTCGCCATATAAAAGAAAAATATTTTCCGCGTTAAATCAAAACGCGTAAATCGAGGGATGGGTGTATTATATTTGTATATTATATTTGTATATTGTACTTATATTGAAATAAAAAAATATATAAAACACTATTTTTAGTTTTCTAAATTTTTCTTGCTCAATATATAACAAATTATTATTCAAGAACTCCCACCGGTCGATGCTGTCCCGCTTTTTGAATATTAAATCTGGTCACCTTATTCTTACATCATAATTGATCTTTGACCTTTTCGCCGTCCTGTAAAAGAATAAACTTTACGACGCCCTGGGATTCTGTACAATAGAGATAATCAGTAATTTTATCTTTTATAATTGATTACTGATTTTCTAAATGACCTTGTGGTTTTATTCAAGTTTTCCGATTTATATTTATACAAACTTTTAAACTATAGACAGTTACGAAGAAAGACAAAAGCAGGAAATGCAGAAATTCCTCATGTCAAATAATTTGCTAAATCGAGCAATGTGGGATCAGAGAGACAGATTCGGTAAAAAAAATTTTAAAATCCAAATCGATTATTAAACTTAGGGTTAGGCGGTGAAGCTTGGCTGAATGCCGCCATTCCGCCAGGTTCCATGGCTCCACCGGCAGATCTGGCAGCAATTATGCTGGCACTTAGTAGTCAAACTCAAAATGTAAATACTCAAAATCGACCAAGATCAGCTCAAGGTCTCAATTTGTCCAATATATCTAATCCCCAATCGATTGGGAGTATCAATCAAAACTCAATACCCGGCAGCAGTAGTCAGTCCAATCAGAATACCGCTGACAAACCAGGATCTGGCAGAGCCTCGGTCAATCATATCACTAATGAGTTTCAGCGTCAAAATGAGGCGGCCCTCCTTGAGAATCCGGAGTTGTTGGAATTTCTGCGCCTCATGACCGAGTCGCAGATGAATCCGAATATCGCTCCCATTCTTAACATGCTTAGCATCCAAAAATCAGCCGCCAATAGCTTACATCACCAGCAGACAGCGCCTCCTTCTGCACATGGTCTCAGCAATCTCCAAGGTGCCGCTGCTGGGGCCGGTGCCAATTTCTCCAATATCACAAATCAGCATTTAGTACAACAATCTCTCTTGTCTCAAATCCAGGCACAATCTCCGTCGTCAGTGAAACCTGCTACCTCGAATTTCCTTGGAAACGGTCCCAGGCCAATGACTGCTGACTTTTATCAGTACTTTCAAATGAACAACTTCAATCGAAATCAACCGAGATAGAATTGTGATGTCTCCTCGCCTCGATGCTATGTCATCATGGATGATATCCGGAGGAAATTTCTGTACATATGTCTTAGACTTTGTTTCGATCTGTTTCAATTATAATTTCTGTTCAATTGTTTTTATTCTATCTCTCTCTCTGTATGTGTGTCTGTTTGCCTGCTAGCTAGAATATCTCTCTTTCTTGTTCGTTGAATCATGTCCCTTCTTTGCTGACGATTTTATTTTGTAATTTTCCAGTGAGCACTAATATATAATATGCCAGTTGTTTCTTTATTTGCATTCATTATTTGTTGATTTATTGAATTTACGGTTATTTACCCTCAGTTACCGCGGACTGGTTAGCAACAATTCCCTAGCGACAACTCGTAACGTAGAATTTTGATTTTCCCGATTGTTGATTTAAAAGTACAATTAGAGTTTTAAGTAAAATTTTACTTTTGTTTTATAGCGCGGGGATTTGAGATTTTCAAAATATTATTTCGGCAAAACTATAGAGAATGACGTATATACATTTTGCTGACCACATTATTTTTATATCTCTTCAATGATTCTCGGTACTCAACCTTGATCGGATAATTACAAAAAAAACCCTCATTACGTGGTGCTCATTAGATATTACTGCACACGGCATACTTTGGATTGCTAGCTACTTTTACTCTAACTTTACAAGAATTTTTCTTGTAACACTCATTTATTTCATCGGTTTTTAATTCTCTACATTTTTATATTATCTAACCATGTCTTTTAATATAAGTTTTAAATAGTTTAGAATTTGATTCCTATATAATTTTTAAATTTTTTCTATTACTTTTAATTCTTCGACGCTCACCGGCTATATAAGTGAGCCTCTTCCGTTAATTGTTTTTTGCCACCGCGAGGATTTTAATGTATTACCGCGCCGAAAGAAGAAAACGACGCTTTGTCCTAACGGTGGCGTGCTCATACCAAAGGAGGGGGTAAAATTTTTTTATTTGTTTGAATGAATACAAAAAAACAACTTTTTGTTTAAATGCATAAATTTTTAAAAACTTTTCCAAGTCAGCATAATGATCATACTATAGTGATGCCTATATCTGGTCTCGTTAAAAGACAATTTATTTAATAATAATGATATTACAAATAACAACCCATGTATATACAATAAAAAATCTTTAAAAACAATTAAATAGAAAGCTTGGATAAATTCACATTTAAAAGATTTAAATAAAAATAATAAAACAATTAAAATTGATTAATAATTTTTATTTTAATTAAGATAATTTTAGTTATTGTCCAACATTTGCATTGTTTTGTCTCTTGAAATATTGTTCCTCCCATTGGTATTCCAGAACAGTCTGTGTTGATTAAGATAAGTAAAGTTAGATTTGGGTATCTTTAAGTATTTGCATTTGATAGGTTTGTTTTTGCATTGTCGAATACTGTCATTAAATTATTGTTCCATTGTATTTTGATGTTCTTATCAGTTCCAGTTCTGGCAATTGGAGTGGGCGAATTTTTTCCTTTACCTTGCCTTGAAAATTTCTTTTCGATTTCAAGATTTTCTTTTGATTCTTCCACCAACTGATAAGACTTAAATGGACTCCATAATGCTTAGCTATCTTCGAATTTGATGTGTTTGGCAAGTAATTTGCAATATCCAGCTTAAATTACATCGTATAACTCCTACCTTCTTTCGCTTACATGCTTAACATAATTAAATTTATTTATAGTTTTTGTTTACAAATTTAAGAAATTTCAAAAATATTTTTTTATTAAGCTGGCATCTGAGCAAAAAGTAGTAGCTTAATAAAAAAAACCCATAAAAGTTTTGGGCTTCAAAAAACTTACTAAGCTAATTAATAGCTTAGCTAGCAGAACTAGCAAATAACCAAAAAATTGGGTACTCAAATAAATCAAATGATTAATTTATTCTTATAATGCAAAAAATTATCAAAAACAGTCTTGCAACCAATATTAGTATCACAAAACTCTGGAAACAAATCATGAATGATATTTTCATTCTATATTTTCTAATTTAAATGGAATAACCATATTTGATATTAGTTTAATAATTAACAAAGACAATATAAATGCATAACTAATCAATGTAGGTGCAATACAAGATGATAATTAACAAACACATCACTAATGGAAACATTAAAACTTCTATATCGTTATTATCATTATTTGACGCTATTTCGATATCAATTCCACATTTTTGAAGCAATTTTATATGATTGAACAATTCATATCCTTCCACACAAATACGATAAAATCAATTGCTTGTTTGACATTTATTTCGTCACTATTTTCACGATACACTTCATCATCAAGATTCTCCAAAATTCTTCTAACCATCGCAGATCTATATTTAAGTTTGAAATTTGAAATTATGCCCTAATCCTTTGGTTGAAGCTTTGAAATACAATTTGGAGGAAAAACACAACTTATACATTGTTAAATTGTGATTTCAAAGCATGTCCTGATAAGTTATCAATGAATAGAAGTATTTTTCTATTTTCAACGTGAAACGTTTGTAATTTTTTTTGAAATCCATTCACGAAAAACTTATTCAGTAATTGCTCCAGTAGTAAATTTTATGCATTTGAAACACCACGTTTTTAGAGATTTGCAGATAACTAAAGGTGTGACTCACACAGTGTTAGTTTATTTGATCATGTTGCATTGCATCCAAAAAGTATTGTAATTCTTTCTTTTGACTTTTCACCATTAAATAAACTTTTTTTGAACCATTCAAAAAAGCATTTATCAATTTTTTCAATTTTGAACCTCTGATACACTTTCTTGCATCACTTTGATTGCTTTCTCATATGCCTCTATAATTTTATCTATTTCAAGCCCACACTATCTTGCTATTGTGCTTCGTGGAACTCCTGTTTCAATAGAAACTAGGATTTGGGAAACTTTTTGCAATTCAATACGCTAATAATTTCGTATTTTTCTTCGAATGTTGCTGCTTTTCGTTAAGACATTTTAATTGTAAAAAAATTATTTAATAGAAATAGATAATTTTTTGACTGGGTTTAAGTATTTATAATTATGTAAAATAATTACATCAAATTAATAAAAAAAATTATGTTCAATCAAAGTTTTATAAAACAAATAAGGGCCTTAATTGGTGTTCATTAATCAGAGTTGTTCATTTCAAAAAGTGTTCAATTAAGCAATTAATTTATATATTAAAATTGCCTGAACTAACGTATTAAGGTTGTATATGTTCAATTACAGGAGTTTCTCATTTATCCGAGGTTCAATTAAACTAGTTTTAGTGTATCTTTTTATTAATTGATTTTAGATTTTTGATGCTTCAAGTTCAATGGAAGTTTTATAAATTGAGATGGACCAACTCAGTGCAATTCAAATTCCAATATTACATAGGATGAAAACCCTTTTAAAAAAAGTATTTGAACTTTGTATCTTAAGTCTTTCTATTTGTTTTAATTTAGTAAAAGGAATCGTTTCATGAAAAATACGCTCCTTTTTTTCTTTAACTAAGAGCTGAGAGGATTCATTTGTCACTATTTCATAAATTTGAGAAATGGAGAATCCAATAATTGCTGCCTAATTTTTTCTTTTACATTAAAAACAGATAAACCTTTACCGAATTTTGACCAAAGTATTCTTTTCAAACCTGGCTCCAAAATCAAAGAACGATTTCCATTTTTGTCATTACAAAGTCTGTCAAATCTGTTTGGATTCATAAGTTTTGCGATTGTTGTTCTGAGAGATGAAGGAATAACTTGAAACAAAGAAATATCATAAACATAATCAGGATGTAAAGGGTCAGGTAAATGAATACTGACTAGGTCAAACATTAAACATCCCAAGGAATAGTAATCAACTGAATGATCTATATATATTGTATTATCTCGTCTAATTTCTGGAGCTAAATGTAGACTATTACCAAATAAACTCTTTTTGAAATACCCGTTGGGATTATTTGTAACAATGGAAACCCCAAAATCACCTATGACGAGATGTCCGCTTGATCTCACTAAAATATTATCAGTTTTGATGTCATGGTGAATAATTCCAAAGCTATGAAGCATATTAAGACCTTCGCTGACTTCTGCCATTGTAAATGCCATCATATATTCCGATATTCGAATATTTTGGTTAGTACAAAAAAAGTTCAGTGAGCCTAAATTAATATATTCGAGGTAAATCATAGCATAATGATTTACCCTATATGAATATCCATAGGTTTTCACAATGAAATCATGATTTATATTCTCATAGATCTTTTTTGCAACTTGAATTTCATCAAACATACTTTCCAAACCTTCTGTTTTCAAACTTTTCATAACAATAACTTTATCATCTCCGTAACAGAAATTCTTAGAATACATTAAAAAAATATTAGAATTTTGAGTGGACGCCAAATACTTTTTAGTAGAAAGGTGAATAAACTCCTTATTAAAACTACCTTGGATCAAGATGTTAATCCTTTGTTTGTAAGTGTACATTTTAATATGATAAATGAACTACTAATTTAAACAAAATATTATATTTTCAAAATTATTCGTTATGCAACTTTTGTTGTTATTACGGAAATAAATAATAACAAATGATTATGAAATGAAAATTATTTCAACCGGATGGTGATAATGAAAGAAGATAAACTGTAAAAAATCAAAAATCTATGAAATTCAACGGCAAAATATTAGTCTAGCCATGCACAACAGGAATAACGGATAGTGCCATACTTGAACAAAAGTGTAATTCAATCTCTCAAAAGTCGAATATAGAATCATTCTAATAAATTATTCTAAAGTACAGAAAGGGTGTAGGACAATAATAAATCTATCGCAGGGTGAAATAAATTATTTTGTTTTGTTATTTTGATTTCGTATATAAAAGGATTACTCATTTACGTATGTATTCACAATAGATAAAAAATATACAAATAATTTTATAATTAAACGAACATCATAATAATTTAGATTATTCTCCTTAACGCGTTTCTTTATTGATGAAAAACTATCGAGAGATAAGTGATTGTCGAGTATAGAATTGACTTGGAAATAATCAGTGGAACAGTTCACTGTCAGATAGAAATCAACTCCAACAAATAAATAGGTCAATCATGCCTGAAAGATATCTATATCGCAGCTGTATCAACTCGCATATTATTGGTTGACACAGTGACAATGAAGGTCGGTTTAAATTTCAAATAAGTAATGAAACTTTATTGTCAAATTAAGATTAGCTGTCAAAGATTTTTAAGATTATGCTAGCGAATAGGGTTTATTTTAATTTATTTTTCTAGGGTTCCTGAATTACTTACCTAAACGCTTTCAAGATTATTATTTTGTCCCTCCTGTGTATCCATGGTAGTTACCATGTTGGTACTGTACATAGGGGTTGAGAATCCATGAGCAGTTTAGCTCCATTTCCAGAACTACTCCTCATGATTTTTTTACTGTCGGGTTCTTCACTTCCGATGGAAGGTCTTACGTCTTTTTCTCTCTATACCATTGTCCATACTTGTATATTGCCACTATACCTATATCAATTTGTCAACTTTATCAATTATTTATTAAGGTATCTTTTAAAGACTTGAGCCGCATTCAGTCATTATTTAATGGAAAATTTTCCTATTTCGTATAGATTTAAAAATGGCTCTTTTGTTTGATAATTCAAGCCAAAATTAAATCATTTATTACAGAATCATGGTTTTTATTAATTCAACCATGATTAAGGCTCTTTTGGTTTATGATCATTTTGTTTTGCAGAACTATGGTCTTTCGTTTTTTAATACAACCCTAGTTTAAGCTCTTTTCTTAACTTCATTATTTTGTCGTGATGGATTTCCAATTTAAGATGATGATAATTATGCATTATAGTGCTTTATTAATTTTACTTAAATAAATTTTCCTTGTTTTTTCCTTCCGTTTTTTATTTTATTTAAACATGTATTATTTATTTTTGTAGTGTAGTTTCTTCTGTAATTTTGTTTTAATTGGTATAAGATAATGAATTTTAATTGATCTTGGTGCGGTTTTCATGCTATGTTTCATGAATTTTTAAAAATTGGTTAATTACAATTAACTGATTGATTAATTAAAATATCCAGATCTAGCCCACATGTTGGAGTCAAAATGAGTGAGAAATTATAATGTCAGATATAATGCTTAACACTAGATTTACTGGCATTGATTGTATACCTTTATTTACTAAAATCCCTCAATTTATTAAATTAAAATGCAATTTTTTTGTAAATTATTTATTAAAAAACTATAGATTTTTTTTCATCGTTATTTTCAATACATTTTTACATGTAATCTCTATATTCAATGTACACTTTCTGCATACATGCTTGTTACATTTAATACAAATATTGTTAGACTTATTTTTCTTACATAATCTTCGCACATTCTTCAAATTGACGGAGTTTCGTAAAAATAGGTATACAACATCTAGTATTAATAAAATAAAAGTGTTCCATAGAAAATGAATAGAAATATATATTCGCTGCATTATATAATTAAAAACCAATACTTATATAATATTTATATAATACTTATATAATACTTATATACTTAAATACTTATATACTTATATATATTTACTTTATCCTCAGAATTTTTAAGCAAAATATTGAAAACCCGTCAAATTGACGTGTTCCGTAAATCTAGTGTTAATTAGCTCAAATTTTAACATTTTATGAACATTATTTGTTTACATCAATTTACAAAAGTTGTTTAGAAATGAGGATCAAGTGGTCAAACTAATGTCATTTTCGGCTGGAAAGAGAATTAGTTAGATCAGTTATCTTACAGACTTCACTTATTGATACCATTTAATGATTACATTTACTTACAACGAAAAAATATAATAAAGTTATTTATCGATATAAGTTATAGTATATAACCGACAATCAAAACACCAGTAATATTGTAAAAAGGTATACTGAAAATATTAAAGTCGCAATGACAAATCTGATTTAATAGTTGTCAAGATCAAGTTTCTTTTATTCAAACATTTACTAATAAACCATAAAAACTGTATATCATTGTTGACCATTATATATAAGGCAATCCAGATTTCTGGAGTGTAGCATTTTTATGGATATTGGAGTATCTTCATATCGCGGCTATGTGAAATATCATCTGTGTTGTTCATAGGTTTCCCGAAGCCTTTGAAGAGACGCTGAATATTTCTTGTTTTATTTTTATTTTTATATTCGAAATATTTGAATATCATGAGGTTTCTCAATGAGGTTGTTTGTTTCGTCACATGTTCCGAAAAATTATTTAGCTTACTGGCTATTTTGTTACTAGTATATTACGTAATAATTCTATCAAAATAATCATAAAACTTTAATAATTTTCATGAAAATTTAAGTTTACAACAATTATAGTATATTGATAGTTTATTTAATTAAAAATAAGTCACTCAAACTTTAATTTGAACACTGGATTTACAAAATTCAATATTTTAAGAAAATAATTTACAAAGTTTAAAATTTCAACTTAACTAAATGTAAAAAACTAAATGATACAAGATTTACTTTATCAATTTCTATAAAATTTGAAATTTACAGCAAATAAAATATACTGATTTATATTCTATTAAAAAATTTAATTTTTGAAAATAAAAAATAATTCGCCCACAATAGAATTTGAATCCCGACTCAAGGAATTATTACCGACACCACTGATGTAAGAATTTGGAAAATAACTCATTCAAGATAGGATTTAAAAATTGGATTTATAAATTTTATGAAAATAACCCATCATAGGATTATTTACATGTAAATACTCGACCAAATTCTATAAATTTATTGCAAATATATACAGTTTCTATTAAAAATTCAATATTTTTATAATAATTCACCAAGTTAGGATTTGAAAATACTAATTTACAAGTTCATCCGACTCTAAATTATTAGCGATACCATCAACTAAATTCGTTGTAACAACTATTTTAGATTTAGTGTTTTTATGAAAATAAGTCACTGGGTTTACAAATGAAAGTCACTGGACTCACTATATAAATTGATAAAGAATAATCGATCCATGAGTTTTATATCAATATTTTTTTAAAAATTCACGCATACTGAATTAATTAATGCTAACAAAATTCACACAATTATGGTAATAATAATGCTATTGATAATAATAATTTAACTTTCACAGCAATAAAAAAGACAAAAAATTTTTCAAACGTAAATTTATTACAAACACGTATTTGGTAAACATCATCAATATCAGTCAAGTGGGTATTAATGATATCTAAATAAACTTTTGTTTTTAATAAGATCTTTGAAAATATCTAAATACTAATTAAAAATCATCATTTTTAGTGTTTACCAAAACGTGTAAAATTAGATTTACATTCATTAACAACTTGCTAATTAACCGATAATTTCGGGGATTAAAGCTTTATGTAACCAAAAATTGATTAAATGACCATTAAAAATTCACCAGGTCTTACGTGATACCTATTAAATATTTCAATAATTTATGATTTAAACTAGTTATATTATAATACTTTCGATAAATTTATGAATGAACTATTACATGGTTTTTATAAAGTTATCTAAAAGGTTAAGAATTTTAACCCTATGTGAAGAAATAGGTAATAACTTGAAAGAAGTAACAATTTTAACCCAAAGTAATGAAATATTTAATAATTTAAACTCTAAACGATAAAAGAGGTAATAACTTTAACCCTAAATAATGAAAGAAGTAATAATTTTAACCCTAAATGATGAAAGAGGTAATAATTTTAACCCTATGTTATTAAAAGTTTGAACTATTATAACCTTATGTATACCAATAATTACTAAATACCAAGTATATTATAACACATGTCTTTAATAAAGAGTAGTTGCTTAATTGGTAAAAATCATTCATATATTTAAAAATCGTTGACAATTTTTAAGTACCTGTTAAAGATTTTAATGGTTTGAAAATATAAATAAATTTATTATATTTTAATTTAAGAATATTAAATTAAAAATCTCTATTGAAATTATCAAAAAAATAATATTAAAAATTATATAAATTTGTTAATCGTCGATGTAAATAAACTCGTAAAGTTATTGATTGATTAAATGCAATTTTTAATTAGAAATATTAATTGGAATATTATTGACTGAACTTATTTTTCAATAGAAAGTTATTCTTGAAATAACATAAAAATCATATTTCAATAGCTTTTCTTGAAATTAATTTTGAAAAAGTAGAAACCACATACTTGATTTTGATTGGCTGTTACTATTGCTATTGACAACGACCATATTTTTCGATAAATTTAATCGCTAAACTCATGTTCAAAATACTAATGAATTTATAAATATATAAAAATTATTACAGTTTCCTTGAAAATAATTTGAAAACGTACAAACTATTTTTCAATAAAAATATTATTAAACTAAAAATAGATTAAACGTTGAATAGATTTATCGATATGTTTATTTTAATTTTTCTTGAAAATAATTTGAAAAAGTACAAACCATATTGCATTTTTCAATAAACTTATTGTTAAGGATACCTAAATAATAGAGTAAAATAATTAGTAAACATGTAAAATGATTGGGGGAAACAATCGTAAGTGTTTAAGATGTGGTTCAGGAGCTTAATAAAAAGGGAATGAAAAAGAAATATCGAATAACGAGAAGGAAATAAGAGAAAATCAATAAAAACAGACAATTAAATAAAAGAAGGTCATTTATAATTAACAAGTGCAAATTTAGGAAAACAAAAACAAAAGGAAAATTTGCCCGTTATTTCGAAAGCTCTTTCAAGATAAGGGAAGAAATGTTGTTTGGGAATCCGGGAAAGGGCACCTCTAAAAAATGATTTATCTGGACAGCTGTCAGTGATTATGGAGGCCCAAAAGGAATTAGCGTTAAAAGATATGAGAAATTCTATTCGACATCAGTAAGTGTTATTGGATGATGGAGTATAAAAAGAAGCGCAATTGAAATCAAACACACAAAAAATTAAGAAAAAACTTGCGAAAGGCCAAAACTACGAAAGACAAAATTTGCGAGAGACAAGAAATTTGCAGGAAACAAAGAATTACAGAAGACAAAGAAAGATAAAATGGAATTAAAGAGAAACTTGAAACAGAAATTAAGCAAGGTCAAAGCAAAGCAACTAAATCAGAGTTACCGATCTCAGAAACCCACCGCAGTAGTCAGGTGATTGTACATCCAATTGATCCGAAAAGTGCTATTCTTCCCGAAGGGTCGTAATAAGCACTAAGTGTGATTGATTGATAATTCGTTGTGTCATTTTAAAGTGGAGATAAAGTGTATTAATCAATAAAGTTTATATCGTTTGGAGTTCGTTACTGTTGTTTAAAACACGCTTGGAGTCAGATCGACAATAATTTCTATTCGAATTCACCGACAACCACAACATTATTATTTAACTAAAACCGGTTTTTGAAAATACTAATAAATTTATCAATTAAAATAATTACAATTTTTCATGAAAATAATAATTTGAAAATGAAATTATAGAATACTTGATTTTAATTGGTTAATTCTATTTATTACCAATGACACGACTTAAAATAATTTAAATTTTAATGTTCAAATTATTTTCTAAATATTATTGGTACAGCATTGATTAGTCGATAGGAAATCATACTATTCAATCGAACATAATTTCATTAATCTTTTTAAATAAATCAACAAAACCGAAGTCATTTAAAATCATTATCATGTTGAAGTTGTTAGTAATCACCGATAATTAACTTATTTTATTTAAAACTTATCCGAATCTAATTACATGCATTGTAAAACGCTACAATTACCATAATTCATTACTCTAAAGTTTCTTTATAAAGATTACTTCAACAATGTTTCCAAATTTTTACATATAAAAGTTGTAATTATAACGATTCAAGCAAAATCAAATAGATCGACTAGAAAATTTCTATGTACAAGAAATATTAGTTAAATTGACTTTATCAAATGTCTTAATTTATGGTTACTGTACAATAAGGATTTCCCTCTATAAAAATATACTAATTATCCCCATTAAAAGTTTAACAATTTATTGAACTACACACACTTTTCTTCAATACAAAATGAATTTAACAGAAAAAGAAAAACAATATTTGTTAGCATATTGTGGGGTTAGTGGTGTGGATGACCTTCACCCCAATCATATAAAATAGTTTTTGCTCCCTCCAATGGTTACCCGTTGCTAGGCAACGTTGGTAATGTAACCACTGGTCACAGGACGTCCAAAGGTGAGTTCCGATATCAGAACTGCTAAGGGTTAGTCCTATGTCGGGTTCAGCGGACTGCCGTTAGGAGGCCTATGTCCGTCTTCTATTTCAGGTCCCTTTATCACTTTCTATTTAATGCTTTCGTTCCTATATTTATTTACAAATAATATCATAATAAACGAAACAATTTTTATTTAATGACAAACAAATTAAATTATCATCAGACATTGAGTTTCTCATTTTATTTGGCTACTCCTTGGGCACGTCTTCGCAACCGCTCGGTTCGACCGGGTCGAGCGTGTGATCTGGGCTTCTTGTTAGCTGATTGGGCTCTTTCTTGGTCGCGATAGGCTAATTGTGCCGGAGCGAATACCAGAGGGTAAGTCACTGCACTTCCCTCCTGGCATGCCGACAAGGCGACCTCCAGTCCTTTGATTTGTGTTCGCTGCGCCTGGTTCAACACTCTTTCCTCTTTCCAGCCCTGTTGTGCGGCAGTGAGGCGCTGGTATAATGATTTCATTTTCTCGGGTTCGGCCCAAGTGGCTTTCAGCTGTTGCATCTCTTGACTCTGTTGTAGAAGTTGTCGGTGCAGGTGTTGATTTTCTCGTCTGAGTTCTTTCAGCTCTTGGTGCAATATTTTCGTGGCTTTCATTTCTAAAATTACAATATTTGAATGATTAGTCGTTTACAATATTGATTTAACTCTACTGATCCTCTCTATTAATTATTTTTACGGTGCATTATCGGCTGCGTCTCATGCGTCTTAGTTGATTGGTGTTAATACTCTGGGTGGTCAAAGTTTAATGACAAAAACGTTCTATCTTTTCCTATCATTTATTATCTATGAAATTTTTAGATCGTTATTGCAAAAAGAGAAAAAATTTATATTTCCTTTTGTTACATCAATTGTCAAAGTAATTACTTGAGAAAACTAAAAATGGAATAACCCGTGAGACATAAACATTTATTAAAAAAAAAAGAACTAAAACATATCGATACAACTCATTCCTGACCATTAAAACGTTCACTCCTTCGATTGTTGCGCTTGGGATTCCATTGAGGATGCCTGCTCGCATAGGTATGATCGCCGGTTTGACGAGATCCGAGTCGATTTCGAAGTGTTGACTGCACGAGTTTCTCCGGTATCACCATTTTTGTCGGTGCTGTCATCTGCATTAGCCTCGGGTCGTCTAGTTCGAAAGACACTCCATATTCTGGCGGGAATCCATCGGTACTCGGGATAGCACCACTTGCGATATCTCTGTTCACTTGCGCTAGTCGCTGTCGGGCCAACACCGCTTTCCGGTGGTACTTTCTTTCGAGTTCTTCCATCTTCATGGCCACGTATTCGGCTCGCTGGCGGGCTTCTCGCGCTGGATTGTGGCCCGGCTCGCGCTTAATCGCGATACTTGGCAACTCGATCTCTTCAGCTTGATATTCTGATCTTCTTGGCCAACTGGAGTCTCCGTAAGTGGATAACAGATATCCGTTATCCCACAGAACTTGTCGGTATCGAGCGGCAGAAGCGCTCGGGATCTGTAGAGTCACTCGAGAATTGTCACTCCAATTGCCATGCGGGTCTCTGCGATCTAAACGTGAAAATAATTAATTACCCATAATTCTTATCGATGCGCCTGCGTGTGTAAAACATGGACGTTAGTGATTTATACTGTTTTCTATCGAGTATTACTAGTGTGAATTTTTGTTATGATAAAATTTGAAACGTAACGTGCGAAATTACCTGATTTTTTCTCTTCACTAGGCGTCTGAGTATCATTTCTTGAAATCCGGTTTCGTAAAGAGTCTCGAGCTCGAACACGTCCACTATCGGTGCTAGTTGTTTGGTGGTTCATTTACGTGGTATGGAATGTGAGTTTTTACTGGGTTCTTTTATATTCGTGAATTATTTGCGAGGGCGTGGTGGGGTGAATGAACTGTCGTTAATTTTATTCGTTTTCGCGGTGGAGTGTTAATATAATTATTTTAGTTATTTATTGTTGATTATTTGATACTGATCATTATTTGTTTTGTTTAGTTCGGCGGTAAATGTTCATTCTATGGATCGATTCATCTTCCTTCGTTATGATAAGTTGATATGATCATCGTCATCGACTTGTCATTCGTGTCGGATTTTTGGTGATTTATTCCGCGGTAATCTCGGACTATGACCTGTTCGTAGTTTATTTAGCGTATGATCAAACAATTTGATCTGTATTGGGTCTATGTATCAATATGCACTTAATCACAAATTTTCACTTGTCGATTGGAATTTTTGGCTCTCATTATCCGAATTGCTGTTCTCATTCGATGACAGTGCATCCAAGAAAACACTCCACTACGAGTCGCTCCGGACTATTGTCATTGCTGAAAGAAGATTTAATTGTACATGCTGATTAGGGAGAAACTGCTGGGTGGAATACTTGATGACAGTTATTCAGTGAAGAGGATACCACGGTTGGGAAAGGGTCTAAATCTTCATTTAGATTTTTAGTTGGGACGTGTTATTGCACTATGGTTTGTTCTCTTGGTTGGAACTTCTGATTTTATCACTTTCATTAATTTCAGGGTGTTCCTAATTTCATTCGATTTCAAAGATTCAATATCATTCGTGGCAAGTCTGTGTTATTCGAATCCCTTCACGAAAGTTGAGTTCTTATGTTTACGTCTGCGAATCATCTGTGACATGTTGTTATCTTGTTCTATTATCATTGTGTACAATTATTAATTGATTTATTCGTGTGCGGTTAATATGATTATTTTGGTCGTTTTTTATCAGTTATTCGTGACCTAATAAATTTTATTATTCTTGGATTCATGAATCGTATATTTATCTTTCAATTAGTGGAAAATGTTCATCGCTAATCGTTAATTGGGTTTATCATTTATCAATGTCTAATGCCTTAATTTTTATTACTGTTATGAAATTTTTGCGGGTCTATATCCTGTCGTAATTTTCTCGGAATCAGTTATTTCTACTCTGTCGTTTGCTGTTTCGTTTCTTTACTCCATTTTCTCTGGCTTCTTACTCATAAGTCATTTACTACTTTAGATTAGATCCGAGGATACTTTAAATCATTAATACTCATTAAATTTTTCTTGATTTTTATTACGTGAGTATTTAATTTTGGATCATTTATTTAATTAATTACTATCCCCTGATTACGTTGCAAAAGTCTTCTCGTTATAGTATGTTCTGGTCACAAATTTAGTTATGATTTCATTATTTTAATTTGAATAATTTATTTACGTCACATCTAGTTTAATATTATGGATTCAATTACTTTAAATTAACTTAGTTTAATTTCCATTTAGTTATTAAGTTTATCTGCATCGCATCGGTTTTCAAGTCCCCACTACCCGAGCCTTAATTTTTGTCCTAAGGTTCTTGTGTTCATATTAGATTTTACGAGTGCCCACTGGACTACTCGGTGTTATCATTTTAGCCGATGTGTAATTTAATATTTAGGTCGATTTTACGGGAGATGGGTGAAAAAGATCTAGCCAAAAGTCTAGCTCTCAATCTTCCACTGCCCTATACGGTAGAATATTTACGTTCGAGATCCGTCGTTACGCACGACAGAGCTCTCACGGGCACACACTGTAGGCGGAGAAACCGCACTTACACAGCGCGACTAATTATGTTATGATTTTACTTCCTTGTGTGATGTGTGGCTGTGGGCCAGAAAAATTTCGACTCATCAAACTGAAGATTCATTTTTTCATAAATACATATATTTGTTGAAACCATTTCATCATAGCTCGTTCATAGTTCATGCATATCAACATACGACAAAAGGTCCTCACACATACGATCAAGTAGAGCTTACATTAAGATACTTGATTCGTAGAATGAAAACAGTTATCGAGAGTTGCTCCTTTGAATTGGTCTGACAAAAGTAATTTGTTCGCTGAGTGAAAAGTAATTTTTTCATTAAAACTTTGTGAAAATGGATTGGTATTTATACCTGTTCTGTGACCCTAACCTTGCGTGTTATTTTTTATGCGTTAAAACAAAATTTGACCTTGCAATTATGTGTCTAATCAATTTCTAATTTATTATTATTTTTTGATTTCTTTTACAATTTACTCATTTATTTTTAATTTCAATCATTTCTGATTAAAATTATTTTATTTTTGTTCGCTTTATTCATGAACTCTTTTAATTTTTCGTAAATTGTCGCTTTTTTGGTCAAATCTTTTGTTATCATGTTATTTCTATGTCCATTCGTGCGTATCTTGGTGCGTTTGTTAATATTTTAATTTAATTTTATGTTTTCTATTTTATATGTTAAATTATGTGTTTTTCTCGCATTTTTAGGTGTTTATTAGATGTTTAAGGGTCCGATTTTGAAATGTGCGTGTTGTATTTGCGTGCTGTTTCCAATCCATTTAAACAAAGGCTTGTACTGGCCCAACAATATTAATAAAAATAAATATATTTTAATGTCCAACTAGATATCCAACCAACTTAAAATCTTCGAGAAAATTTTAATGAATTTCTATTATAGTAGCAATAAACATCAAAATACCACAAATCATCGACAAAAAATGATAAATATACTCTATCCTTGAATTCATCTTAGATTCACCTAAAAACTATAATTACTATCATGTTACCAGTAAAGATCGCATTAATAAGCTACAATTTACTGACAATAATTCCGCACACAAAGCTAAATTATTGATTTCTCTACACATACTTTACCTTGATTTAACCCCTAAAGTTATAATGACTGTAATTTAATGAATTACCACATTGAAATTTGTTTACATAAATCATTCAATAGCTAGATTTATTAAAATGCAGTAAGAATCTTTAATGAATTTGTACCTGACGGGCTCACATCCTACTACTTATGATGGTAATTTTGTAGTTTGCTCTAGTGATTATTTTGTAATAAATATCGATTTTTTCAGGTAAAATCAAAGGAGCAGTCACTCAATCGGTTCTTTAAATTATTGAAATTATAAGCAGTAATTAGGTGAGAAAATTGTTTAGTCGTATAAAATAAAGAAAATATTTTTTCCAGAAGGTTGTAATAAACCCTGGTGCAATATAAAATCCTTTTAAATTGTAATCAATTGTGCTGGTCAATAAAATTTATTATCGTTTGGAATCCATTGATTACGTCAATCAAAACAGGTTTTGGATTCAGATCAATAATTGTTAATTTAAAATTACTATGATAAACTTAAAAAATAAAAAAGTTTATCGATAACCACAGAATGGATAGATAATTTTATCTAAAATAAATTTGGTCATTAATTGATTGATTTTATTTCAGTTGATTCCGTTCCTGTTGAAATAATAATAATAAAAATAATTAAATTATTGTTCCATTGTATTTTGATGTTCTTATCAGTTTCAGTTCTGGCAATTGGAGTGGGTGAATTCTTTCCTTTACTTTGCCTAATAATAACTAACTAGTATTTATCAAAACAATTAAGATTCCCTGATTAGAAAACCTATTAAAATCAGTAGCTTACTTTTAATTTCATCTAGAAAGAACTACATCAAGCCGCGATGAAATAAATTCAGCTGTAATGCAAGTTGATACATAAATCAACTATTGTAATTTATTTTTTGTGAAAAATCAACTAATTTCAGCCATTTCTGAAATGGCTGCAAAGTTATAAGATTTAAGTTATAAAGTTTTAACAATTGAATTATGATTTCACAAGGAAATTAAATCATTATTCAAGCTTTGAAGATATAACTTTTGATCAACAAATTCATATATATTATTATTAATAATATTTATGAATATTCAAGAAATGATTTATTTTATGATAACTTATTTTTCTGAATTAATTCAAAAAAAAGTGAGTTGAAGTAATAAAAATAATTAATGGCCATAAACAGAGGCGGATCTGGCGGGGGAGTGCGTATTCCGCAGTTTTTGCTACCTAAAAATCAATATAAAATTATGAATGCGTGTAAGATGTGTCATTAATATTCTCAGACTTTAACAAATAAATGTTTGTATGTCATCCTCGTATCTGTGAAAGGGCCTATAAGTTTACTTTATACAATATTATTATTTTATATTACATAATCTAGCAAGTCTCCTTGCAAAACATTTAATCAATGCACCCAACAAATTGGACTAAACCACCGCTGAAGTCAGAGTTATCCAAGTTGGAGTCACAACCAATGATCATTGAATCCATCTCTATCCAAACATTAATATACCCAGTCTTTTCCAACATTCTCGAAGATCATCAAAATGATGAGGATATTGATAGACCTGAGGAAAGTCATAACACTTAATATTCTTCTACAATTTCTGTAATACCGCAACATGACGATTTATAATTTAGATATAGTAAGAGATAAATAGTCTTTACATCCAATTCTCTTGAAATATCCTGTTTTCTTTTTTTAGAATCTCAGGTTTTGTATTTTTCGATAGAAATATCTGAAAACTTATGAAATATTAAATTAATTTGAGTTTTAAGGGTAAATTTTATGAAGATTCATTCTCATTTACACGAAATTTCGGAAAACATCATAAATTTAAATATTTCTCCATATTTCTTTTCTAAAAATGTCTATAGATTAACTTGTTATAGGGGTTTGTCTTAACGCTGGTTGACTACACATTTAAAGTTTATATGTATTTTTTATTATGTGTTGTGTTAATGTGCATTATTTTATTTTTCTATCACTTTTTGATTTTCTATAGTGTAGGTTTTATCTCAACATGGCTTGGCGTAGCTGCGCTGGGTGGGAAAACCGTCGGTCGATAGAATTTCAAATAATTTACTAGGTTAATTTAAAAATTAAAATATGTACTAAAGATTTAGCAGACAATGAAACATTAATTTAAAATTAAACATGTATCTATAGTACAACTGACGTGAAAAATTTCCTGAGTACACCTCGTGGTGAACAGCTTTATATCATTATATTAAAAGACACGATTTTTGAAATATTGAATCGTCCGATCAAATATCATGGTGTTCTACTATCATTCTGTATTACCTGCTTTTTCAATTTCTGCATCAGTCTAGACTATATTTAAGTTTCAAATTAACAAAAAAATTGTATTAGTCGTTTCGTGTGCAATATCGAATATCGATTTCAAAATTAAAGGGAAGATCACTTTCCTTATGATTTTGCAGATCTAGTATTGCCTCAAAGTTTTACGTCTTTCGGGAATGTTATCAGTGCTAAAGTGTATTTATATCGTGACACTAATGAGAGCAAAAATACTTTCTTTTCGGATATATGTTTTTTATTTTTATGATTTATGATATTGTTTTTTCATGTTAGGTGGCTCGGCCGAGGAAGTTTTTTTAGAAAGATTTTTAAATATTTTGACGGAAATTATAACTTTTTTTGGACAATGGGATAAAAACATGAACATTTGGAACTTTACAATTACATAGAAATGGAAAAAATATTCTTGAGTTGGTCAGTTTGGTAAATGCTTTTTAATAAAAATTTTATAAAAATTTTTTAAGGCAAAATTTTAAACATTTTCCATATTTAGAAAAACATATTAAGCTATATGGTTGTGAGATAAATCTAATAATTAATTTATATTTATTATAAATATGTATATGAATTTAATAATGTTATATATTAAATAGTATGTGTATAATTACTGTATATTGACGTCGCTCAGAATATGAATATGCATAATAAAAATTCTCCAAGTTTTATTTAATAAGTGTGTTTAAATAATATAGAGTTTGGGAAATCTTTTGAATATTGTTAATGAATAAAAATAAGAATTTAAGTAACATTAATACTGGTGAATAAAATTTTGAAATACAGTAAACCCTCATTAATCAGAATTTTTTTTATTTATTTCGTCAATTTTCAAACGTTTCCAGACAAATTTGATTCATTAATCCGAAATTTTCTGATTTGCAATCAGAAAGCTCTTTATTGAATTAAATTTCTAATAATTTTTAAAAGTTTCGGATTAATGTTGTTTAAATATTAAGATTGTTTGCACTTTTAATTTCTATAAATTAAATATCCATATGGATAGAAAAACAACAGAAATTACAATTAATCAAAAGTGTAAGGCAAATATTTGTGCAATAAAGGAGTCAGAGAAAAGGTCGCTTAGGGAATTGTCTTAATTTATAAGATTTAAACTTCAAATTCACTTTTTTAAATTTACTTTTTTAAATTCCAAATTCAAATTAATTAAAAATCAAAATAATTAAATAGCTTCTTTAGTTAAAAATTAAATCAAATTTCGAAAATCAACCTTAAATTAATAAACATGACTTTGAATTTCTAAACAACAAAAACATTCTATAAACTATTTACCAAAAATAATAAGCGCTTTTAATTTAGTGTAATGGTTGGCCACCTGTAGCCAATGACAATTTCATAGTCATGTCAACATAATAATTTTTACAATCGGATTGGGTAACAGTTTCTAAAGACTCTTGAATCACATTCTCCAAATTTAAATCGGTTCTTTATTCAGCCAAAAAATTTCGAGCACATAATTTTGGGGGTTTCTGAGTGTTGAGATTTTGAAGCTATTTGGTTGTTACCCAGACAACCCCATACAAATATTTTTCGCTTACCACTCGGCACCCGTTGCTAAGCAACTTTGGAACTATGTTCGAGTGGGTGGATCGTCCGCAAAAAGTGAGAACTATTTCTAATGCTATAATTGATCGAACGATCCATGGGTCCAACAAGTGGCCAATAGAAAGCCTGTGCTCCATTTCGATTTTAAGGTCCCATTATTCTCCTATCTCTTGCAAATGTTAACTTATACTGTTTATCATTTATCATTATGTCCATTTCCATAGTCATCCGTGTCGTTCGTATTATTGATTTTACTAGGGCCTATACATCCTTCGTTATGTTAAATATTCTCACAGTATCTATCTTACCCTTACCCCTATTATAACTACTATGTTCCCCATTATTGTTACTAGTGTTATCATCATTACTATTATATGTATTATCTTTATCAATTGTTACTGCTATTACTAACACTATTCTTATTATTAATTTATTTGTAGGGATCCGTCGTTATTTCTCAGCTTTATGAAAATATTTTACTTATTTAAAAATTTAGCCGTACTCCATCCTTATTTTACAGTTTTCGATAAAGTATTTTTGTTGTTTCGGAAATTTTGAGCAGTGTTTCACCCTTATTTTACTGTTTTTTAATAAGGTGTTTAAAGTATTTCGGAAAATTTGTGCAGCGTTAGCCCATATTTTCCGTCTCAACTCAAAAAAATTTATTTAGTTTTCACATATTATTTAAATTATTCCTTTTTCCAATTTAACTGTTGCAACGATTTCGCAATTTTCCCCGCTACCCTTTCCCTTTCTTTGTCCTTATGATCTATTTGTGTTCGCATTGTATTTAATGAGTGCAAACTGGACTACTCGGTGTTAGTGATTTTGAGCAGAATGTTTAAAAGTTTATGTCAATTTTATAAAAATTGGGTGCAAGAAAATTGAGCCAAAAGACTCACTCTCAAGCTACCTTCTTTCGCCATTTAGTTTTATGATTTGACTTTTAGCCCCGGCGTTGCGCACAACGAAGCCTTTACGGGCACGGGGCGTTGGCAGATTTTACTGCCTTGTGATATGGTTTGGCTGTGGGATTGTCAATTTTCTTGGTATTATGTTATTTTTTATGTAAAATTCGTGAGGTTCTTGAAGTATTTTGTATTTATTTTACTTTTATGTTTTTTGAATTTATATTTATTTATGTTCTCTCAAATTTTTAGGTGTTTAGTTGGTGTTGTATTTTAAGTGATCTTGGTGCTGGGTTTCCGTGTTACATTACTGATACATTTAAACAATTTTCAAGGCCGTTTGTGTTCTGACCAAACAATTTGGTTTTAGAAAACCTTTTCAATTGGGTTCAGCATTGGCGAATAAGGTGGGGGATAAACAAGAGTATGAGATATTGTCCCAACCTTATCCCTCACATCTTGAGTTATGCAAATAGTGCAATTATCAAAGCAAGCCCCACACACGTAATGTTTGCTTCTCATAATGTTTGAAATAAATAATCCAGAAAATTAATATAAAGATTCGTATTTACGGTTCAGTTTGCAATTATTTGCTTGTGTACAATGCCATGTAAATTCATAGTTGCAATAAGGGAATAATTACGTAAGCTCCTACGGAAAGATGGCAATTAAAACCAGACTCGTCAATAGAGACGATTTTTGAAAATTACACATAGCAAGAAACCAAGATGTTTTAAAGGATTTAAACTTGCAAGATACTATAATTACCAAGAAAATTCGAAAGCATTGATAACCACCAATTTGTTTAAATGTTTTAAGCAGCATCTTGATCATGTACTGAGAAAACAGAAAAAGAAATTTTATTTACTTCTTGATAACGCTCCATGTCAAAGCTTGAAGAAATGTTTTCAGAAAATTGAATTTATAATGCTTCCGAAGAACTCAAATGCTCATCTTCAACTCACAGATGCAGGTATAAAAATTTAAAGCTTGGGAAGATGTAACTGAAGAAACCATCAAAAATTATTTCAAAAAGGTTGCAATTATTCCAGTTTTTCAAGGATCTTACACTGAGGAAAACTTGTCATCAGATACCGTTCTTGAGACACACAAGAATGAGCTTGACCAAATAATGGTTGAAGAGGATATGATTCAAACAGTCAAAAGCCATTTATGGTGATGAAATAATTGCAATGTGTCAAAAGAATGCACTGTTGAAGATCGTCAGGTCGATGACAGTTACAACATAAGTCCAAGAAATTTATTCGATGCAATTGAAATTGTCATTAAAGCAAGTTCTTCAAACAGTTCTACTCAAAAAATAACCAATCTTACAGTAAAAAATTTAGAAGTCAAAGATGATTTTCAGAAATTCATTCAAAAGAAAACAAAAACTTTAGATGATTTTTTAAATAAATAATTGTTTTTGTTAATAATTTCATCATTAATCTGACGATCATCTTTCATTATACGAATTAATGGGGGTTGACTGTATTTTACTTTAAATTGGAAAATTTCAATCAAGAAATTGAGAAACGATTTGCAAGTATCAATAATTTACTACCAATTTTTGCATTTATTTCATTTACTTTTGGCGAAATCTATAAGGAGAATATTTGATTCCACTTATCTATGTGAAGCAGCGTTTTCTAAAATGAAAAACATCAAATCGCCATTTAGGTATTCTCTGACAGATAACCACTTTATAATATTTTACAAGCTCATTGGAATGTCACACATCTACATCAAAAAATTAATAAAAGTTTTATCGATAAAGTATGTCTATATTCCACAAAATAGTAAACACAATCTATCTATTTAATATATTATTATTAATAAAGACGTTCATTAAATTTTTATTTATTTTTAATTTAACCCATTTTTGGAAGTCCATCGCGCATAAATAAAATAAATTAAAGTCGATCATATCAGTAATCAGCAGAATAGTTTAAAATCAACAATAAAGCACAAAATAACGGTACTTACTATTGATGGAGTTCTGAAAATGTGTTGTAGTAGTAATGTTTAATTATTAAAGAAAATATCACAGAGAAATCATCCAGTATGTAAAAGTCAATAAAATAATGAGTGGAAAATCAATTTTTATAATTTAAATACACAATAAGACAAGATTCTTTATTTACAAGTTTATACAATTAAATACGTAGAAAGTTTTACCGAAGAGATTGCATTAACTTTGTACCACTGAATCCTATTTCTAAGTCTAAATTGAAACGAATTAAAAACAACTATTAAAACAAAAATTGCAAGCATAAATATATAACACACTTAGACTATCAACGGATATGAGAAATTATGAATTCCTATGAGTAGAAAACGAAACCAATTCCAATGGGATAAATAGAAATGGAATCAAAAACCAAAACAGAAAATCTGCCGAAAGACAAATTGAAATTTGAAAAATTGGTTAAAAAGATAAAAGTGATACTATGAGTTTGGTATTAATGGAATTTCCCATTTTGAACTGTTGAAACCCGAGATAGCAAAATATAGCAATAATTAGGGTAAGCAATTAAACCGACTGAAAATTAGTTAAGAACGGATTTCAATTGCATCAAGGTAATCCTAGATGGTACACTACTAACGAAACACTCAATTACAGTATTTTCAAATGTTTCTCCTTCTGACTTTCATCTGTTTAACCAAGGAAATGTTCATTTTATATGAAACTGTCAAAAATGCAGTTTAAGGTTTCAGTTATAGGAAAAATATAAGAGTTGATTTCCAAATGTAAAGAGATGGTAGAAAGCAAGCGAGAATATTAAATTGATATTGGTTATGGAAAACTGTCAAAACTTACTTTAAAAGTTACAAAAATATTTTTTTATTCAAAAAGTAAGAAAATATGATAAGATAAAAAATAATAGACACTAATAGCCAATAAGACTTATTAGCAGGTTGAAAACATCAACATTTTGGATTATCTGTAAGAAGCAACTGGAGCGTTAAATGCCATAATCAGTTTTCTCCCCGATTTAATTTGACTTTATAAAATGCAATTATTAAGTTTTAGTTATATTATCGATTTTCAGTGCAAAAATGTACTATAATGCTAATGATAATTGCATATAGGATTAGAGAAAATTTGGGTGAAGAAGGTCATGACATAATATTAATTATTATGCAGATCGTTGATTTTTAAGTGAAAAATGTGCAAATGATGTTTGTGTAATATTGTTGAGGCTGAAATGTTGGAAGCGTATCAACAAGTCCTTTTTATTTTGAAGTGACTTTTTTTTCAATAAGCCAATAATTTATTCTTAATTTTGAGACAGGAACCAACGATACTCCTTATAGATGTAACTCTGAAAATAGGCTAATGAGTTTATCCAACAATTTTTCCTCTAATCTATATCCAGTTATGTTGTTAAAAGTAAAGAAATTCAGATAAATTGATTTTAATATTATAAATTATTAATATTATTGATTGTTTAATTTTATATAAACTTAGGATGTTTATCTTTACAATAACTCAAGCAAATACATTTATTGAAATCATAATTCAATTGACAGAAAATCAATAAATAATTAATTATTAAAATTAAAATATGAAAAATTGATTAGAAATATAAAAAATGACGAATGAAAAATATCGGTATATGTAAAAACGTAAAAATCACCAAAAGACTAATGGGTAATAATATTATTTATCATCAAAATACCTAATCAGATTTCCATTAACGACTTCTCTTAAATCGACAATCATTCCGTGTCATCAGATTATAGAAAAATCTCTTCATTCTTCATTCTGCAGTTACCCTGTCACTTTGTTATTTTTTGAGACATGCAGTATGCCGTTTCTTTTAATGGTGTTATATTATGGTTAAACACAAAAGATTTGTTAAAAAGGTTTCATGAATATTGTTGAATTTCATTTAAAGAATGCTGTAAAAAAACTCGAATTTATTTCAACAAATTTCCTTTCAAAATTCATTATTGATCAATTATATTTTCATTAAAATTTCAATACAATTGAATTGGACTTTTTTAAATATCGATAACCGATTGAATAAATTCAACGGGAAACATAGAATGACAATTTGATTAGTACGCTAATTCCTAATTTATAAATTTGTAATATTTAATTCCAGTTTACCTTTTATTTTCTGCTCATTTCATTTTCAACGATCAATATTAACTTTTCTATTCATATTTGATTCACTCAATTTTATTTGATTAACAAAATCGATTTAATAAAAATTTATACAATTTCAAAGTGATAAATAAACGAAATAATAGAAAGATAAGTATTTTAAGGAGTTTCATAACCTAAGTAAAATTGCAACTAAGTAAACGTCTAAATTATTATCAATTAATTAAGTAACTATTAAAAATTTACAAAACCAATATATAAATTTCATTTAGATTTTAAATGAAATCGATATATTGATTATTGTATATCACATATCAATTAATAATATTTATAGTCGATAATTGCATTAAAGCCAAAATTACAATTTGCTCAGTTGTTTTCATTAAATAAATAATTATTATTTAAGGGTGTAAAAAGTTTTTTATTGATAGTGAATTTAATTTTTTTTAGAAAATGATAATTATCAACTCACTATCATTAGAAGGCTCTGCAATTTTGATTAATTCTGTGTCGAGAATTAAATATAAAATGCTTGCTGGCTTTATGCCAACATTGGAAATAGTTAAATTTGAATCAACCAGTTCCAATTCCTGAAAGGGATATTATTAGATAAATAAAATGACCACCAAGCACAAAATGTAACATTAAATATCAAATGCTGATCCATGGGACTGACACTATATATATTCATTAATTGCAATTTTATATCTTTGATCGTATCATCTGAATTGATTTTCAGTATAATATCATTGCGATGTCTTTTAGATCTAGCGGAACGCCGAACAGTATTTGGATCGATTCTGTAGTAGAAGTTAGAGAAAACTCAAGTCAAATTTCCCAATGCAACCAATAAAATTACTCTTTAAAATTCACGCTTGTATTAATTTGATTATTCACTTTATATTTCTTTTTTGAAGGACCCTGAAAACAAAAAAACAAAAAAACTCCTGAAACAATATTAAGAATTAAATACGTCTTCATTAACATCATAATGGTCATCTTTAGTTGAAATCAGGCGAATATAAATAACGCTATTTTCAAATTTGGTTTGAAGGGTACTCCAACTCTTAAAACATGAATTGCAAACAATTATCGAAGACACTAAGGTGGGAAATGAAGACAATTTGAAGTCAGACTTAATTGAAATGTTTTCAAATTCGATATCTGGATAATAATTAGTGATTTTATCCCATTCTGATTGCCAAACAAGAAATATAGATTCATCTTCAATGAAATGATACCAATCTTTAGAGAGAAACTGCAAAGAAAATTTTTTTTAATTTTTTTAAAATATGAAGTTGTTAAATTATATTCTTTAATAAACATTTGGAAATATGGGCATTTTATTGGTAATATTCTTCATGCGGACATTTATAAATAATTTTAGAAATAAACATTGTAACCAAAAAATATTTACAACTTTAAAATGACATACTATTATAATTCCAAATTTGCAGATAAAATGTATTCATCTATTATTGAGTATTTAATATTTATATACACAAAAGAAATTGAACAATTTATAAGATAAATAAAAACTTTTTTATAACTAGTAAGTTTTTTATTTTATTTATAATATTGGTTTTAACATTTTTTAAACATTTCCAACATCAATTTTGCATGCATATATATATATAGATTGTTAGTTGCAATATCATTATCCATTTTAAATTGATAACTAAATAAATTCAAGTTACAATAAATTCATACAATATTTTCAATTAAATTTTTGAGACTATAATTTCAAATTACATTTAAAATATGGATATTAATATCCAAAACACATTTTAAAATAAAAATTTTATGCCAACAAAACTTAATTTAAATTTAAATAGCAGTTTTTAGATTTAAAAACCTTAATTCTTCTTTCACATAGATGGTGCATAAAAATTAATATAAGTATAGAATATCATTATAAAGTTTGAAATTTCATAGATATATTCATTCATTTTGAAATTAATATAAAAATAATATAAGTATAGAATATCATTATAAAGTTTGAAATTTCATAGATATATTCATTCATTTTGAAATTAATATATTAAAATTCATAAATCAATAATAAAATTTACAAATCATTAAAATTATAATATTTTTAGCCAACAAAATTTAATTTCAATTTAAATAACATTTTTTAGATTTTAAAAACGTATTTTTTCTCTCACATAGATAATAATATACTATTATAAAGTTTGATATTACATATATCTATTCACAAAATGACAGTACAAATATGATATATTGAGTGAGATATCATGAAATTGAATGTGTATTTATGATATTGAATAAAATAAACATCGTACTAGCCATATTTATTTTTATGAAAACAGAATTAAAGCAAACAGAAGACGGTAAATTGTTAGAAGTATCCACACAAATACATTTCAAGAAAATATTGAATAACAACACCTCAATCAAATACAATTATTCACGGTACAAATTATTTTCTCATTTTCCCTTGAAAAACAGATTTATCAAGATTTTCCAAAGAATCATACAAATGGTTTTTTATTGAAATAAATTATTAAACTAAAGCCTACAATAATCGAATTTCAGTGATTCAAGTTAGTACTAACTTTAAAAATTGTTTTAATTGCGTAGCACTGCTTATGAATGATTTTTTAAAACAAGTCAATTTAAAACTTAATCACCTTAAATTGACATGCCAAACATTACTTGTATAAAATCTTGCAGTTGCAGGATAAAAACCAAAATAAGTTCAATATAATACAAAGTTTACTTTAGATTTTCAATACAATCAAGATTTTCGTGTAATGGTTTTATTAAAACAAATAAATGGATTATCTATTTTACTGATGAACCCTTATAAGTGACATTCATCAAATCAAATAAATGATAAAACTTAATTAAAAAAAATTCATTTCTTTTGGCGCTGGTTTTAATAAGTGAAAACTAATTCCAAAAATTCTAGAGCCACGTTGAAACGCTGTATAAATTTCGTTATTAAAATAAAGTTGATTATTTCATAAAGCCGGAAATTTAACAATTATATCAGGAAAAGTTTATTTCACATGCTTGTAATCGCTTGGAAAGCATTTAATTATTTTGATAAACAGTTAGATTACCGAATATGCTCGTCCTACGGCTTGTTCGTGTAGAAAAAGTGTATTCACTTTTTGTATAATACTTTTATTTGTTTACAGGTGCCTAAAAACCTTTAATATGTCTTTTTGTGGCTCCACCTGTTCTCCAAAAATATTTTCCATCTTTCTTTGTCTTTGGTATATGTAACCAGAATTATATTTCCTATCAGAAGCAGACCATCAACCTTATGAAATCAATATGAAATTAAAATTCGATTTCACTAAAACAGCCATAAATTGACGGAAATTAAATTAATTATTCTATAATTATTATTATGCTACGGAAGTTACTAAATCTTACTAAATTCAATGTTTGGAAACTGGAAACATTTAAATGACGGAATTATTAATTGGTGCCTTTGTGTATAAGGTAAATACAAAAAAGATTGTATTTTTTTCAATGATTCATGTATTTCAACTCATTTCATTAACTCTTTATAATGAACACAGGAGTACATCTTAAGCCCCTCCGTAAATCCAATCCTCTAAAAATCAATGGATTCTCTCTTAACTACGGCTTAGAGAAGATTACACTCGACCACTTCTTATTTTTGATTGTATTTCTTTTCGTATGAAAGTCTATGTTTGTTTTCCTTTTTTACATGTGGATTCTCCTATGTATTTTCGCTACAGAAAATGTGATAAATATCTAAGTTTACGACTGTTTATCGATACCAGTGGAAGCCAGAGTCTCTACGAGGCAGTAAAACACCAGTTGAAGTTACCAGATTGAAGTTTGAATATTTATATATACAGACAGGTTAGTATTTTATAAACTAACTACAATTTTTCATCAGATGATATGTTTCAATGACGAATGTAAAATAAAGCTAACAACATATTATTATGGTCAATGTTTAGAAAAGCATGCTTATGTACAATAGGATTTTTTGAAGAATACCACGAGTTAAAATAGATTTGAATTATATTCTACTCCTTCTTTAATTCCATTCCATCGTTTAGAGTTTCAAATAATATATAGATATGTAGATAGATAAATATAATAATAATAATATTAGAACTTGTTTCAATTTTCAAAACTGATTTCTTTTCATTTTCAAATGACATTATATATATATATATATATTCAGTACTTTTTACTGTTAATATACATCTGGTAGGTTTAAATTTAATGTTTTTCCATTTATATTTTCGATAAAAATTTGTCGACTTTAGGCGAATTTGCTGAAATTATATCCCACATAAAAGATAGTTTTACTATTAATAGGCTTTTATTTTGAACAATTATATCTCGTTCTTTGTTTTATTTGAAGTTAATTCAATGCAAATAATTTTAGCTTTCATAGTAAATTTAGATATGGTAAAAAATAAGTAAAAATAAAGTTCAATAAAGTAACTTATAAATAAAAAACACAAAAATATCTAGAAAACTCATTACCTTTCCATGCTGACAAAATATTTCAGAATAATCAATTTCTGTGACTAGTGTGTCAACTGATGGGTTTTTAATAAACCGTTTCCACATTGCTATAAAAGATGATGGAATGAAATATAAAAAAACTTCCTCGGTAATTAATTCATTATCTACCCTAGAGAAAAATCAATTAACAGCACTAATAGATAATAAAGATTACTGCGTGGAAGGTGAGAGACAAATCAATTTTTTCTCATTATTATTATACTCAAAACGTTTCTTTGAGTTGAATATTTTAGATAAATTAACTTTCTCAATCTCGGATTTTTTTAAAATTTCTGACAATAAAGATGAACAGTTAGAACAACTAAAAGACAAAGCAATCTGTTAATAAACAATATATATCAAGAATTAATATAATGAGGATATGTACAACTAAGTTTGAAATGCATCGATTTATCACCACATCGAAAAGATTCTCACAACTTATGCAGATCAATGCAAGAAAGAATTAAATGGAATTTTTAGAGAAGATATTGACTAAAAGCGCTTAGAATAAACTATAAATCAACGAACGAAGTAATACTTGTATATTAATTATCTTTAACATACAAACACTGATAGTCCTAAACTTTTATACAAGAAATCAACAGAATTAATGTTGTAATTATTTTTTTTGTGTTGCTTTTAAGTTTCCAATAGATTCAATTTGATATAAGATAAAATGTTATGCCGGCCGAGATAAATATTGTAATACTTTAAGCAGAGTTATCGAACAGTTTTATTCCTATCTCGAATGGAACTGTCTACAGCATTGCATTATCGAAAAAACATTCATAAAAACTTGGTAAAATGTTATTATAAAATTTTAAGTTAAAAAATTTATTACAATATACCGTGTTTTTCCTATTATAAGCGGTCGCTTTCCGACGAAAAAAGTTGGGCATCTCTTATATTTGGAGGACAGCTTATATTCTTTTTACCGATTACTTAAAAAATCATAATATATTTTAATATTATAATATTTCAAATGTTTAAACAAGATACAGGGATTTTAATCAAACACAGTAACAATTATATTCATTTAAAAGCCTTTGAAAATTTGAAAGATTGATTTAATAAATTCTTTATTGATAAGTATGAATGTATAATAATTGCATATTTAAAGTTTTTAATTATATGGTATTTATATTTACTACAGCTTATATTCGGAGGGTCGCTTACTTTTTTTGTATGCAAAAAACACGCTATCTCTTATATTCGGGATACCGCTTATAATAGGAAAAACACTATAAATATTATAAATTATTTTATTACTTTTTATAGCTTAACAATAAATATATTGAAATTTTTAAATCAACAGTATAGGATGGAGACTGTTACAGAAAAATAGGTAACATTTTAAGAAATACTGACCACAAAAATAATGGTCTATAACAGGTAGCACAGATAAGAAATTATGAAGAGAGTAATTTACAACTAGAAATTAAAAAAAGAATATCGACAGTTATGTAAAACTGATAGACATTGTTCAAAAAAATCCGCTTTTTTTTCAAAAAAGTCAACAAGAAAGACTAAGATAGAGTGTGAGACTTGAATCACAATATTTAAAAATCCAAACTAAGTGTATTTGAGTATTTGAATTTAAATTTAGGAATATTCAAAGTTCTTATTTCAAATACTTCCGTTTAACATTATAAAATAATTTAAGGTTCCTATAATTTTCACTCGTTTGTTGAATTTTAAATGCTTGTATTGGAAAATGCTGTTTTTAATTTTAAAAAACTGTATTGATGATGGATAATGATGGTTTTCACAAAAAGTTGCATGCAAGAAACCATATGAATGAGAAAAACATATCAACTCAGCAACATTAAATTGAAGAGATATTTCGTGTAGTAAATACTAATTATTATAACAAAAGATATATTTATTAAAATAATGATTAAATTAAGATTCATGAATTCCTTTTCCGTTCTAAACACTTATTGGCCTAAATTTATTTCAAACAAAATTGATCTTGTAATCATTTTTTGTACTGGTATAAGTTTCCAATAGATTCAACTTGATATAAAAAAAATATTTAATAACGTTTAGCAAAGTTTACGAACTGTTTTATTTCTATCTCAAATTTAATTATTTCAATCTTCACTGTTCAATATTCAATTTAGACGTGTTCCGATTTCGGATAATGAGTCTGTGTGCGCGATTGTAGGGTCGTAGAATTGTATTAATTGTGTAAAGTTTAACCCTTGAATACCCAAAGTTATTTTAATTAAAAATAGGAATGCACACTTTAAACTTTAATTTCTTCGAATACTAAAACTATTATTATGTCTATCTAGCATTTTAAAATAGATTAAAGTTAGCTGCGCTTCAAAAAATTGGTTTCAGTGGGAAATTTTGAATATTTATGTAGAAATATAGATTTTAACCGTTTTATCTTTTAAGATATTATGGGTATTTAAGAAGTTAAATGAATTGGAAACAAATTTTAAAATTACAATTGGAGAATGGATCTATTTGAGAAATGCTAAAAATGAGTAAATTCGATAATTTCTCAAAATTTAAGTTAAGATAAACATTTTACTAACCCTTCAAGTTTGTTATCAATAAGTGGAAACTCTAAATACTGTTTCTCTTCCAATTCACTATTAACTTTAGGGAAATAATCAAGAATTTTATTCCATAATTCTTCTCCCAATAAAACTCTCTTAGATGTATCTATTGAAAGATTTTCATGGGGACACAACAAATCAGAATTAAGAATGCACGGTAAATCTTTGAAACTGCCATTGCTGCTGTTAGTTTCATCTTGAATGTCAGTTGAGTCATTGAACTTGTTTTCAATAGCAAGTCTTATTACTTTCCTCCATTGTCGTAAATGGGATTTACTCACCCAATAGCATTTCTAAATTTTCATTAAATAAATTCGACCAAGTAAAAATTATTTTTATTCCAATTGACCTAAAAAAATTAATCTATTTTTTAATAATATAGTCATTTAGTACACTAATTATGGATGGACAATCTTGCGCGATTTAACACGATAGATTTGAAAAAGCTAAGTGAAGCAAAATAAATAAATATTTCACTGATTAAATATTCGATTGTTTTATTGATTGTTATCAATATAATTATAAATATAATATGTATGTTTAGTTATATATTATAAGCATTTTTCTTTTAATTTTCAAATGGCATTATTTTTAAAAAAATATTTGAATGAATCAGTTTTTTTGATATTCACGAATTTTCGGCACTTGAAAAAAGCTGTACCGAAAATTTGTGAATATCAAAAAATAGTTATATATCCATTCTATTGTTAATTAACAAATAATTATTGATTTATTCTTTAAATTGCTTTAAATTGTAAAAATTATATATATTTCAATTATAATGCCTTTCCAAAGTTTCCCATAAGATCATTTTGTTTGCCCAGCCTGCACTAAATGGTTTCATTGTAATCATTATAGTAGATTAAAAAAATGCATGATGAAATTATGGCTAATGATCAAGGAAATCGCAAACTCCCAATTATGTTCCATTTACAGATAAGGAACGATTAATTAAGTATCAAAAAATCGAGACACGATGAACCCCGACGATAAGAATTTAGATCCAATGATACCAATCGGAGTAAAAAATAAAAGTACAAACATTGTGATGGAAATTATACATAAATGGCGAATGAGTTTTAAGGAATAATTGTATACGTATATAACAGAGGTGACATTACTACGGAAGGAGCAATAATTCATTAACTTAATCGAGAGCCATAATCAAAATATAAAATTAATAGAGAATAATAAATATCACCTATCAAATTAAACACTTTAACGAACTCAAAAGAATTTTACATTTTAACGGTAAAATATCAATCAAATTGAATTTGAAAGTTTAAATATCTAGGAAATTAAAAACAATCGTAGAATATTTCACTGTTTTAATTTTAAAATAAAAATATATTTTAAATAACTTTAATTCGTGTCATTTCATGAGAGTCGATGGGAACCGCATATATGATGCTGAAAAGCCATATGAGGCTTGAGACCCGCAGTTTGAAAGATGTATGGTTTATAATATATATATAGATTCATTTTTAATATTGTACAAAATAGTTTATAAATTTTGTAAGTAAACTTTATAAGTATGAATAACCTAGTAATAATTTAATTAAATAATTAAAAAATTCATTTAAATATTTAAATTATTTTTAATTAACCAATCAACTTTTTAATAATTAAAAATAATTCAAAAATTTATAAATTTTATTAACTAATAAAATTTATTTATAAAAATTAATTTAAATATTTAGAAAATTTAATTAATTTTAAAAAGTCGTTAATCAAATTTTCAATAATTTAAATTAAATTATTTTATTTATCTTATTAATTTAATTTCTTTTAATTTAAATTAATTAAAAAGTTCATTATTTAGATAATTAAATTTTTTATATTTAATTTACATACAAATTTACTTTGAAAAATTAATTTTAATTTTATTAACCAATCAAATTGTCAATAATTTAATGTTAAATTGTCAAAAAAAAGTTTATATTATTCACAATTGATCATGTTTAATTTCATTTATATTTATTTATTTTTAACACGAATTTTCGAAACTGTGTTAAATATCAATTGCCTCAACATTCGAAATACAAATTATTTTAATCAAAATCTTTTTTACAATTCAATGGCGGAATATTAAAATATATTTTTGGCAAAAAGATATTTGTATTTAATTGTTCTCTACCCCAAAACAAACAACTACCTGATTTTCTACATTTTCCAGAAGAGGTTTTCTCACGAAATTGTCAATAGTAAAATCATTTCTACTGATATTTTCAAATTTCTTTATTTCAAATTTCAAACGCCAACATTTATTACAGAAACTTGATAGACGTTTTCGCTTGTACGTAACGGGAATGAAGAAGTTTTCAATTAAGAAATCAACACCGACAGAATTGACAATTTTCAATTGATTAATCGGAATATCGGGCCCCAACATTTCATGTCGACATATTAATGTTTTCCATTCATCGAGATCATCAGATTGATTTCCATCGGAAATTGAAATAGTTAGCACTTTGTGACCATTGGTCAGCCATTTTGTTAACCAACTCATTGGTAGAAATTCCAATTCATTAGCTAATGATAATAAATTTTCAGTAGATCCTTTGAAAAACAATTTCTGAAAGGCCTCAATTATAGTTTCTGACTCTTTGATAAAATGCTCCTGAGTTTTCACCTAAAATGAAATTTAGTTGGTAATTTTTTTTCGTAGACAACTTTTTCTTGGCGCTGATTTTCTAGTTCTGTCAGATATGATTCATTTGTCATTTGAATATTCCCTTTAAGGTGTGAAGGGACTTCCACAGAATTATTAATTGCTAAATAAATTTGAAATAATAGCTATTCAGATACATTCAGCAAGACCTCTGATATTACTTTGATAATAATAATGTAATTGTAATTAGTAAAAAGCTGTTTATAGAAATGATACATTTTTAGTTTTAAAAAATTACATAAAATATGCTTGATGTGCTACAGGTTGCTTACAACTGTATTATATCATTGATTCTTATTTATCTATTTAATAGATGATGAAATAATAAATTTATATTAATTATATAAAAAATATAGCAATGATAAAAAAATCAATTTATTATTATAGATAATCTAACAAATATAAATTATTATTAATAAAATGGGGGTCACAAGAAAATATGAAATATTTGGTGGGCCGCGAATATTATTAGATAATAACTCAAACCAACCTTTGAAAAGATTAACATTTTACTGACAAACTTTAACATATTAAATTAAGTTAAATTTATGCTTCACAATCTTTTTCAGTTTATTACGTGGTATTATTCTTTAAAAAAATTTTAAAAACTAAGTTATATAAACTCATGACTGCTCTACACTCACTGTGCAATAAAGGTAAAATCATATGAAAGAAAGCGATAATAGTTATTTACAGCAAGGGAAATCTATACTAAATCTTAAGTCGACCGAAGCATTGAAATTTTAATGAAGTCCCATTGATTATTTTTTTCCAGATCGAATGAGAATAGTCAAATTTTGAATGGTGAGAATATAAGAAGCAATAAGCCTTGTGATTGTATTCCTAACGATATTTCAAAGATTTAAAATTGTAAAAGGCAAAGTTAAACAATAACTGAAACATTAAATGTTGTTAAATTCACAAAGATCAAAGTAGCATAAATAAAAGAAGATGTGTTTAAAAATAAAAATAAAACTATTTATATATCAAGTCACTCTTGTTGCTTATGTATATTGTACGTGATGATGAAGAAGATTAATAGAGCTTTAGCACATTTGATTAAAGGAAAATTGTTTAAAGAATCATGGACAAAAATTTAAAATATATTATTTTTATTTAAATTTAATATATTCATTATAATAGTTTCAATTTAGAGTGGCAATTATAGCATATATTAGAAGTGGGCAAAGTCCAGCCCTCCACGGCAATTATTTGACCCGCGAGACATTCGAAAAAATTATTAAAATTATATCAAAAATCATAAACAGTTTTAAATTTTCGAATAATTCAACCTCGATTTTTTTTGCTTGTAAATATTCCTTTATAATTATAAAAAACGAATACAATCAGAACATATAACGTGCGTATATGTCCGGCCCGCAAAATCGTACAAATTTCATGGATTGGCCTGCAATCAAAAAAGTTTGCCCACCCCTGGTATATATATACTGAAACATGTTACGTAGGCATTGTAGATGAGTATTAGGCAGTATACCTAAAACGGTATGCAAACTATTGATCACAAAAAATAATGTGTGCCAAAATGAAATTTAAATTTGATTTTTCATTTGAGTAATAAAAAAATTGTTTGGAAATTATCATGTAACATTTGATAAAAAACAAAGTTTATTTATCCTGAATTTAGCAAGAGTGCGATTCAAATTTTTCAATTTTTAGACTTCTTGTGTACCATTGACATAAGGTATAGTTTAAAAATGTACGAAAAATTAAATCCTTCTACCAAACTAAAGGCTAATACTAAGAAGATCGATGTTTGGTTTAAACCATAATCATAATAAAGCTTTAAGAATTTATCTCGAGACTAAACTTTCAGTAGTTTATAGGTGATTGAAATATCCGTTGGATTAGAATTTTCAGTAAATATAGTAATAAATATTATGACTGAAGACATAAAAGTACAGTTTATAATATGGCAAATATATATATATATATATATATATATATAGTCTATTCTTTTTTTCATGTGGTAGATACGTTCCTCAGTAAACCGAATAAAAAAGACACGACTTACGTTGTTTAAATAGAAATACGTTCCATGACTTTCTAAAAGCACATATAACACAAATAAATTAAGAATTGGCCGAGAAATTGAAAAACCATAAAATTACGTCATAGTAAATATAATATTTAATAACTTTTGAAAAATTTCAAAAAACATTCAAAAACATAAAGATTAGTCGTGGACCGAAAGGGGAAACCGCATAACTTCAAAAACGCACAAAAAGAATTGGTTGCATATGCATATATATATATATATATATATATATATATATATATATAAATTGGACACTCTAAATTGAATAAATATATTTGATTTTAAAGAGAAATTTATTTATTTAATTTAAATTCTGAATTTATATATTATTCTCAAGTGCACATTATGTTTTTAATTATCAATTCGATACAACTAATAGAACAAACAATTACTTGTATGATTTTTGAAAACATCTTCCCTTTCATAAAACACCATATATGCATTAGATGAAACAAAATGGATGTTTTGTTGTTCTTTACCGTTCTTTTTATTGGTAATAAAGTCAGACTTATTTACAACAGTTTTTTTTTGTCCGAGAATTTTTTTTACATCGTCAATATTCTCTAATTTTTGAACCTGGAATAAATTTTAATTAAATGAGTAAAAATATCGATTGTTTAAGAGACGTTGAGATCATCATAAAGTATCCAATCTTGATTAGAGGTATGAATAAGAGTTTGATAATGTCCACTTGTTGGTTGAAGGCCAATGTGGATTAAAACCGCTTTTATAATGTATTCATTTGTTTTGTCATCTGGAGCAAGAAATTTTAAAAAATCAATAGCATAGAAAAGATATAAAAATTTTAAATCGACAATTCATTATCGATTCATGTGTGAAACTATATTTCAAGACAATTGTGTTTTTAGAGATAAAAATTAGACAGATTGCTGAATAGAATTGAACTAGCAAAATGAATTATTATATAATGGTCATAGTAAAAATATATTCCATTCAATATGAGATCGAAATCATAGCGAATCATCTGACATTATAATTTTATTAAAATTTAATATTAATTTTAAAGCATTTTTTGATAGAAAATCAATAATATCCTTTAAAAAATAGTTAATTGATGTTAATTTTAATTTATATAAAGATTAATTCCGATTTATGTTGAATTAAATAAAAAAGTAAGGCGTAAATAAATAATGGTTCTAATGTTACGATTGTAGAATTTCGATAGACAAGGAGAAAGTATTAAGCTCCAAAATATTTTAATGTAGCCATTTAGGAGGAAATGTGTTTTAGTTAAATCAGGAACACAGTAATTTATTATAATGTTGATTCAGTTTTTCAAAATTTGATTAGAACTCTTATTTTCATGTGCACTGATTTCTTATGATAATTATTATCATTTAGAATTTATCTCATTTGCAAGTCTAAGTCTGTTCATGATTCAATAGCTTTGTAATTACATCAATCTCTCGATTTAAATGAATTTTAAAATTTTAAAACTATGCACCAGCTAAATACTTCCGAAATAACAACGTCTGTGACTTGGAATATAATAAAAACCATCACAATAATTTCTATAATAATTATTGGGAACGTGTTACATGCGAAGTCATAGGATTTAAAAATTAATGTGTAAGAATACTATGATTATGAAGGTTTTTAAATTTATTTGATTATACAAAATTAGTATGAATAAAAATTATGTTGTTTGTTTTTAGAATTTAAAATTTTAATATTACTTTTATATATCATTTTTAAGTAAAATATAATATTGATTGTTTGAATGATTTAATTTAAATTTTACAGTTAATGTAAAATTTTAGAAAATATACTAAAATATTTAAAAAGTACTAATTTGTTCAAAATATATAAATTAAATCCATATAGTATTTTGGTTAATATTTACTGTGTAATGATAATAAATCTGTAGGAATATATCGTAAAACGTTTGTTTGAATGACGCTTTCTATTAATTGAATAATTGCGTTTATCTAATTTATTACGAATTGAAGTGAAACATGATTTGCAGAGGTAGAAACTATCCGATTCTCTCAAAATCTATTGAAATATAGGATGTAAAGCAAACATTAGCATGAGTACATCACTACTGGCGGTAACGTGCATAGATACGTTGATGCGCTAGAGTGGGAATAGAGACTAAAAGTGATCGGTAATAATATATAACATAACTGTAAAGAGAATCTGAAATTTTTGGGACTCGAAGGGTTAATGAAGATAACGAAACATTTTGGGGTAAGTTACGAAATAACTTCAAAAACAGGAAAATAAATTGTAGAAGAATTCGATACTTCAAAATATAAAATGAAATTCAGAACCAGGACGTGATTTCAATGAATTTTGAAATTTTTGCTTTATTAACTATGATGCAAATATAAATATAAACATGGTTAATAAACAGAAAATTTTTTTGCTAATTTTTTCAACGAAATTACAATTTAAATAAAAAGGAAAACAGCGCGTTTTAATTACGCAGTCAAACTTATCCTAGAAGTATAATTAATAATTATCTAAAACGTGTGCGCAAGTATCGATTTTAGAAAAACTTTAAATTAAACTCTCTTTCCACTGATATCTAATTTTGAATCTTTCTTTTCGATTTATTTTTTGTTCTTCACTTGATTTATTTCAAAATAAAGAGTAATTTAAACCAAATAAAATCACTTAAGAATTAAACTAAAAAATCTAAAAATTTTTTCATTTGAATTATTAAAAAATTTCAATTTTATTTAAATAATTGTTGGGTTTAATCATTAAAAGTTCCAGTAGAATTTTATTTCCTGACTCCGTGCATCCTTATGATTAAACGTGATAGAAGCCAACCAATAATAGATTTTAGTTTTTTATCACGAATTCGGAGAATTATCATTTTATATTTCTAAATCAACGAATAGTTGATGTTTTGGGCAAAATAATGACTTCATGATACTTTTTGACTTCTCCACGATTTCTGGATTCTCATAATTTTTGGTTTCTCATAATTCTATCCCTCGGCTTTCTTATCAATCTACCATGTAGCCAAATAAAAGAGATGAACAGAAACGGCATAATTTAAGTCGAATCATTTCATTTAACAAACATTGTAGAAATAGCTTATCTTATTATATTATATTGTCTTCAGATATCAATAAACAGAAACAAAATTGCAACTATATTTATTTAAAATAAATATCATCATTACTATTTCTTATAAATCATATTTAATTCAATTAGAATCAATTAATAATAAATCTATCGAGTGATATTTAGTTCAATAATAAATAATAATTGATAATCAATATGTAATATATTAAAGAATTGAAAGTCATTATAATTTGAAAAAATTTTCTTTGATGGATTCAGGTTTCTAAAATCTATATTCCAGAGGAAACCTTGGGGTCCATTGCAATACCTAAAAAGAACCTGGAAAGAATTTATTGATTTACTGGAAAGATTTATTGGTTTGTAAGAAAAGAAAACTTTCAAAAATAAATAGCAGACAATCGATAAATAAAGCAATATTTATGTGAAATCAGCTCAATATTTTTATAATGACCAAATTTTATCCAAATTAACAATAAAAAACAATTGGGAAATTCAATCAAAAATATTCACCATTTTTCCCATCATTTACATAATTTTCCATTGATAAATACGAAGGAAATCCAACATTGCAACAGTTTTTCTTTTTCGTTCCCGAATTATCATATGAATATCGCAGGAACTGAAAGCATAACAACGGTGGCAAGGTTTGTAAAACCGTTTGACGCTCACCATTGCACTTATGCATACAACAGGAACAATCATATTTGTTGTCGTCAGTAAGAAGCTCTACCTGAGATGGATGTAACCATAATGACGATAATATTATTATTATCACCTTCAAAAAATCTAAAAGAGCTTGATCAAAAGACAGCATTGGTTTCAGATCTATTTCTCTAAATTGACAGTTCATTTGGGACTCATAACCACAACCTTTGCATCTATCAATCCAAGCCAATGAAGAATTTTAAAAATTTACACTAATTAAACCTCGTTAAATATCTGAATGTTCCACTGATAAGGCTCTTAATAACATTATCATCGATTAAAGAAAACCGCTGATCTACCAAATTCATAAATAAACTATGAAATTCCGGAGCATCCTATATTAAAACTTGTAATTTCAAAACGGTCAAATATAAACCAAAAATTAGAAGTAACAATTCAAATTTATCAAAATAAATTTCGTTAAAGATGAAAAGTTCTACTGTTCACTATTTGTGAGACTTAATGTAAATCTGAAAAGAAATCTCCTAATCAAGATGATTTGTAGAAATGCAGACAATATCGAAAGAAATTATTGATAATAATACGATTTTCCGAAGGTATACAGTCAATTCTTTTTTGTGGTAGATACGTTCCTCAGAAAACAGCATAAAAACGATACGATTTACATTGTATAAATATAGATACGTTCCATAACTTTCTAAAAGCACAAAAAACACAAATAAATTAAGAGCTGGCGGAGAAATTGAAAAAACATAAGTTACGTCATAATAAATATAAAGTTTAATAACTTTTTAGCGTTAATATTTTTAAAAATTTGAAACGGAACCTTGTGATTTGAATGATTCTCTATTCAAAAACATTTGGTTAGTTTAGGTTTGACAAAGATTAGTTCTTTTTTAGACCGAAGGAGTTTTGACTGTATGTATAGTTGCTGATTTATTCATAAAATTATGTAATTATCCCAGTAGAAAATTGAATGAGTACCGTATATACTTGTGTATAAGTCGAGAGATTTTGTACTAATTTGAGGACTTTTTTCTCAATTTGAATTTTTTTTGGAAAATGAGTTTTTTAATTGTGTTGCTTTTAATAAAATTAATTACTTTCAATTAAATGATGGAATTTAAACAACGGTTTTGTTAATTATTATGATATTTATATTAAATTATTAATTTAAATTCATCGATCAATTAAATTAAATTCAATAACCAATATTTGCAAAGAAATAAAACTAGTAATATGCAATTATTATCCAACAAGGAAACTTATTATCTAAATATTGTTTTATTTTGAAATTCAAGAGCGAATACAAAGTCAATCATATTACTTCGATTTATACGCGGGTTTCCAATTTTGGACTAAAAACTGGCTTTGAATTTTCAATTCAACTTTAAACACCTTGATATGGTAGTTCTTGTAAGGGTATCACATAAGGGACTTTTCTCCATACAAGGGACTATTGTCTATATGAGCGACTTTTAGTCTATAAAAGAGTGACTTTTGTAAGTATGAAAGAATTTTGTAAATATATGACGGATTTTGGGAAGTATAAAGACAAAAGTCCCTTATATGACACCCTTACCGTAATTCGAATGCTTTGGAGCCTTCATAGACAAAAAAAAAATTTCCCCCTAAAAATTATCTAAATTTTGAAAAAAGAATTTTTCGAAAAAAATCAAAGATTTTTCTTGTCAAGTTTTTCTTCGTAAATTTATAATTTAGATACGAGTGAAGTCATTCGGAATATTTTCGCTGAAATGATATTTTGATTATTTCCAACCGTCGCAATATAGCGCAATAAATTAAAATTACACTATAAAATCAATAATTTCACAGAAAATTCAATAAAAATAAAAAATTCTGAAAATCAATAATCGCGACAAAGGGAACATGACCTTGACCGTGGAGAGGGGCTGGATCACTCATAGCAATCGGGACAGCTCGCAACTACCGACTACTAGCGTTTTGTTCCCCTATTTTCGAAATAAGCACAGTAACATATATTCATAATAAAATCCAACAGAATTTAATCAATCATTAATTATCACAAAAAGTCATTAAAATAATGAAAGAAACTTTTAAAAGGCAGTGAAAGTGATCATGAATTATTTACATTTCACATTTCTACTGTAACATATTAATTTTGAAAAATAATTTACTATTTAAATTAATTAAATTATTAAAATATTTATTAAAATAAAATTTAATTTGATATTACGAAAAAATTACCTGTTGTTCCAACTGTGGTAACTCTAAAGCATTAATTAATTCAACAGGATCGACCATTCTTAAAATAGCAAGATTAAAATTGGGTTTTTTTTTACCAAATTAGAAATTACTTGTGAACTGATAATTGCATTTGTGCAAATATTGTTTGTAAATACGTAATGATTTCGTCAGGAATATCTATTTAAAATTAACTCATTTTTACATGATTATAATCAACCTTCAACAGGAAATCTAAATATAGCTTCTTTCAGTTCAACAATATTAAAATAAACTTGTAGCAATGAATTAAAATAACAGGTATTTCCGTAATTTTTTAATCCAGCTGCAAAATTCTATGAGAGTTTAGAATATTTAAATAAATATAAATATTGTTAACTGTGTCTGAATTCAAAATCCCATTATCTTCCTTGTCATTTCTGCTTAAAGATTTATTGTTTAACCATTTCGTTTCACCTAATTTATTGATACAGTATAGATTGTCACTACAATTTTTTCTATATATTGTTTAATTATTGTGTAACTATGAAAATAAATTACTTGCAACTATTTATTTGACAAGGTTTCTTGTCTAAATTATAAATAGACAAAAACTGATGTGACATAAATTCTTCCCAATTTATATTATCGAAATTCCATTTAGATTTCCGTTTGGGTTTCCTATGGACATTATAAAGCATTAATACTTATAAATAATCTTACATATTTTAAATTTGAATTTAGGTATTATTTAAACAAAACAATTAAAAAAATTATTTTAATTAATCGGTTTATAATAGTTAAACTAGTTAATATTAATTAGTTTTATTCATTAATTAATATCTGTATGTAATATTTTGTAAATAGCATTTTATTATTGAATATGTAACTTATTCCATGAAAATTTTGAATTCTTACGGAAGCAATCGCATGAATGGGATGATAATAATTGTCTACTGTATTACAGAATTTAGGGTTAGGGAAATTATTGTTTCTCTGATATACTTGTGTGCCATCTAAAATAACCGAGTAAGCAGCTCATTCCTTCATCAAAATTGATGCGCACACGATGCAATACATACAATACTTGTATTTACACACTCAATTTAAGTAGAAATACATTAGAAATACTTACACTCTCGAAATGAGAGTTGTACTTAGTTTATCTATTCTTTGACAGATTAATACGATTCCAAAATTAAGAAAGCAAGTAAAATAACTTCAAACTAATTCTTGAAGAAATATTGATTTCAATTCTTTTGCTATTTTTATTAGCACAATGGGATCTACAAAGGATGCTGGTTCAGATCAAAACTTTGATTATATGTTTAAAATTTTAATTATTGGAAATTCATCAGTTGGGAAAACTTCATTTTTATTTCGGTATGCCGATGATAGTTTCACGTCAGCGTTTGTATCAACTGTAGGCATTGATTTCAAGGTGAAGACAGTATATAAAGATGACAAAAGAATTAAATTGCAAATATGGGTATGATTTATTTCTATTTAGTAATAATTGTGGTTACTTTTTTGGAAATAAATTTTTAAAAATTATTTATTTAATTAATAATTTAAAAATTATATAGAAATGGTAAATAAATATTCCATTAAGAACTAATAAATCATTCAACATTTTCATTTTAATATATGCCACTCATTTCATCTATCTTAATGCGACCTTCAAAAACATTTCCTTTTTGTTGTTTTAGTTTTGATAATCCAGATCTATTATATTATTCTTGGTAACGTAATAATTCACCCACCATTTGTCCTACCGGTAATTGGGTTTAGGAAGCACTTTTAAAATTTCATAAGATAGAGAAGACGTGATGCGATAAAATAGACGTGTGAATTATTCTTATTTTTCTTTGACAAGAACTTTGAGATAGTTCAGTTTCGTTTATTAATTTAGAAATTTGAGCCACCAAATTGAAAGAGATTTGTTTCAATGAATATCTTTTCTTGGACAATATAGAGTTTACAAAGCATCAAGATTGTCCTGAGTCGAAATATACTCAATTTCAAATTGGTTTTTATTAAAAAGACCTTTTATTATGTATATAAAAAAAGCTTTGTAAAGGTTTCATCTTACATGTTGAATGTTGAAATGTTATTGGTATAATAAAAATTGAAATTTTTCCTTCAATTACCTTTAAATCATTTAAATAAATCCCGGAATGCCCTATGTTAGCTTTAAAAGGATTTTTATTTTTTCAGCACTTGAGAATCAAGTCTCAATTGCACCGGGAGCCGTGAATTTAACCGTCCTGTTTTGGATTATTTCAAATGTGTGTTTAAGGCAATCAAAAATTAGTATAATTTTTTTGCGTTGATTAATGAAGACGTACCAAAAAAAGTTGACTGTCGACTTTATTTTTAGCAAAGCAGAAATTTGATTGATTTTTAAAATATAAATTTGGCGAAAATATTCATTATTAATCAAAATAATTAAATAAGTCAGTGATAATAATAATAATAATACAGTAACTACTCTCTTATCCGCCAAACTCCAATAACTGCAAATTTTTTACTGGATTTTTTAATAAATTTTATTATTTTTTACTCTAAAATCCACCATTTTCTAGAAACCGCCACCTTTTTTCACAGTCCCGTTATTGGCAGATAAAAGAGTAGTTACTGTAATAATAATAATAATAATAATAATAATAATAATAATAATAATAATAATAATAATAATAATAATAATAATAATAATGATAACTGATGTACTATATTACTATATTGTTTATTATTATTATTATTATTATTATTATTATTATTATTATTATTATTATTATTATTATTATTATTATTATTATTATTATTTTATAAACACTTTTATTTATTTCTTTTTATTTATAAAAGACATAGTATTTTCTACAAAATTTGATTATGAATAAGATTTATTTATGGTATTCACGAATTTTCGGCACAGCCTTTTTCAAGTGACAAATTCGTGAATACCATAAATAAATCTGATTCATAGTCAAATTTTGTAGAAAATATTGTTAATTATTATTATTATTATTATTATTATTATTATTATTATTATTATTATTATTATTATTATTATTATTATTATTATTATTATTAATTATTTTTCGGTGAATTTCCGTGATCCGCCTTTATTAAAGTCAGATTTAAGAAGTTCATTCCAAACTCCTTTCAAAAAACAAGAGTTTGAAATGAGAAATTTTACCTCTTTTTTAACGTGAAAAATTTTCTCTTTCCATATATCAACCATCGTAATCAAAATAATGCTTTTCATTCGTAAAAACCAGCGGTCATCTCAATTGAAATTCTGAATGTCGCTCTAAATATGTTAGTCTTTTATTGTTATTTTCTTTACATGGAAATTGGTTGGTTTGTAAAAAAATTTCTTTATGAAAATATAAATTATTTTATGAAACTTAGAATACTTCAAACTCTATTTCATCTCTTTTTATAATTAAAAATCTTTTATTTGTTGTTTTTAATGTTGATTTATAATTATTATTGTTGACATTGTTAGGACACTGCCGGTCAAGAGCGATATCGCACTATCACAACAGCGTATTACCGAGGAGCAATGGGGTTTATTTTAATGTATGACATTGCCAATGAAGAATCTTTTAATGCTGTTCAAGATTGGTATGCTTTCATGTTTAATTTTATTTAAGTTATTGAAACTTTGCAAAATTGAAGAATGATTCTTTTAAAATTATTTTCGTGTTATTCAAAAATACAGTAAAACACTCAATTTATATCAAATTTCCACTCATGCCATGGATTTGAGCCCGACATTTATAAAATCATTTCCTCGTTTGTGTAAGTTTGATCAGCTTCACTTAAATATAAATAAAGAATGTAGAAATTGTTTTCAAATATTCATTAAAATTCAGTATTGCATTATTATTGCATTTTATATTCTTGATTGATGAATTATTTTTAATTTCCTTTTTTCATTTTTATAAAACTTTAGACAAAATGATTGAGTTTTATTAAATTAAAACAAAAAATTACAATGATAATTTCCTCCCCACTCAACTATAATTCACTACCTGTTTTATCTGTTTATCCCTATTGGTTGTTAATCAGTCACCGGTGATGTTTATATACTTCGTCAAATTATTATTAATTTGATTATATTTTTATCTTTATATAAAGCTCAAGTATTTTATGAAAATTCTGGGTTAGTATTTCAAATATCGTACTAATGCTGTTGTTCAATGATTCCCAACGTGCAGTTGGCAATACGATTCTGTGGACGGTAAATTGTTGACATTAAATTTCCTACAAAACGGTTCACATCATTTTATCTTTATTTATAATATGTTAATATTTGTTTTATGCGCCAGTTATTACGCAACACACTTTCAAATTTGCTATTTACTTTAATTTTTTGTTTTTCCAATTTTAAAAGAATTATTTCGTCGAATTTGTAAATGGATTAGCTGGACCAAAATAAAAGTCCATCTAAAACTATCGAATGCAAATTCATTTCATTAAGTATTATAGATAGAATGAAATCAAAAATTCTTTAAATATTTAATTAAAACTAATAACAGTAAGATTTTTAATTTCGACTTTCATAATTAAGTTTTTTTGGAAGGAAAAAGTCAATATTGTTGCGAAGGATAATGAATTTTATTATTTATCTATGTTCATCTGGCACAGCGAGGGTGAACCTATGGGACCCGTGCGTAAAGTGGCACGCGAATAAATTTTATTCGTATATATCATTTTTCGATAAGGCTGGCAAGAATGTATTTTTTATTTTGAAAAAAAAATTATTATTGGCGCGCAGTCAAAAAAATGTTTGCCATCTCTGATTTTGCAATTAATACTATAAGTTTTTTTTTAAAAATTGAACTTGGTAGTGCTATCTGCATTTTTGCATCATGGAGAACTGAAGTTCAATTTTTATTAGGCTTAGTTTATAAAGATATAATTTGACCTGATTTCTTGATTTTGACAAAGAATATATTTATTCGATAGTGAATTAAACATAAATATATATATTGTCAATATCCCGATACAAAAATTGATATCTTCGACAAGTGCAGCGCCAGTCCTGTGAAGAAATCGACAAAATCTAAACAAAAGTTTTAAAAACGATCACATCTCAATTACTTTTGTATAAAACTAATTCAATTATATGTGATACCAAACTCGTCCATAAAGAATCGAATGCGTTCTTGAAACAATTTTACTTGCATCGAAGATGCCGTTTTTATTTCAAAAATCGAACACGTTTAATTGAAATTTCGCACGCTTACACATATAAAGGATGTTTCCTCCGGAAGAGCATTGAGTTTTCACTGGAACAATGGAATAAATAAATTTAAATTTTTTAACATTTTAAGTTGTTCGATGCTTCGTGCGTTATATACTTACATCTATAAACTCAAAATATTTCAAATTTAATTTTACTAATTTTTATCAGATACTTTCATTTCTTTTGTAATATTTTTATTTTTTTAGTAATTATAAAAAATGAATATTATGTAGAAAAAACATTTCTATAAAAACATTTGGTACTTGTTTTTTATCCGACCACCAGAATTTTTATATTTTATACATTAAACTATAAAAAATGATTTAATTTAATAACCTGAACTGCATGCATTATGTATATCTAAATTTAATTTAATCTAAAATAAAAAATTATTTACAATTATTTTTATTATTCATTTGTTTCGAGTAATATTATTTATATGTAAAAGTCTCAATTAATTAATTTATTATCATTTCCAACAAATGAAGTTGAATTTAAATTAACAAAATTTATTTATTTAAAATAAAGTTTCTTTAAAGATAAGATAAAGAAAATTAGTTTTTCACGAAAAATATTTAAAAATAAAATATTCAACTAATTTATCAATAACGAAATTAAAAAGAGAGTTATTTATCAATAAATTATATTAATTTATTTATTAAAAATGTATCAACCTAAACATGCATAACTTAACCTTAAACATATTTTGAGAATTAAATTTTACCCATACATTGTAAATTAAATCAAATCATTTTATAGTTAAAAATATAAAATATAAAAATTTTGGTGGTTGGATAAAACCTTCAATATTTCAAATTTATGATCTTTACTAAAAAGTATAAAATATGTGAGTTTATAAAAATTAAAATTTTTGATTCAATTAGTCTTATAAGTTATTAACAAACTAGCACTTGTAATAATTCATATTTAGGGTAACGCAAATCAAAACCTATTCTTGGGATAATGCACAAGTTGTGTTAGTCGGTAATAAATGTGACTTGGAGGGTGATAGGATTATATCAACAGAAAGAGGTTGCCATCTGGCTAATCAATTGGGTAATCTTTAAATTGTAAATGGGTCTTTAATATGACCCAATAAACTACATTTTAAAGCACATATATTTTTTTGTGAATAGTAAATTAGAACTGCAGTGCACAAAAATTCATAAATATCTTACTGTAATCATTGGTGTTTCCAACGTGGGCCAAAAACGACAAAATGGAAAATATGAGAAAAAAAAGTCCTGCACTTTAAATTGTGTCACGGATTTGACAGAGGCTTTTACAAGATCTTTTAATATATTGAATTTAACAGTGTTGTGGCGTATAATTGTACAATGCAACCACATTTATAGTGTAAATAACGTGCTATACTGCTCGCCAATAATGCTTTTCATATTGTAAAACAGTCATAGAATGGTGTTTTGTTATTTTTAATTAAATTTTTGAACAATAAATCATATTTAATCCAATAAAAAAAATAATTAAATATTGATATGTAATTCAAAACAAACACTTGGTATATAAACTATTTGCCGAAAATCCATTTTCAATGTACATATTTTATTATTTTTCGTTAAATTTTCATTAATTTATTTTTTTTGAAATTTCTAAGATTTCAGTTTAATTTACACATATTATAGTCGAAGAATTCTATTTACTTTAAATTCCCGTTGTTAACTTTTCTGCACTTATTTCTCTTTATTTTCATTGGTCAGCTATCCGCCCTAAACGGAAATTCCTCTGGACTGTTACAATTCTAAAACAAAATAATAAATGTACGGCGATAACACAAATTTCTCATAATTTTCGGAATTATTATTTCGATATTTGTGCATTTATAATTTATAAATTATTTCTCTAAATGAGATCAATTTCCATCGTTAAACTTGTTCTTTTGCAATTACGAGAATAATTGATTTCAAAATTCTTGAAAATGAAAGGCAGAATCTAATTTAATTTATAATTTGCAAATTATTAGGTTTTATATTAATTTGTGATCTGAAATTTCTAGCTAATGTAACGTATTTATTAAAATCTAAGTTTTTTTACAAAGTTTTCGAATTTACCAATATGGTCCAAATTAAATGAAAAGTTGTTTTTTTAAAGCTTCGGATTTCTTTTTAAAAATAACTTCATGAGCTCGTTGATATTTAATTTTTCTTGTGATCCGATTCCAATGGGATGTCTATTAGGCGTTTTTGAGTAATTGACACCTCGGCCTCCTTAAAATTAAATATGCATTTTATATGGTCAAGTGAATTTGGAAATAAATAAATTACGTAATTTCAAAAATCTAACAAATTCAATTATTTAAACGAGATTTTTTTATCTTTAAGTCTATTATATAACGCCAGATTCGAAGTTAATGATTACATATTGAGAATACTTACTCTTCATAACTAATTCTCTGATCCACGGAAATGTGCTGGACTAGGGCCCAAATTTTATCAACAATTTGAAACTCGTTCTCGGGTCGTTCAATTATGTTTTCATTTTCTTTGGATTGAAGTCTTGCGCCGCGTATATAAATAAATAAATATATATATATATATATATATATATATATATATATATATATATATATATATATATATGAAGGAACAATTTACTGGAATGCTGTAATAATAGATTGTTTCCTGAATCTGGAATTCTGCAAGGCCGTCTTAAGAAATTCGACGCCTATGGGATACTAAAAATAATACGTCCCTTTTCGTAAGAAAATTCACAGAATAGCGAACCGTAGTGGGATGATATATAAATTATATTTAGATAAAGAAATACACCCGGGCGGCGAGTATAAATAAGTGTTCAATTCACATTTAAGTAGTCTATCGAAGTTTATGGCATCATAAATGATTGTAATATCGTTTGTCATTCCAGCACATTTGAATATAAAAATCAGTTAAATATTTTAAGAAATTGTTTTAATTTAAAGATACGTGAAACTAATAAAATGAAAAATGAATTCTTATAAAACTAATAACTAAATCATTAATAATAACAAAAAACACACATTGCAAATATATTTGCCGCCCAAAAGTCTTGCGCTCTGGGTGTATGGTTCATTAAGCCTGTGATTAGGGCGGCCCTGGAATTGTGATTGTTTTGTGGGAGCGTTTATCAACGCGAGTCTTTCTTTCAAATTTGATGCTAATTTGAATATTTTTATTTATTATTTTCAATGACACTTTAATTATATGCAATTGAAATTGGCAAGAAACATGTTAAAATTCTACTTACATTTGATATAATTGTATTGGGATAATTTATTTCCCTGTCCTCTATATGTAAACCCTTATAATTAATGTTTGATTATTTTGATTTTCTGGGTCCTTGGATTGCATCATTGCTTATTATTTATCCCAACAATACATGTGCTGTAAACACACATGTAGTATATATATATATATTGTCTGCCTTTCATTAATAAATTCTTCATATATATTATTATTTTAACTTCCTTACACATAATTAATGTATTGTGAGTCTTCCTTGGTAGAAAACTGCCTCGATAAATATATTCAATCACTTATAAAAGAAAACCATTAGAACAAGTTACTGTTAAAAAATATATTAAAAGAAATCAACTATATAGTAATATATTCTTTGTAGTTTTATTTTCATTAAAGTACTTTGTGAAAGTTATAAAATCTCATTTAATTTCTAGGTTTAGAATTTCTTGAAACTTCAGCGAAAGAAAATATCAATGTTAAAACGGTTTTCGAAAGATTAGTAGATATTATTTGTGACAAAATGTCAGAGAGTTTAGAAGCTGATCATTCAGTTGGTAAAAGCTCCAATTCTGGTAAGTTAAAATAAATATTACATGAATACTTTTTTATATTTCGATTTCACCCACAACTGTATAAGACCTCAATAAACTCTGTTTTGAAACAATTTTACAGGTACCATAAGCAATATGAGGAAACTGTCGGGGTATACAGCTCCTTAATAATGTTTCCCTATTGCTTACAGTCTCTAGCAAAATGGAATTTTCCACCGCTAGAAACATTAAAGTTCATTCGTTTGTTTTTCTTTACTTTTAATAATGATTATTGCCTTAACTTTCCAGGTTTAAGGTTCATGTGGCATATCACCTTCCATAATTACTCTAGGTTTTTTGATTAGCATATTTATATCACTATTTCCGGATATCTCTAGATCCTTTGAAACTTTAACTTGGAGGCCTACAAGGAACAAGTTAGTTGCCGAACTCATAATAAACCTAAAAGCTTATAAAGACATCAACAGCCGCTTTGGGATATATTTTTGGAAATATCCAATCTACATTTGGAGTAATATAAACACTGGTAAACACGTTGATAGATACCGGCAAGGGTCATATATTGTGACATGTTTGAGAATGAGCTTGATCAGATTAAAATCTTCGCCAAACATGAAAACATAAATTTCATCGACATGTATCAACTCGTGTTACGCGATCTACAATCTACATTTGTAAATGTCGAAACAAATTTTCACATCCAACTTGCAATACCAAAAATTATCGGTTCTTCAAAACGATTTTTTGCTGTGCTTAAAACGCGTAAAACTATATCAGAAATTCCATTGATAATGATCAACTAGGTTGGTTTGACACCTCATTGAATTTTTTGAAACAAACATGGCAAACTTTCACTAACAAATTGATCATTTTCTTAGACTCAAATGCAGAAAGAATAAAATTTGTTGATTTCTTCATTCATATGCTTTGCAGCTTTTCTTTTTCTTTTACACTATTTGTGAAAATTGTGACTAACTAGTTCGTAAAAAAGTTCAATTTCACGTATTTTTTTAAAATCATATAACATTAACATGTCATTTCATGACTGACATTTCAACAAATAGGTACATTTAATAATGCCTGTTTCCACTGAAATATAATAATTTACATTATAGTTACTGTCACTCATTAACGCGTACAAAAACGGCTTTCAGTTAAACTTCGCGGATTTTTTAGCAGATTTTTTGCGCATAAGTTGTGTACCATCAATGTTAAACTCTCAGTTGATATGTTTAGAAGTTGCCAAAAAAGGTTTTCACCTGATCGCAAATCATGATTGAAAAGTCCTCTTAAGCTTTAGTGACTTTAATGAAAAAAAATATTATTATAAAACAACACTTAGACAACCTAATAAAAACTTTCATGTTTTAAGTAACATAACTTTTCATTGGGATATTTTAGCATAATATTTGGTGAGCAAAAATAAGACGCCCTAAATTATTTTGAATAGCACTGATGTATATATTAACCTTTTAAAAAAACTCTACTCCAATTCACTTATATGATAACAGCAAAATAAAAGTCAATGCAGTTCTCTTCTACAATATCTTCACTGGAAACTGCATATCAGACGTGAGGAATATTTACCAAAATAAATCCGAAAAGTATATTTGCATACCCATATTTATGGTTATATTAAATATTAATCCGTTAAAATAATTCATTAAAACAAACAATCGGCCCTAATTTATTTCTATTTAGGAACTCGTCTTACCAGTGAACCTCAGAAAGTTCTCACTGATCAGTGTCAGTGCTAGAGTGTAAAACGTTTTAGTTTGTCTAATCTGAAATAAATTATATTTCCCCATGTTAGAAATGATATTTACGGTTTATTTACCAAGCTGCTTTATGAATGTTAGTTCCACTAAAATTGTTTCTGTTTTTATTGGTTGTCTGAAATATTCTTTTTCGCGTAATCGTTTACCAGAGTTGTTTATTTATTGTCCTTCAAAATAAACAGCTGTAACTTTTTGTAAATGGTATTTAATTTTATTAATTAAATTCTTTTATAAACTTTTAAATTCGTTTTTTGGATTTTAAATAAATTTTCAGTATACTTTTGTTTATTCAATAAATTATTTTATTTGTTGTTTGTAGTGCCTATTGTCTTTGATATTTGTCAATAAAATTTTCTTTACTTTAAATTGCGTCATTTAATTATTTGTAAACATGATGCAGAATTGAAATTTGACATTAATGGAGGGGCTTTTACTCTTTAATTATTTGGTACATGGTTGGTATGGAGGCTCTGATTCAGCCGCATAAATACAATTGACATACCAAATCATTGAGATTATGATAATCAGTGAGGATTATCCAATGGGCTACTGCTATTTGATTACAAAATAAACCGATGTGAAAGATGTTGTTTTTAAATATAGAAATTTCTTATAACATTATAGCAATAGTAATACCATTTTAATGTGTCAGCGAAATATAACTTCTATATTGATCAATGAATGCCAAAGTATATTGTTTGCCTTGTAATGTTTTAATAAATGAATTACAAAAATCACTGGAATTCAAAGGTTCTTTGTCTTATAACCATTTCTTTGATCTTTCCTTAAAAGTATAAGTAGTGACAAGACGACGCCCTGCCCATACCCCCGGGGGGTAAATTTTTTGTTTAAATGAAGTGAATTTTTAAAAAAAAATTTTGTTTAAATGCATAAATTAAAAAAATTTTTTTTACATGTCAGCATAATGGTCACACTATTGGTGGGTTACAGGGTTTCGGATCTTGCTTATCCTTATAGTTGCCCTTGTAACGCCATACAAAATGATGCTGATCGCCACTTGGCACCCGTTGCTAGGCAACGTTGGTAATGTGTTCAAGTGGTGGATTGCCCGCAAAAATTGAGTACCATTTGCTAGTACTATAGTTGCTCGGACAACCCTCGGGTTCACGAGCTGTCGATAGAAGACCTATGCTCGCTTTGCTCTGTCCCTCATAACTATTCAGGATTAGGTTCTTATTAGACTGTGGAACGAATTGGCGGAGCAGTGAAAATGTTTAGGGCAATGTGGGCATACGATTATATTAAAATAACAATGCAACTAAGGTTAAAACTATTCTATTCGATCTAAACACACGTATCTCATTTGTTACTTGACGTTTTGGAGTTGTGTTGCGCGACGTCGGGCACGTTCCTTACGTCCCGGTCGACGATTGTTGGTCGTAGTGATGGGTTGTTCTGCTGGCTTGGTGGTTGTCTGCGGCATTTGGGTTGGGGCGAAGATGAGCGGGTAAGTTACCGCTTCACCTTCCCGGCAAACCGCTAGGGCGACTTCGAGTCCCCGAATCTGCGTGCGCAGGCTCTGATTGAGCTGCCGCTCCTCTGTCCAGCCTTTCTGTGCCGCTGTGAGTCGATGGTAGATCGTTTTCGTCTTTGCGGTATCCGTCCATGTTGCTTTCGTATGTTGCATTTCTCGCGTTAATTGGATAATCTGGGCGAGTAATTCCGTGTTTGCTTGTCTCGCGTGGTCCAATTCCGTTTGCAAGATTCATAAGGACGACATCGCTGTAATTAAACAGATTATTTTATTTTATCCTTGATTAAGTTAAACAATCACTCATCCCATTAAACTAAATCATGCATAACTCTAATTATAAGAAGAAAATAACACACAAATTGTTAATATTTAAAATCAACCACGACACAAAACTGTCATTATCGAGTCATTCTTCAGGGCAGTATCGCTTCAGGCTTCGTTTGAGAGCCTCCACTGTGTAGGGTCTTCGGGTATCTCGGACTGGGCGAGGTGGATAGGCGATGGCGATCCGCCCGGCGAGGATGTCTTCTACCACGTTTGCAAGGTACATCCTCGCCTTAACCACCTGCACATCTACTTGCTCCTGCACCCTTTCCCACTGGGTGAGGAGGTTCTGTGCGTTTGTGTAGGTTTCTGCCGCTGGGTATTGTCGCTCTGGGATATCGCAGGGCTCCTTCTCTACGCCTAATATCTTCCAGGCAGTCGGATACGGCCATTGTTGATGAATCGGATCTGAAGACCTCGTGGTCGATTGAACTATTGACTGATTCTGCTTTCCCACACTTTGACTGATGCTGTGTTCGTGTGACATGTCTAAAACGCTTTATTATTATCTCCATTAACTTTACCATGTTAAATTGTTTAAACAAATAGGGCTTAGGTCACTGTTGAGTGTGTCATTTGATTTAATCTTATTGAGTCCTAGCGGCGTTCTATCTGGTTGGACTGCTTTCGAAACGGGCGAGCTATGTTGATGAAATTACATTTACAGGTGGTAAGTCTATTGATCAACTCATTGTATTTAATTAAGCAAAATGGTGTTAAGAAATTGCTGAATTGATTTTAAGGGTAGCGACTATATTGATGGAGGTGGCGTTGAATGCAAGTGGGGATTTTAAGGATTTTTCACCGGTATTATATCTTATTCTGTTCGCTTAATTGATTTTTCGTTTTTAGGCTTTCCAATTTAAAATTTGTCGTTAAACCCAACAACTCTTATCATCATATCCTATGATACAAGTTTACGGATTTTCTAAATCCAACATTGACATTAATTTCATTTAGCAAATGCTATGATCATTGGAAGGCGAGAGCGGATGTCGATTCACTGAAGCGTCGACGTATGTGTGGTGTAACTTCCGGCGGATATCACGGTTTGAACGGTTGAAAGGAAGTGAGATTATGTAGCTACGTCCGGTGATTTATAATATTTCATTTTAGGATTATTGATTGGCAAATTCATCGAGAATTTATTCGGGTAAGTTATCATACAAATTAATTTGAACATCTTATCGCCATTTTTTAAGGGAAACGGTATTTTACGTTCGAGATCTTCAAGTGGATGAACTTTATGCCATTGGAATATTTTCGTGTTATGGATTTTTATGCATTCGACATTTTTGTGAGTTAACGATTTATATATTATTAGAATAAAAGTTTTTCTCATTTTTTAACCTATGGATTTTTATAATGATATTAATTTAATTCATATTTTGTTTTTTGTCTCTGAACTTGTTTCACTTTTAGAAAACCTTATCGCAAACTTATAAATCATTTCAGTTTGGATTTAGGGACGGTTGTAATAACTTAGTTCGGTTTCATTTCTCGGTTTTCGCATATCCTTTATCCCAACCAATTTATTCGACCTTTACTTCAACTCTATAAACTTTATTAACATCATTGCTTCCACTAATTTATTCAACCTTTATTTTTGATTCCGTGCAACTACTTTAATATTTCAACTAGTTTATTCCATCTTTATTCTATGAAACTATTTTAACATTAACATTATACTAATAAATTCATGAAGCTAGTTCTACTCTATTCTTGTCTAAGGTTTATTTGATCTTTACTAAGGGAACTAAGTTACTTTTATTCAAATCGTTTAATTTTAATCACTGAATGACTTGGTTGATCGGCATCGTCTTTTAATTCAATTAAGGTATTTTCATTAATCAGGGAACTATTTAACTAATAAACTATGAAGATTTTACATTTAATCTATAATTACGTCAATTTTAATCGTTTTAATTTATTTATCCATAAAGTATGTATATTTACGCAAAGTTCCTTTAATTTTACTCAAAATGAAACAAATTCAGCTTAATCCAGAGTTATTTGTCTTTAATTATTAATCAATAGTTTAATCAAATCGAGCTAATGAATTATTTATCGAATAATTTTTATAGTTACTTTGGTATACCAATGATTAGTTTATTACACATTATAGGTTTCAATTAGTTATATCAACGATTTTAATTTGTTTCATTCCCGTACCCTTTCCCTTTAATAGACCTTAGGCGCATTTTGTGTTCATATTATATTTATTGAGTGCCCACTGGACTACTCGGTGTGGTGATTTTAAGCCGTATGTAATATGATTTTAGGTCGATTTTACAGAATCGAGAAACGAGGAAGCAGCCAGAGACTTCTTCCTTATTTCTCTTTTCAGCTATAGGGATGAATATTGACGTTACGACCGCTGCGTTGCGCACGCTGAGTCTTCACGGGTACATATCATTGGCGATTTTCCACGCACTTACATGCATATGTACTATGTTGATTTTATTTACTTGCGTGATGTGTCGGCTGTGGGCCGGAAAAATTTCGACATTGTAATTTATAAAAGCATATAAAATAAGTTATATATATCAATAATATTTATTTAATTGTAAAACAACATAATTACCCATTTTTAACCATTCCATAAATTGAAAACATCATAGCATAACATAAAATAACATAAATACCTCTCTCCCCACGCCAACGCCGAGCAGAGCTCCATTGAGATGGAGGGACGTGACGTGGAAAGAGGGTTCCACCATAAATAATTCTCACCTAAAAATTCTGTTGCTGAAAAATTCAAAAATAAAGTTGAACAACAATTTCAAATGGTTTTCACGAAATAGTTTTAAAGTATTTAAACTAGTTCCAAATAGTTTGAAAATGGTTTTCAAAATGGTTTTTGGTTTTGTTCGAAAAACGGTTTTTTAATTCAATATGAAAATGGATCAGTATATATACCTAATTTTTTGGTGTGTGAAATTTGATGTAGTAAAACAAAATTCGACCTTGTTCTTTTCTAGCAAATTCTATTATTTATTTTTATTATTTTTCGATTTATTTTTATAATTTTTTATTTAAAATTTTTATTGAATTATTGCTAATTCAAATTCTTCGATTTAACTTTCACTTTAATGAACTTTAATTGATTTTTTCAATTTCGTCGAATTTGTTGTGTTTTCTTGTTGTATTTGTGTAGGTATCGTGCGGATCTTGGTGCATTTTGTTAATATTTTAATTTATTTTTATGTTTATTATTTTATATTTAATTCTTTTATTTCTCAGATTTTATAGGGTTTACTTGATGTTTCAGTGGGTTTATTTAAATTGCATGTTATTTTTGCGTGTGTGTTTCTGATCCATTTAAACATTTTTCAAGGCCGTTTACGTTCTGGCCCAACACTATACTAAGGTCTATATTTAGTTTCGTTAAATAATAATATTAATAATAATTCGATTATAAAATTTATTTCAAATCAAAGACATCGGTATAATATGCTTTACGCATTTCAGCAATTAGGATGTACTGTTTGATCTCTTTTGAAATCATGACAACATGGACATCCATTGGAACATGAAACTCTCATTGAATCTTTACAAACAATACAAGTTTCAACGCATTTATTGTCTGACTCTAATACAATGTTGTAATGCATCTCTAGAAGTTACTCTATATTGATACCGGTAAACCGATATATTTTTGAAACGAGCAACTCTGGTGCACAATAATTCAGAGTATTTTTAATTCCTGGGAATAGTTCTTGTATCTTTTTTAAAATAACTTCAAATAAGTAAACTAAATATGATTAATAGGATATTAACAATAAAAAATATATTCTTAATTTTCGACATATTTCAAATTTCTAAAATTAAAACAAATTTAATTGATTAACATTTTAACTTCTGATATAATATTTTCAAATTATGCATTATAATCTAAAGTTTTTATACCAAGTATTACAACCTTCCCACTTGAAAAGATATTTACACAAACTGGATCATATTTTTGAATTCGTAATGACGGAAATATGTCTGGTTCAAATATACATTAACATTACGTGATAATTCATATAAATTTATAAATTTTCCGATATCAAATGCAACTGTAATGGATTGGATTTGTAAATCATGTATCTTATATTTTAAATCCCCTAATTTAAGAGGTTGTTTACAACCCATGATGCGACATTTACCCGATTTGAAAAATAAAATTGGATATTTTCCACTTCTGTCCACAAATTGTTGAGGTTTTCCCAATGGAAATTTAATGTTTTTTACAAAACATTTGCCTTTATAATTTATATTTCTCAACATTAATGAATGTAATAAAATTTAAATAATATATATTTGTGTATAACAATTAATTAAAACAAATATAAACAATTATATTATTAAAATTAATTTAAATAAAATGGAAATAAGAAATGGCGCTGTTTATCAAATTGTATGTTCTAGTGGTAGTGGAAAAACTTTATTTGTTTGTATATTACAGTCAAATATGTTTAAATCAAAATTTAACAAAATATATTGGCATAAACTAGGTGACGATGAGCATGGTATGACTCAAGATCAATTTTGTAAATTATAAATGAATATAATCAAGGGATTTGATAAAAATTGGTCATCTAGATTGCGTAAAGGTGATGTTATTATTATCGATGATTTATATCAGGAAGCAAATAAAGAAAAAGATTTTAATAATTTATTTACAAAAATTAGTAGACATATTGGATTACCGGTAATTTTTATAACTCGAAATTTGTTTCATCAAGGTGGAAATCATCGAACACGTAATCTGAACGTACAATACTTGGTTATATTTAAAAACCCTAGAGATGCAACCATTATTGATTTTGTCGCAAGACAAGCGTATCCTAACGATAGAAGGTTTTTAAATGATTCGTTCCAAGATGCGACAAAGACACCCCATGGATATTTATTCTTTGATTTTACTCAACAATGTCCTGATGATTTAAGTATTAGAACAGATATTTTCAATGAAAATGGTGTTACGATTTATAAACAAAAATGAAATCAGGTAATAATTAAAATTTCATTTAATAAAGTAATAGTTCAACACGAAAAAGTAAATACGAAAGATACAAATAAAAAAGATGTAAAGAAAAACAATATAAAGAAAAAACATACAAAGAAAAGAAAGGCTTGATCTAGTCTAAAACTTTTAAGTAATAGTAAAAAATCAATAAAAAATAAGAGTTGGATTAAATTCTAAACAAACTGCATATCTAAATGTGTCATTAAAAATGAAAATAGAACGTAGCTTACCCTATTTTAACGCCTTGTTAAAGGCTCCAAGTAATAAAAGAATGAATACATTACAAGCTTTTCCTTCATTTGTTATTGATGATTTACTTGAAGTTATAGTTAATATAGTTCATGGAAATATAAATAATAATAATGCTATAAAGCTTGTATTACATTAAAGATCACATTTATCATTAGTTAACATAAAAAATCGAAATTTAATGAGAAAACTAATATATAAACAACAGGGTGGATATTTAGGAACATTAATTCCAAATGTATTATCGTCGATAAGTGCAATTTCGTCATTATATTCATCTTAAAAATATTTAATTAAATAGAATATAATGGGCACCAAGAATTCTTTACCGGATAAACATAATTTAGATTTAAATATATTAACAGCTTGTTGTAATAATGAAGCAAACAATCACTAAAACGGTGAAATCAAAGAAATTATTACAGAAAAATCTCAAAACAATATGGACGAACCCGAAAGATTCCAATGGTTTTGGTGGAATAGGAAAAATTGTAAAAAGATTAACTATTTCAAAGAAAGAAACACAAAATTGGTTATCTAATCAATTAGAATATATACCCTTAATAAACCAATGGTAAAAAGATTTCCAACGAGGTCTTATAAAACATTTGGTGCTAATGATTTATTACAAATGGATTTGATAAAAATGATTCCATTTTCAAAAATCAATAAAGAATACAAATATATTTTGACATGTATTGATGTATTTAGTAGATATGTCCGTGATATACCAACTTAAACTAAATCAGCTAATGAAATGGCTGTTGCCATAAAAGCCATATTTGATGACGGAAAGCCTCGTAATTTACAAACGGATTTGGGTATATAATTAAAATAAGGTAATTAAAATAAATATAATATTTAGTTAAAAAATTGTATAATAGTAAAGTAAAAGAAATTATCAAAGGAATTAATCATTATTCAGTATTTTCCCAATATAAAGCAGCACACGTTGAAAGATTTAATCGAACTTAAGAGATCATTTGAAAAGATATTTTGTTGATCGGGATGATAAATCTTGTATAGATATTTTGTCCAAAATAATTTACAGTTACAATTATTCACCCCATAGAGGAATAAATGGAATGAGACCTATTGATGTTTATCCAACAAATAATATTGATCATTGGATAACTCAACAAGAAATTCAAAACTAAAAAGCCAAAATATAAAGTAGGAGACCATGTTAGAATAAGTAAAATTAGTGCTTCTCCGTTCATAAAGAATTTTGATAATAATTGGAGTGATGAGGTCTTTCAAATTTTAAAAATAGACACTAATCAGAATCCAGTTATTTACTTTATTAAAGATTATGAAAACAATCAAGTCAGAGTAAATTTTAAGAGCAAGAACTACAAGTCATTCCAGACCCCACTGTATTCAGAATTCAAAATATTTTAAAAACCAAATCAGGAGGGAAATATAAACAATACTATGTCAAATGTCATGGTTATAAAACTCCTAGTTGGGTATCTGAAAATCAATTGATTAAATAAATATTATGTCCTCTTATTTATCGTGGTGTGAAAATTCCAAAAATAATTCAAATTCATCAACAAATGTTTATTTATTCAAATATTATTAAACCAATAAATGTTGGTAAAGTAAGTGTTTCTCTATTAAAATCTGTATGGATTAAAAAATATGAACAGGGAGAGGTAGTACAGCTAGAAATGAAGAATCCAATGTACCTCCCAATTTCATCTTCTATAAACAACATTGAAATTAATATTCGTGACGATAGTGGAAAATTAATTAAATTTTCAAAAGATATCAAAACACATTTAACATTACATTTTCGAAAAATAAATGAATAATCCGGATTTTGTAAACTTTTATAGTATTAGTCAATCTGGTGGAGATTTACCATATTTTGTTGATAAACAATATGGAACAGGGTGGTTGAAAATAATTGGTCGATTTGCTTTACCAATTCTTAAACTTATAGGGAATTTTGGTATGAAAACTGCTAATGATGTAATAAATAACAATTCCAAGTTTCTACCTGCTTTAAAATCAAATGTTTTATCTGAAATTAAAGAAACATTACCTGATGTAATTCAGCACTTACCTACAGTAATAAATAAGGTATCTGGTGTGTTTAATAAACAAGAAAATGAACAAAAGGGCGGAATGATTAGACGCAGAAAAATTTCAAAGAAACATATAAACAAAACCATGAAAGGATATGGGACTATATTTGAAAAATGACTAGTGCAAAATCTGAACTTTGTATTTTTGATAGGCCATCACCTCAGCCTGTAATTGAACATGGTGCGTTTGAAGATATTTATCCATTTAAATTCCATTACTGATTCTGGTACATCTTTAATTCAAGTTTACATTAACGGGTCACAAACCGAATATTTAGATTTAAACGATATTTTACTTTATCTTCAATTGAAAGTTGTAAATAATGTAGGTGAAAATATTTGTTTTGATTTTGATGTAACAGGAAACATTTTTTTTTCAAACTCTTTTCAAAGAAGCCGAATTAAATGATACATAGTGTTATAAGGCATTAATTGAAACCATATTAAATTATAATCACTATACAAAACATATATGTTTAGAAAGCATGAGATATAGTGAAGATGATAATATAAGAAAGCTTGGATTGCAAAATGTAAACCATTTTCATTATATTCACCATTACAATTTTATTTCATGGATCAACCGAAATGTCTATTACCCGGTATTAGTGTTCTAATTAAATTGACAAGATCAAACTCATCACATAGTTTAACATGTACAAAGTTGGATCCTAAAATAGAATTATTAGATGCAAATTAATGGTAAGAAGAGTTCGAGTTGAACCCTCTGTTTTAGCAGGTTATCAAATTGGACTTTTCTTTGCCTATTGGGTCTTCTTATTTTTATAAAGAGCAAATCTTTGGTGATAGACGATTACAAAATTTTATTCTTGTAATATTTTAAGGAAATAAAAGAAATAGTGGATCACTTTCATCATCTTATTCAATTAATGATCATAATAATGTTAAATCAATAACTTTATTGAAAGAAGTGACTATCGTGAAAAATATAGTCAAGATTTTGAAAATGATAATTATAGTACTAGTTATATGCAATTTATTGTCAGAAACATGGGTTACCTTAATAAGAATATTAACTGTGCAATCAGTATATCTGACTTCAAAAATAAATATCCATTCTTTCTTTTGTATTGGCTAATGATTTTGATCTTAATCCAAGTCAATTACCAGAACAAGGGAATCTAAGACTTGATATTAAATTTGGAGTACCACTAACTGAATCAATTTCTGTATTAAATTTTTAATTAATATTAGACATAATAATGTTGGGCAAGCACACAAATAGCCTTGAGAATTGTTTAAATGCATCAGTAATACAGCACGAAAACCCAGCACCAAGATAACTTAAAATACAATATACAACACCAACTAAACATTTTAAAATCTGAGAGAATATAAATAAATATAAAATTAAAAACATAAAAGTAAAATAAAATAAATATAAAATGTATCAAGAACCGCACGAAACCTAAATATAAAATAACATAATAACAAGAAAATTTGACGGTAAAATGACCATTTATATAAAAGTAAAAGTTAATGAATTAAATGAATAAAAATAAAATATTTTTTAGTTGAATAAATTTATTTAAAAATGTTAAAAATAAATTACCAATTTAAATTAAGAAATTAATAAAAATTTAATTTAGATAACACAAATAATTTCAAGGTCAAATTTGTTTAATCGCAATAAAAATAACACGCAAGGTTGAGGTCAAATTGTAGGTATATATTCTGATGTGTTTTCACAAATTTTCAGCACAAAATTGACAACCAAATTTCAACCAAATTGACAGACTGTGTACAGCCAAGCTGACCAGACAAGATCAGACCAAAATTAACAGGCTGTATGCAGAGAGAAAAATTTAATTTTACTGTTAGCTGTAGCTGGTCAGATTGATTTTAAATTACTGTTGTCGATTTGTGGTATTACTTTCCGAGTTTATGTGGAGAATCTTTATGGAATTTTATGATATGAAATGAAGAGTTTATGTGGAGAATCTTTATGATATGAATGATATGAATGAAGAATTTATATGAGAATATATATTTATGCCTCGAAACTTTTACCGAATTTAGACGGTAACATTTAATTTTTTATTTTATTTTGTGGCCCACAGCCAAAACAAACTTCAAGTAATTTAAATCACACATAATCTATCGAACTGTGTAAGTGCGTGTATAATCGCCAATAGTTCGTGCCCGTGAAGGCTCCGGCGTGAGAACGCAGGAGCTGAAACGTCAATATTATCCGTATATAGGGGAAATTGGAAGGTAAAGGAGTAGTCCTTTAGGTGCTCCTTCATCATCCGTTTCCTGTAAAATTGACATAAATTTTTAACAACAATGGGCTCAAAATATCTAACACCGAGTAGTCCAGTGGGCACTCATTAATTATGAAATGAACATACATTATGTTAAAAATTATGTTAAATTGAAATGGAAAATATGGGCAGAACGCTGCGCAAATTTTTGGAAATAGTTAAAACATTGATCATAAAAACTGTAAAATAAGGGCGGAACGCTGCTCAAATTTTCCGAAATGATTAAAATACTTATAGAAAATAGTAAAACAAAAGCGAATTGTCGTTCGATTGTTAGTATAATATTCTTATAAACCGTAAAATAAGGGCGGAACGCTGCTCAAATTTTCCGAATCAATCAAAATACTTATAGAAAATAGTAAAGTAAAAGTGGAATGTTGTTCAATTGTTAGTATTATAGTCTCTTGGAATCAAAAAGTAAGGGCGGATCGCTGCTCAAATTTTCCGAATTGATGAAAATACTTATAGAAAATAGTAAAACAAAAGTGAAATGTTGTTCGATTGTTAGTATAATATTCTCTTGAAACCACAAAATGAGGGCGGAACGCTGCTCAAATTTTTCGAATTAATTAAAATACTTATCGAAAATGGTAAAGTAAAATGAAATGTTGTTCAATTGTTAGTGTAATATCCTTATAAAACCAAAAAATAAGGGCGGTACGCTGCAAAAATTTTTCGACTCAAGGAAAATACTTTGTCGGAAATTTTTATATAAGAAAAATATTTCTTAAAACTACGGAATAAGGACGAATCCCTACACAAAAATTTGATAATAATAATGATAATAATAATAAGGATAATGGTAATTATAATAATAATAATAATAATAATAATAATAATAATAATAATAATAATAATAATCATAATAATTATAGTAATAGTAACAAAAATAATAGTAGTAATAATGATAAATATAATGGTAATTATAGTAATAAGAATAATAATAAATTTAATAGTGGTAACAATTAATAAAGGTAATACATATAATAGTAACAATGATAACGCTAGTGACAATAATAGTGGACATAGCAGTTTAATAGGAATAAGGTAAAAGAGATACTGAGTATGTTTAACATAATAAAGGGTGTGCAGGCCATGGCAAAAGTCGATAATACGGACAACGATGAGAAGGACTATGGGTGGGAATGGACATGAAGATAAATGATATGAGGGTATAGGTTAATATTTGAAAAAGATAGAAGAATAATGGGACTTAAAAATCGAAATCGAGCACAGGCCTTCTATCGGCAGCTCGTTGAACCCATGGATCGTTCGGTCAATTATAGCATTAGCAATAGCGCTCACTTTTTGCGGACGATCTACCCACTCGAACACAGTCCTAACGTTGCTTAGCAACGGGTGCCGAGTGGTAAGCGAAAAAATATTTGTATAGGGTTGTCTGGGTAACAACCATATAGTTTCAAAATATCGAAACCCAGAACCCACCAATAAAATAAAATTACTTTAAACGAATAAGTAATTGGGTATTTTAAATATTCCATAGAATATTGTAGAAATTGAATGGGAGACTTCCTAATAAAATTCACTGCAGATGCTGAATTTTCTTCCATCAGTTTTGAAACTATATCCTCCATCTTTTTACTGAGTTTTCTAGAATAAAAATAAGCAACATTACATAAAAAGAAAATAAAATTACATTTATATGTTTGCATTATTTAGTATAATAATTTTTTCATTATACTTTGGATATATATATACTAAATTTAAGAATGGATTTAACCAATTAAATTATGTTTAAGATATCATATTATTATTATTGGATGCATATTTATTTATTTTTGTATGTATATAATATTTTATTGCTTTATTACATCTTTAAATATTTATAATTTTTTTTTATATAATTAGTTTTTTAAATTAAAGTATATTTTACCCAAATTTTTGCAATAGTTCTTTTCATGACGAAACATGTCATGAAACTATGAAAAAATATTATGGTCAACCACATAACCGTGTCACCTATTTTGTTTGCCCAATATGTAAATTAACAGAAAAATTAAATTATTTAGAATTTTATGATAAACACAAAGATCATTTAAATCAATTTAACTTATTAAGAAAAAAGGAAATTTTTGAATTACCTATTAAATTTATCAATAAGTAACCCCCTTCCTTCTAAGCTTAAAAATTTAAATAATATTGAAATAATAACTCTCTCTGATTCTGATTCTGAAATAATTAAAAATCCTCTTCAACATGGAGGATCACTTGATGCTGTTGAAATAATTTCTGATTTTGAAAACAAAGACATTGTCCCTAGCAATGATGTAGAAATAATACCTCTCTCTGATTCTGAAATAATTAATAATCCTATTCAACATGGAGAATCACTTGATACTGCTGTTAATTATGATTTACGTCAATCATATGCTATAGTTAAAATGGTTGTCGAAAATTTAAATTTAGTATCCTTATCTATACCGATGTCTTTGATTTGAAATAAATTTTATAATCGAATGATGATAATGATGATTATTATTATTATTATTATTATTAATAAATAATTAAATAAATTTGGCAACGATTTAATTAAACGATAACGCCAATATATTTCAATAGCACAGCTATCATTTTCAGGTACTCAAAACCAACTAAAAATATTATGAATTAACATTTAATTTAAACAAATTATTTTTTATTAATTTAATTTTTTAATAAATAAATATTTTTAAAAATATATTTTAAATTAATTTTAAATTTTAAATTTTTTACTTATATTCTAATTTTTAAAAATTAATGTAATTTAAATTTTCAATTATTTTAATAATATTAAAAAAACAAACATGATTAAACATACGTAAACTATTTAAAAACATTCAAAACATTCGTAGTCACAGCACTCTGCACATTAATCTTTGGATCCAATGACCTTATCAGCAATGCTTCACATATCACTCGTTCCCAATAACTATTAAAACTTCTCAACAAAATTCTAAAATCAGACATTCCTATATCACTTTTACAGCCTCTATTGTGTTCACTAATATTGGTCAAACCCTTCAATCGACAATGCTCTAGAACTCGAGTACAGAGATGACGGGAAGTCTCTCCAATGTATGTGGCATTACACCCATTACATGTAAATTGATAAACGAGATCAGAACACAATCCAACCGGAGTTTTTGATTTATTAATAAACATATTGCGTACCTTACACGAATTAGAGACGATCTTATACTCTAAATTTCCTATCAGTTTACCCAACTTCCTCTTATAATTTGTAAAGCCTTCAGAGTACGGCAATACTAACACATATTTAGGCTCAATTTTTTTATATCCATTTTTACCATCACCCAGATCAACACTCAATTCACAACCATCCGGCAAATTACATTCAGACTTTCCACAACATGGATCCTTAGAATTTTTAATCAATTTATCAACAGTTTCTTTTATCATCAACAATAAAAATGATTTAGAATATCCATTCTTTATCAACAACTCAACCAATTTATCAACACTTTTTACCGAATTAGCAAAAGTAGAAGATAAAGCCCATGAACGATAAATCAATCCTTTCACCATATTTCTCTTATACTTAAATTCACAAAAGCTTTCTGGAGAAGTATAAAGACCAGTATCAGTTGGTTTTCTATAAATCTCTGTCTCATACTGTTTATCTTTGCGTTGAATTAACAAATCCAAAAACGCAATTGATGACTTTCTCTCCGTTTCACATGTGAATACAATGTTTTTATGTAAACTGTTCATAAAATGCAAAAACGGTTCTACATGTTTCTGGTTTTCAAATATAAGAAAAATATCATCCACATACTTTTTATAAACAAAAGGTTTTTCAAATTGGAAAGAAGCAATTTTCTTTTCCAAACTAGCCAAAAATATTGATGCCATCGTTGGTGCTAAAGGGGAACCCATAGCGACTCCATCTATTTGTTGATACCATTCATCATTGAAAAGAAAATTGACATTTGAAGTAGCAAATTCAAGAATTTTTCAAAATGCCCTTCTATCCAAAATGTGATGTTCCGAATCATTTTCATTCCACAACGCACAGCATAAGTCAATTGTCTCAACCAGTGGCACATTCGTAAACAAACTACAAACATCAAACGAAACCATAACATCATTCATACTTCGTTTTTGTAGCTTTGCAATACAAGAAACAAACTCAAAGCTATCCTTACATTCAAACTCTGATCGCATTAACGGTTTTAATAATCCATCTAAAAACTTTGCTATTTTATACTGGGCAGTACCAACCATCGACAAAACTGGTCTCATAGGTACACCATCTTTATGGATTTTTGGTAGCCCATATAGTTTAGCTGGCTGCGATCCTATTGGACGAATAGACTTACCTACCTCTTCATCAATAAGCTTCTTCTCAATAAAACCATTTAACATTTTTTGCACAAACTTTTCATCCTTAAGAGGAGGTAATTTTCCATTCTTTCGACCCTAAGTAAATAAAATCATACATTCTATCGAACCGTGTAAGTGCGGTTTCTCCGCCTATAGTTCGTGCCCGTGAAGGTCCATGTTGTGAGTAACAACGGATTCTGAATGCCAATACTTTCTTATAGGGGTGTTAGTTAGATCGGGGAAGGGGTAGTCTTTTGACTGCTCCACGTTATTCTTTCGTCCGAAAATTCGACCAAAATTCATTTAGACATATCGGCTCAAAATCACTAACACCGAGTAGTCCAGTGGGCACTCGTTAAATACAATGTGAACACAAATAGATTCTAAGGACAAAGAAGGGTAAAGGGTAGCAGGGAAAATTGCGAAATCGTTGCAACAGTTAAAATGAATAGCCATCTAAAAAAGATTAATCCGAACGACCAAAATCATGAAAAGGAATAATTTAAATAATATGTAAGAACTAAACAAATTATTTTGAGTTGAGATGGAAAATATGGGCGGAATGCTGCGCAAATGTTCCGAAATAAGTAAAATACTTTATCGAAAATTGTAAAGTAAAAGTGGAGCGCGGCTCAATTGTTTGTATAATATTCTGATAAAACTGAGAAATAAGGGTGGATCCCTACTAAAAATTTAATAATAATAATAATGATAATAGTCAGGATAATGGTAGTAATAATAATAATAATAATAATAATAATAATAATAATAATAAAATAATAATAATAATACTAATAATAATAATAATAATAATAATAATAATAATAATAATAATAATAATAATAATAATAATAGTAATAATAATAATAATAATATTAATAATAATAATAATAATAATAATAATAATAATAATAGTAATGGTAGTAATAATAATAATAATAGTAATAGCAGTAAAAATTGATAAGAACAATACATATAATAGTAACGATGATAATACTAGTAACGAAAATAGAGAACATAGTAGTTATAATAAGGATAAGGGTAAGAGAGGTACTGTGAGGATATTTAACATAACCAAAGGTGTATAGGCCATGGTAAAAATCGATAATATGAACAACGATAAGAAGGACTATTGGAATGGACATAACGATGAATGATATAGCGATATAGATTAACATTTGAAAGAAATAAGAGAAGAATAGGACCTAAAAATCGAAATCGAGCACAGGACTTCTATCGGCAGCTTGTTGGATCCATGTATCGTTCGATCAATTATAGCACTAGTAATAGCGCTTACGTTTTGCGGACGATCCACCCACTCGAACACAGTTCTAACGTTGCTTAGCAACGTGTGCCGAGTGGTAAGCGAAAATATTTGTATGAGCTTGTCTGGGTAACAACCACATAGCTTCAAAATCTCAACACCCATAAACCCACCAATACAAAAAGTATAAAAATGGTGAAAAAATATGTAAAAAATAAATATAAATTTTTAAAAAGAGTTAAAAATCATTAGAATTCGAGCTATACGAGACCTATACGAGATGCCTCATGACCCACTCTCTAATATGATCAATAACTAAAAATCATTATATCACATAATATCATTAATAACCATTTATTGTATTCATTATTGTGATTATCATTCTTAATTATTATCATACATAAATTACTAATTATATGCTCATTATTATTAATCATTAACCATCTGATCGTCAAACTACGTGCAGACAACAAATCAAAATTAATTTTTCACCAACTAGTTTAAAACTAGTACTTCGGTGTTGGAGGTACCCGTAGTGAATGGTAGTTCGCCGGGTCAGATATTCTCTCCAAGAACCTTAATGTCAAACCCTCAGTTAAGAGTGAATGATCATTAGGAAGGATCAAATACCACACATAAAAAGAAAGAAGAATAAAAAGACTAATGAGCAAGAAGGAAGTGAAAAGATTATCCAGAATAATAATGCAAAAGAAATTTGAGAGTTTTTAAGAAAGATGAAGATTTAGAAAGAACAGAAATTCAAATCTTAGTAGTCAATCAATGAAGTTATTATAATGTCAAGTTACCTCATGTTGAATGATAAAAATTAATGATAAATACGCATGTTTGCATAAAGTAAACTTCTGATTGGAAATTAAATTTAAAAATATTGATTGTTTTTTTATTTTGAAAATTTATAAACATCATATTTAGGTTCACGATGATCGTACTTGGTTATTTCGAATTTTAGGGCATATAGTCACAAGAAACCGTTGTGTAATAAGTATCAAAAATGGCAATACTATTTTCAGTTTTGAGAAATTTAATTTAAATTGACTCATTTTTATTTATTATCATTATAATTAACCTTAATTAATTTTATTTATTTTCTTTTTTTGGTCCCCGTCATTGAGGAAAACAGTTTTAAGGAGGATCGGAGACAGGATAAAAAGATATCAACGGGAATCTCAAGAATTGATTAAATGATATTAAATAAAATTTGTGATTTTTATGCTTATTAACTTACTTAATGTAGATAAATAAAATGAAAAAATTTAATAAGTCTAAAGCTAGTAATAATTGAATAGAATCCACGACTAACAAAAAATCATTCGTGGGAAGTTCTAGATGAAAATTAAATATCGAGATCAGAAAATCCGGAAGGGCGAGAATAAGCATCGAAAGCGAGTTAAATAAATTGAGAGAAATTCCCACATAATTTACTTTTGAAGTTTTGAATCTTGACTGGGGAAAATACAGATTGACGAGACCTGGAAATCGTTCTCGTCAAATTACGAAATTAATTCTATTGAGAACGACGAGGGAGAGTAACCGAGAGTAGAGCATTATAAATTATCTGATGTCTACATATAATAAAATAAAATTTACTAACCTGTCGATTATGCCATTGATAGGAATTGACCAACACTAAAAGATAAATCTTAAGAATCGGGAAAATCCATAATAATTCCTGATAGTGACCTACATAAAAAAGAAATAATAAATCAATAATCAATACCTGATGACACAAAAACTTTTTGCTTTTACCCGAGTAGTGGTGTTAAAAAAAGAAGAAAATACCCTTCTCACTCAACAGTAAAACAAAAATCTTTTAATTGTGTTTTAATTTATAATAATTTCCATCGCGAGTTATATTTTAATGAAAGGATCATGAATTCCCAAAATTTTAAACGGGTGTTTGATTAAACTAAATAAAGGGGACCCACATTTATATTATTCAAAGGATATTATTTTTAATCTGATAATGAGAATTCATAATTGAAATAAATAATTCTTTTCTTTATCATTTTACATAACATTCCAAATACGATTATCGATTTAAATTAAGACCGCTTCTAAATCATTTTAGTGCAACCCAATCAAATTAAAATGATAGAGGCAGAGAGGTTCCGGCAAGACATACCCCACTACCAAAATGAGGCCCTAAAACAGTCAGCGAGCTGAATCGATGATACGAAGATGTCACAGGATGGAGGAAACCCGGACTCGGTCAGAACAGGCAAAAAGAATGAGCCAACAGAATGAGTTATTAAGAACCCGTACAAGCCGAGATGGTAGCCGAAATAAACAAATTAAAGAGGGAAAATTACCACCTAAAGTTAAAAGAGAAGATAAGGATAGATATCGGATGCCACCCCAGTACGGTTTCGAGCATTGATCCAAATGTCACATGGCTCATCTCAAGCTCTGTTCCAGTTAATACTCGAAAAATATCGATCTACAATCAAAACCGAATCACAAGAAATGTCACTTCAGCAAAGTGAAGAGAGAAAGAAGGCTAGAATTGAAGACAGCTCGTTTACAGTGAAAAATAAAGAAATTTGGACCCACATCTTCTGACAACCCCAGAAAATCTTGTGATATATATAACAAAAATATTCTGGGTTTTAAATCAATGATTGTTTTGCAATAGCTTAAATTATTTGATAAATAGTACCCCTAAAATAAAATAAAAAGGTTGAATGATCGATATTATTTCAATTAAATTAGCGATAAAAGGACCACTAATTAAAATAAGCATGAATAACTTCAATGGTGGATTTTGAACACAAAGGTTTTCTAGAGTATTCGCAGTCATGGCAATATGGCTCATCTTTTACTAGAAACCGCTCATTGGAATACATTTCCAACGTCATTTTTGACGGGTATCCAATGGTTATGCTTTTATGCGTGCACCTATATATATCTTTTACCCATCATGTGCCCAGCAGATTTAAAATTTAAAGTATTTTTGAGTTGGGAAACATTTTCTGTGAATTTTAAAATTTTGGTGTATTTTGAACTGGGAAATATTTCCTAGGGATTTAAAATTTTAGGGTATTTTGAGTTGGAATATTTTTCCTGTGGAAAAGTTGAAACTTTCTAGCCAAATTTCGTTTGCAAATAAAATATTTCGAAAATGTAATCCTCAAGCAATAAATAAATGGAAGTTAAGTAAAAACGTAATACCTTCTACCTTCAGCTAATGAGAAAGTGGGGGTGCTTAGAAAAGGATCACTTTGCGCGATAACCACTTCAGGTAAATCCGCCCACATTATACAATACCAACGGTGAGTGCTAAGCAACTCACCCTCATGGGTATGATGGTAAATCCCAATAGACTTTTTTTGGCCTCTAAGCATAAGGAAATCCTAGACATTAAATAAACATAGATGACAACACCGGGGATGGCGGAGTATGATGAACTCAACATTCTAAAATAGATCAGACGTGTAAATATTGAAATTGAATAAATTTATTTTATTTTTAAAAAATTTGAACTTGCCATTATTTGTGTTAACTAATTCTAATTTTATTTATTTTCTTCATATAAATTGACAATTTATTTATTAAATTTTTAGTTGAATTTTTTCAATCAAAAATATTTTATTTAAAATTGTTTAATTCGTTTGTTTTCTGATTTTTATAAATTGTCGATTTTAAGTTAAATTTTCTTGTTATTGTGTCATTTTTTAAAGATTTTTGCTGAACTTGATACATTTTTTGGTTGAGTTTGTTTTGTTTTATTTTATATTTACTTCTATCTTTGTTTAAGATTTAATTATGCTTAGTTAGTATGGTATATTAGATTTTGAATCGATTTGGTATTAAGTTTTTGTTATATGTTACAGACTGCTTTAAACAGATTAAAGGTCATTTATTTTGGCCCAATATTATGAACAGACTTTGAAGAAATCAAATGTGATACATTTATGATAGTAATGTTCTTCTATTGGAATCCTTAGCCCAGTGAATCCAGAAACTTCTCAGATCCCGATAGTTCTCAACTTTGTTTGTGGATTCCATCCATACTACACATTACTAGCGTTTCATGTAAAAGATATAGTTTTGTTTCATCGTGTTTTGATTGAGGGTTTAATTTTAAAATTCGAGCCATAATAACAATCTTTAAATTGAAATACCCCAGTTATCATGGAGTTGAAAGTAGTTCATTAACTAAAACCTCACAACTTCGTGTCAAGAAAAGGTGCAAGAATATTTGTAAATCAATGTTAGTTTTGTTGAGCCAAAACTGAGTGACCCTGAAGTTTGTTTGAACAGATCGACACAACAAGCAAACATACAGCAATATAATTCAAAATAAATCATCAAACACTAAATAAGCATCTAAAATCTGAGAGAAAGAAACAAATAATTACAAAAAAATGAGAAACAGAAATAATTTCAAATAATTATCAATTTATATCAAGAATTGCCCGCAATCCATATAGGTATAATGATAACACAGGATTTGACAGAAAGTTCATCTAATTCACAAAATCATATTTGATTCACAAAAAATGAAATATAACGAAAAATAGTTGCAATTTAAAGATAATCAAATAAAAGAAAATAAAATAATGTGAGATTAGAAAATTCCACCAAGGTCAAATTATATTTAATCACAGTAATTTACACACACCGAGTCACACAACCTAGTATATGCCATTCGTATAGCGATCCGTTTTTAAATTAAAAAATACCTTTCTATCAGAAAAAATCACTTTTTGGTTAAAATCACTTTTTCTTTGTCAAAAATTATTTATTTTTCTGTCGAAAAACGACTTTTGTGAAATCACTTTTGTTCGAAAACTATTTGCTAACAGTATGAAACCAGAATTTTAATTGTAATTTGTTCAAATACGCGTCAAGCATACTTCAAGTAAGTCACTATTTGTTCGTATTTTCGGGATGGTTGTGTATAATGAATGAAAACCAATGTATATGTGCTACTAATTATAAATTATGTTGAAACAAAAGTCATTTCCTTTTGATATTGAAGTTTTTCCGTCCCACGGCTGACATACGATACAAAAAACCATCCTGTACATAATCTAATGAAGTCGCGTAATCGCAGTTCATCGGCAACGGATACGTGACCGCGAAGGTTGGCCCGTGTTTAACAACGAACCTGAACGTAAATTGAATTTTTATATAGCGGGAAAATGAAGTGGGGTGTAGGCTTATTATCTCACTTTTCTGTATCCAGATGCTTGAAAAATCGACCTAAATTGTATCAAACAAATGGCTTAAAATTATTTACATCGGGTAGCTCGGTGAGCACCTTTAAACTTCAATATTAACATACATTGTCATTAAGGCCAACAAAGAAAGGAAGGGTACTGGGTGAGCAAATCCGCTAGAGCAATCTCAAAAGAAATCATAGCCATTTAAAATCTATCAACAATTAAATACAGTTTAAGGATTCCTTACAAAATTTAGGTGGGTAACGCAATTATGTTATGCTATGACATTTCAACTAGGATACCCACCAGCTAGCCATAAAATTGATAGAGAGGATAAGTATCATAGTAATAATAGTGGAAACAAGTAAATTAGAATAAAAATTACAAATTAAAACCTTCTTGATTGCTGTATCATATGGAATGAGAAATTCCTATATAAAGTTTAAATTAACCCTTCGAAAAAACAGCAAAAAATCTCAAAATTCTTAATTGGCAAATACTATTTCAACCAATATATTGGCAGGATAATGGTGACAGTATGATTCTGGCATAATAGAAAATATAAAAATTAATGAGAAGAATAATAATTCAATTAAACCAAAAAATAAAATAATAAAAATGCACGATACAACATAGAGACGATAGGATCTCTTAATAAAAATTAAGAACAATATAGCTGTGGTTAGCTTTCTAATGAAATTTGGACGAACCCAAGGTTAGCAGATCCTCTAATCCCAGAAGTAGTAATGACCGAGGACAAATCAGGTCATGTGTAGTTAGATTACTTTTCGAACCCTTGTTCCTTTCATTCGACCTTAACTCAAGTAATAAATACTACCTAGTATCATTTAATATAGATTAACATACCCATAGCGGAATATCCGTAAAACACGATTGCATAACACCTTAGCCGATGATATCTGAACGAGGTTGACGAAATCAACACATTGGAAATATCAACATTGAGACCCATTAGGTTATACCGAACAAATGCCGACATCTGTCAATCTACTCCTACATTAGTATCACGATCAACGATCCAGCAAACAAAATAGGTACCTTACATCCCTCGAACAAAATCACTGCATAGAAGTGAGGCTCCAATCCAATAGACCTTAGAATAAATTGTATAGAAAATTCATTGAGAATAGTCATACATATTTTACCAGATTCGAGGAAACCTCTAAACATCGCACAAAACCAGGGTCTCGAACGACGTAGCTTTATGTTAAACTATCAGAAATACCGACAAAAATGCATAATGAATAAACGTCATCGATGCTCACTACGCCCTGCCAATGTAAATCACTAACCTATTGGCTTCCAACAATAAACTAGAACGAAAAATTTGAGTACTTAACTAGTCGTTGGTAGTTAGAAACCGAATGACTCTGATAAATTACACAGTCCAAAATCTAAATGCTGCTAGTAAATCAACACAGGCGAGGGCAAAATAATCATCAATGAACTATAGTAACCGACAAACAAAAAGTCAGATGAACGAAAATAAATATTCCTTGTTACATGATAAAGTAGTATCAATATGATGACAAGAAATCAAATTGACAAGAACCGATTCGCATCAGAAAATTTAAATCACAATTTAGACGAATTATATGACGCATAACCCCCAAAGATGTAAATTATATAAGCAATTACCCAGAACTCGATTTGTACTCAAATGCATACCAACAACCGTCAATGACCTACGTCCCATAGAAGTGTCCACAAGTTGAGGCCACATTATAAACAACTAGATGAAGATTAAACCACCTTTCCCTGAAACATCGACGAGGCAGGTTACCCGAAATTATTCAACTGTCAGTAAGAAAATATCTCATTTTCAGTTTCAACCGACTATTATTGATGATGTCCTTCCATGAAGTCTCTGCAGTATCGACACCAGATTGATTACAAAGAAAATTCCTTCGAAATTAATAACAAATTAATCATTTTATAATTATTTAGCCACAGTTGGCCAGGTCCGAGTCATTGGCAATGTATCGAATGGCATTCGGTCCGTTTCATGCCCCAGACAGTGGCGCGCTATAGACAAGTCCTGTGGCATGTTGGTTATGAGGTATCAACGATGGGCGACCCTGTATGTCCGCTGAGGAGAGGGTGAATGACAAATATTGAGCTGCACTGTGAAGCGATAAAATGGGAGCCTGGCAGAAACCTGGCTCGAGAATCTTGACAGTGAGCAGAATTCATACTCTATCGGCTGCCAGGAAAATCACACTGCCGAGTCCATATCTTCCGAAAGAGGCTAGCTCTAATCAACCGAGCCATAGCCAATGTACGAATTTCGAGTATGGATGCTCATATACAAAGATATAATGCTCCTTTTGAATTGGATGATCCACCTTTGGCATCTCCATCAGCCCAATCGACATGGTGATCCCAGCTCAACTCATTCACCCGAATGTCTTACGACTGGTACGAGATCAAAATTACGACAAGAAACACTCGTAAGCTAAGCAGCGACAGGATTGGCGACGCAAGGACCGCTCTCAATCAAAATGAGACGTGGAACGGAAAATATTTGAACTGATCATTGTGAAATCAAATAAAAATTTGCATGTTTTAATTTTATGAAAATTATAGTCAATTAAAATTCCTATTCAATTCTAACTAATCAATTAAAATTTGTGTAATTAAAACTGACAGCAAGGTCCAATTTGGCTAAAATCTCTTTTAATAATAATTAATAAAATCTCAACTAAGATCACTAAACAGGCTATGCACTTTCCCCGAGAGTTAATGAGATAAATAGTAAAATAAATTATTTTTACAGATGGGCCGGTAGGAGATAAAATTACGAAAGACAAAAAATGTAAACTAAAGGGATAAATCAAATTCCCTTGAATGTACATTAATTCAAGTAATTGAATATTTCTCGAATCATGGAAACGGAAAAATCATTACATATCATCTCATCTATTATCTTACATATATTTACACTTAGCCAATATTTACCTTAGTCATTTAGGAATGGATAAGGTCGCATTTCTGAAAGTGAAGATGTCAAAAATGAGGGAGGAAAATGGCTGGTTAGTTCAAGAGTTGAAAACGGCCTTGTCAGCTAATCAAGATTGAGTTGCAGTAACTTACCCTCTAGTATTTGCGCCGGCACAACTGGCTTACAAAGAGTGAGAGCAAGCAAAAGAGACTAAGAGCATCCAACGAAGAAAATACAAACCCGGAAAAGTATAATCAATCCGACTCAGGTATCGAAAAAGCTAAGGAAGTGGGGGAATTTAACCAGTGGTATTCTTTAATAATATCACATATAATTTTTTACGAAATTTTTTCTTTCCTCTTTGACTCATAAAGTAGACTGAGTAGTAGAAAATTTAAGCAATTCGATGAACTAAATGAGAATGACGAGTATGACAAATACAAAGAAAGACGGGCATAGGCTTTCTATCGGAAACTCGCTGGACCCGTGGTGAGTCCGGGCCTTAGTTGTGTGGGGTTATTGGTTTCTAACCTTGACCCCTTTACATACAAGCTTTCTACCACCCACTGGTTACCCGTTCTGAGGCAACGTTGGTAATATAACCAATGGTTCTGTGACCGCCAAAGGTGAGCTTTATTTCTAAAACTGCTAAGGCCCGGCCTACAGCTGGGTTCAGCAAGCTACCGTTAGAAGGTGTATGCTCGACTTACTCTTTTTAGGTTCCCAACTTCCTTTTTATCTTTAATTAATCAGTCTATTTCTTATTTTGCGATGAATTACTTCGAAAGAGAAAAAACGATAAGCGATTTTACTTAAAAATTTATTGTAATATTACACGTTATTATTGTCTTGTTACACATTATTGGTTGTTTTGGCTTGTTGGAATCGCCTACGCAGTAAGTTACCGTACTTAACTCTTGTCTTGCAGGCAGCGTGACCTCCAGTTCTCGGATCTGAATTCGCTGGGGCCTGATTCAGTGTCTTCTTCTCTCTCCACCCCCGCTGGGCCGCGATAAGGCGTTGATAAACTTTTTTCACCCTCGAGGGTTCGGATCCAGGTGGCTTTAACCCGTTAGAGTTCTCGGCTTAACTGTTCTCGCTGCTGTTGGAGCTCCACATTCTCCTGCATAAGTTTCGCAACTCCTGGTCGATGGACTGAATCACTTCCATTGCTCAATTCGAATACAAATATATCAAATAGTAATGCAGTCTGTAATTCGCGATATTGATCATAACAATAATATTACATAACATAAAAGAAAAACTCCTAGCATAACTTACCGATTTATCTATAGCTAACTTTTATTCCTACTTTGCTATACTGATTAGCTGGCTATTTCATTTTATTTCTTCCTCATTCCAGCATGCTTTACTACAAGTTCTTTATAATATTTTATTACCGAACGGCCAGATGATTGCTTATTAACCTTAATACTGGTTCATATAATACTGAGTGACTTATTCAATTTACCCTAACTGTTATCCATTCATACTATTACTTAATTTTACTCGATAGTTACAGTTTAGATTGTTCATTAAAACAACTAAAACAAAGTTGACGTAAAACAAACAAAAAAAGAAAAAGAAAACTTTTATTCTATTAACAAATTTATCCATTATGTCTGAGTCTGTTTTACAGATTTTTCCCATACTTCTCGTTGGCAGGCTTTCGCATCAGAGTGAGTCGGGCATAGGCGTGGTCTTCCTTTGTCTGATCCGATAAAGCTTCTAATAAGTCCTGTTGAACAATGCGGCTAGGCACTGCTAGATGCATTAGATTCTCGGTTTCAAGTAGAGACGGGTCGTCTAAGTTGAAAAATACTCCATATGCTGGACATCCATCGGAACTGGGAATTTGGTCACTAGCTATATCCGAATTTATCCTTGCTAATTGCTTACGTTAGATGTTGGCCTTCCAACGAAATTTTCACTCTAAGTGTTCGAATTGTTGCAGGGCGACTTCTGCCTGGTCGGATTCCGTCCTGGCTCTCGTTTTATAAATCCAGTGCTGGCCCAACAGTTGCATCTGAAGAGAGGCTCATCTTTGGCGGATTCCTGCCAGTGTGAAGATATAAATCACCATTATATTTACAAACAATTTCATATTTTATTTAGAAGTGTTCTCTACCTTCATAGACATTTAAATGATGCGAGACATAAAATTAATAAACAAGATTAAATTTTGCAAAATTATCATTCTATCAAATGTTTTTCTTTAAGTATTTCAACATAATCGGTAATTAACTAGCAGAAATATTAAAAATGTCAAATTCAATTGTAAATTTTCAACAATCATCATCTCAAACTGAACCGATTGGAGCACGATTGTCATCTTTGTAAATTATTTATTTTATCGTTAATATTTTTCAATTTTTATCTTTTTGCCGATTTAGAAGTTTCAAATGTCGAGTGTGTCTTGATTCTTGTGATATGGGAGATTTGATAAGCCCTTGTTTTTGTAAAGGTTTAGATGGCAATTTTAATCAGTTGACATCAATTTGATATTCAGGAAGTATTGGAGTAATACACAAAAATTGTTTGGAAAAATGGCTGACTGCAGCAAGAATAGGACAATGTGAAATTTGTGGCTTTGAATTTTTCGTATCGACTAAAACGGCTTCATTTTCAAGAGTATTTCCAAATATTGTCTAAATGCATTTCAAATATTTCAAATTGATAATATTTGTTAAGATGATCCCCATAAAATGACATAATTTTAAAAATATAAAAGTTAATAAGGATACTTATATTTTTTCTTTCATTATTGATTTCAAAATGTGAAATTTAGATTTCAAAATATTTTTTAATTTTTTACCAATCGATGAAAATCATTTAATCTATGAATCCTTCAAATCTTATAATTTATATCTCAATAGTAAAATTAAAAATTAATTTTGTTTGATAAAAATTTTAAAACAGATTATTGTGACAGATTTCTAAATTCATTTCGATTCTGCCCCTGTTAAAATCATTTCATTAATTTTTTTTTCAATTTATTAATGAAGTATTGGACTTTAGTTGGTAATTGTATGCGCATCGACTTCTAAACCCTGTTAGTTGAATATAGTGTGAAGTCGCAGGATGAAGATAAAAGGATACCGACAGGAATGTTTCGGGAGTTGTTTGGAAAACATTGAACTCATTTTGAAAAATAGAAAACATAGTAAAGATGGTGGAGAAGGGTTCTGAGATGATATGAAGGTATTATACGTGATCTATGATTTCGAATACAGTGGATGTGGCCCAGAGGTTACACAATATTTGAGGACACAACTTTCTGTACCGTGAGTTACAGACGAATTTGAAAAATGTTTAAAATATTTGTGTCTGATAATGTTTGGAAATATTTTGGACAATCTCCATAAACAATCCATATCACCGAAAATGGCTCAGTATGTCATAGGTTTGCCATCACTGGTATAATGGATACACAGTTTACCTACTTTATTGAAAGACATTCTTCAGTACAAAACAATTGTAAAGTAAATAGTAACTCTAATAATACTACTGAAAGAAAACAACAATTAATTTTAAAAATTAATATTTTTAAACAAAATTCTGAAACCGTTGTGAAAATTTGAGAATCTTTTTTAAACGACAAATAAATAAAAGTGCATATTATAAATAATTGCTATTAATAACAGAATTTTGATTTTCTTTAAATTCTAAATTAATATGCAATTAATTTGTTTTATTTAGTGGTTATCAGGAACTTTCTTTCCATTTTCAAATTCTGATTCTAATTCAATCCAGCGGATTCCAGTTTTGTCTAAGATTGTTTGTTTATTTGTGTTACTGACGATTCTTGGAATATGTATTTGGTTTCTGATTCTTTCTAACAATAATGTCACTATGGAAACCAGACAAAATAATTCTACGATTGAAGAATCTTCGACATTGGAAATTCACTCTATAGCATTCGTATTAACATTTCTAGTTGCTTTATTTGTTGTCGTTTCAACAGTCTGGGCGATTGTAAGACTTATTTTTATATATTATTAATCCAGTGGCGCGTTATGACCAAATGGGGAATTTCTCTGTGGTCACTTGCGCTACTGTGTAAAAACCATTCTTTTCATACGCATTTTAATCGGTTATGTCCGTGAACCCATGTACGGAGATGACGTGAAGTTTATCCTATCTATATAGCATTTTGACCATTACATGATTACTTATACACCTGTATCAGACAATAAACCTATTGAGGTTTAAGATTTATTACTAACATTGTGGGATAACAGTAAATATTCTAAATAATATAATATGTATGTATATGTATGTTGAATTTGTATGACTGAAAATTATGTAATATATGTCTGAATGTCAAAGGTGTGATTTATGTATTTATGTGAGTATCTTGCTCTAGATAATTACTATATAATAATTTCCTCCTGAAAGTTTCTCATTTGTTTTAGATGATAAATATTATGCATTCTTACATGGCGACAACACTAGGACTAACATTAAAGAATCAATTGAATGCGTTTATTCCAGCATCGAAAATCTTTACCGTTGGAGACAATCTGGAAATTTTCTTAGTAGAAATTAAAAGATTTTATGATTTAACTCAAACCCCAACGCAATTACTAAAAACGTTCATAAGATCATACATGTCAACGGAAGCGGCTAAATTGTATGAAAGAGTAAATGAAGAAATTGACAGTTATGAAGAAAGATTCAGAAAAGCCTTCGAAGAGCCGTCAAATTTAGGAAGAGATTTAAATGAAGCTATTCGATACAAAAAAGAAAATGAATCGATTCAAGACTTCTTTAGAACAATTGATCGATTGGCAGAAAATGTCTTAAGACACATATTATGGAAAGAGAAATTAACGGCCTTTTTACTGCAAAATGCAATAGAAGATAAAGATATAAAAAGAGAAATAATGATGAGAAATATTTCCAATGTCAAAGAGATTAAGGAGATTATTACAAAGATAGAAGAAATTAATAAAGAAATGAAAAGCGAAGATATTGCTGCTATGAAGCCATTCAAAAGAAGTTATGTAAATGTGGTCCAAAATCAATATTTAGCTCAACAATATCGACAATCACAACCAAGAATTCGAGAAAATACTCTACCACGAAGAGAACTATTTAGAAATAATAACAGATTTCTAGATTAAAGGAGTTCACCTAGTCAAGCTTCAGTTCTACCGACACAAAACAGATCGGATTTTTCAAATTTTTATGAGCGGACAAATAGAAGATACGAACGACTACGATCAAAACAATGCTGACGCTGCAAAGAATTAGGACATAAAAGAGCTTTAAAATTTTAACACAATTTTAAACACATTAGTTACAGCTAGAATTATGTGCGCTTTACCCTGGAGTGAAAGGTTTTTTGCTTATTGCGTAATGTTATATTTTAACAACTGAAAATGTATTTTCGAAAAGTTTGGACTACACGATTTTTTAAAATTTGATTTTTCCTTTACGCCAATTAACTTCATCCGCAAAGAACGGGTTGAGGTAAACACCATTAAAAACCCAATTTCTTATGAAAATGATTTAATTTGTAAATCTTTTGGGATTTCCGAGTGCTACCATTATAAAACTTTTTTCGTAATATCATTGTAATATTTCTCTACACTTAAATTTCTAACTTAATGTCTAATGATATATATGCAGCTAGCTATCAGACATAACTATCGGTCATGGAAAAGATATCAAATGCGGTGCAGTCGCATTGATTTATCTCAACAAGAAACGGTTCGGTTGTCTGCTGACATTTCGGACACTCAAACCCGATATCAGTCGTTTGGTATGAGAACACCGGCATTACCTTCACATAGAGATTCAATAGATTTTACTGTTAATAAACCGCAGTCGACTGTCTAAACTTAGCAAGTTTTCCGTAATTTAATCAGATTTGGAATTATAAATTCGTTCTCTATTTTTATTTCAAATTCTATTGATGTTTATTTATAAAATTTTTTATTTGTTTATTTCTTTTTTCAATTTCAAAACATTGGATCATGTTTCTCCACAAGTCAACTCCTGATCGTTTTCGTTAAACCGAGAATATTTAAATTTTGTTTAAATGATGTAATATTTTAATGTGGTACGTTATTAAGAGTCTTAATCACAAGTCTACCTTCCTCTATCAGTCCTCGACAACCAATGCAGAGAATATGGTTTCCATGTCCACCTGCTACATGTTGCTAAGCAAAGGTGGTACTGTGACAGAGAGTTGGTAGTCCGTCAAAAATGAGCTTCGTTACTAAGACTTCCGGTTTGGACAAACTTGAGTTCAGCGAGCTGCCGATAGAAGAAATAAAATTGCGTAATTTATTTAACTGTCTATAAGTTTCACCATCATTGTAAAATACAGTTATCTAGATCCACACATGCGTAGAAACTAAACTCTTGATTCTATCCTTAACTCATCATTTTTGCTGATCCTTTTGTCATACCTTATGTACATAAGAGGCGATTTTGAACCATTTTTGTCGTCCATTGGTGCCTGCTGAACGTTGTAGGCTAATTGAGACAGCTCAAAGACTAATGGGTAGGTCACCGAATTTCTTTCTTAACTAGCCATCACATCTGTTTCCAGACCACATTATTGAGTCTTCTGTGCTTGACTTTGTGTCTGTTATTAGCGTAAGATTTGCTTAACATGTTCAAGTTTGAACCACGTGACTTGGAGCCATTCATGATCTTGCTGTATCTCCAATAATCGTCCGCGGAGTTTCTTTATGTCTTGCCTGAGTTGTGTTCGGCAAAACCAGTTTAAAAATGAAATTTGCATTTACAGTGTAATAATGAAAACTACAAAAAATGTGGTAAAAATCAGTATATAAAAAGATTAAACATTAGAAAATAATGAAGGAGCATCCAAAATAATAAAAGAAACTAAAATACATAGAAACTGATGTTTATCTGAAGGAGATGGAAAATATAAATTCGACAATTTCCTAAAAAGCTCCAGTCAAATACGCTCATAAGAAAATGTTACCATTAAACAACCTGCATGAATGACGTTGGAAATGTGTTCCAATTAAAAGCATCAATAAAAGATGATTCATATTGCCATGACTAATAATACTCTGGTATAACACAAAAGCTACCAATGAAGGTTTTAAAGTCATTTATGATTATGGTCACTTAATGTTTAATAATAAGCTTAGGAAAAAATATTGAATGTAACAAAACAAATTCAGTAGAGGTTTTTCAATCACTTTGAGATACTGACTCTTTAGAAGCTCATTTTGCTGAGTGAGCTTTTTAGCTTCATCTGGTCGCATCCACATTTCTTCGTGCTTATGACATCGTCGGATCAAGGATTCAACTTGTTGACTTTGCTTGAAAGCTTCAGTGTGTTAATACGCTATATCTCGACGAAACGGTTCAAAGTTCAATTATTTATTTCCCATTATTATCATATAAGCAAATCTAATGGATTCAGCAAAAATCACTTTTTAAAACTGTATATTAATTTTTGGGAAATAGTGATTACGACAATAGTGTTGGTTGGCATACGTCGCGGTTTCGAGGTCCATGTCCCGGTCGATTTAAAATTTACAAATGAAAATATTTTTTCTAAACATGAAAGTCAAAAATAACGAAATGTTCCCATAACGAAGCTGGGTAGGAGTCAACTAGTATTGATACACGCGCACGTGGCAAAACCGACATTCGAAGCAACACTTCCGCCCTCTTATATAAAGCGTAACCAGAAGGAATGGGAAATTGTCCCTGTCTGTAGTCCGAGAATTATGGCAACCATACATTAGTGTCAAACATAATTTTCTACGATATGAGATCTTCAAGATTTTATCCCCTTAGACATTGAACCTAATCAATGTTAAAAAGATCTTTGACAATTTTAGAGACAAACCTACAAATTTATTGGTGCAATGAGGAAATTATCAAATTCTTTTATGATATGATAGATAGATGACTTTTTAGGTGATTATGAAAAATATGTATAAAAAATAATGGTACATAGTGAAATAGCTTTAAAAAGTCAAAATGTGGTTTTATGAAGATATATTACAATAGCTTCAACAATTAGGATTGGAAGTGATTCATGGAGATGTCCATAACGTATGAATTTATGTAATTAAAACCTAACCCGAAAATAATATTAAAAAATGATAATTTAAAAAACATAATAATAAAAATACTCGGTTTAAAACAAGAAATGAAGAAACATTGCAAAACCCTAGATAAATACAAAATCTTCTATGGTAGCTTGTGTAGTATACCATGATATCAGTAGTCATTGCAATATGGCTGACATATCACCATCTATTTGAAAATTTTTACGTAATTTAAAAACATTTTTATTGTTTATAACTTATTACACACACACAACTCTTAGTATGATTACCAATTAATTATTTATTTCTACCTGAACGAAATGACCACTTTATATAAATTTGAATAAACTTAGTTTTCATTTTGCTTAACCTTATGTTTGCGAATTGGTTTAATTTTAATTTCGCTAGGCTATAGTATAATTTATCATTGACTCTTACCTAAATGCCTTCAAGATTATATTACTATCCCACCTATTTACCCATGGTGATTACCATGTAAGAATTACATAGTGGTTAAAAATTCATTAACAGGCGAGCTCTATTGCTAAAACTACTTCTCATTATATTTTCATATTCAGGTCCTGGCTGTTGACGAAATGTCTTAATGATCTTTCTTTTTATGTCCTTGCTCATATTCTATTTTAATGGTTTATTTTCCAATAGTCCATTTTTTCCATTATTTATCGATATATCTTTTAAAGATTTGAGAAGGATCTGCCCTTATAAATTATTTCATAAAATCTGTTCAGCAATTCTCTCTTATTTTATATGAAATTTACTATTTTACTTACATAGTCGTCATAACAACTTCCTTTTTGTCCAATTCGGCAAGTTAAGTTTGTTTTCTAGCATTCTAACATCCTAGAACAGTCAGGTGTTTGTCTTCTCAAAGAATAGCCTCGTATAAACTCTATTCATGCTACCCTCGAAAAAACGATTTTTTTGCAATAGTAGATTCCGTCGGTCAACTACTTTCTAGTTCAGCGCAAAGTGACCTGAGCTGTCAAGTATCCATCAAAGCAAAGTTTCGCCTAATTTGTCACTACAACCAAACCTGTTAACTATTTAAGACACCTAAACCTTTGGCTTCCTGTCAAATACTATACATGAATTCAAGTTATTTTGGTATCATCATACAGTGTTGTTGGGTTATAATTATTGAAAGTCGGTCCCCTCTGACTCCTCGTGTCCTTTTCAAATCAAATAAGTAAAACCAACAAAGAATAATTTTATTTGCACTTTAATACAGTTCCAACTCAATCAAATTTATTTAAACGTTTTGTAATTACAATTTGTGATTTATTTGCTCCCTTCAACCACCGAATAAATTTGATTATCTTAAGATAGGTTATCCAATGGATAATCACGTTTTCTGATATATAATTTTGACTTTACTTGGGTTTCCACTCTTTTACTGACCTGACTAGACTACTCGTTTGCATCGACCACTGGCAATTTCGTATTTTTTTCTTTTCCTTTTATACTCCTGCTCAGACTGTTTTCAGAAAATTGTCAAAAACATTTGATACCATACTAAATTATTAAAAATAAGTACTTCCTACAGACCACCTTAGCCGACATTTGTTAACAACGTTTGCTACATTACTAAATTACAAACTAGGAAATAATTACTTCACCATAGATCAGTGGCGCCCATTTTATATTGTTTAGACTAATTTACCCACTTATATTAAATTTTTATTATTATTTCTGGACTCGTCTCTCAATTTAAAGTTCAACCATACCAATTTCCCCCGATCAATACTACTTTCGAATTTTTGTAAATTTTTAATTAATTTTGCACTTTTATCATTTTGGTGTTTCATTGATTTTACCGTGCTTTTTCGTAATACCCCAACAGTATATGCTTCGATAATGTAGCTATTGTGATGATATAATTAAACTATGGTAATGCCTCATTTTATTGGTGGCACGGTTTTTATATCTTACAAATAAATGCGAGATTTGCTCACCATTTATTGTGTTCGGAAATAAATAAAAGCCTTTTTTATCGTGTCTCATCTTTTCCTCATAGGAATTCGTAATAGTAATAACAATAATGTTTATTGAACAAGTAATAAATCGGCAGCTCTACAGCCTTTTTTAACTCATTTGATCACATTAACTTCCAAACTCTCATATCAAAACTTTCGTTGACTTTAATTCAGCCACTTAAGTTTTCAAAGTTTTATAATACAATCCTTTCTTCACAGCGCTCGTTGGGTCTTATTAAAACATGAATTTTCCTAACACTTATAGTATATCCCTTAACAACTTTCACTAAAATTTCCAAATTCTCACATCCTTCAACGATTGTCATTAGACTACTCATATATTCTTACTCGTATAACACAGCTTTTGTCGATTATTACACAAATTCCCAGACTGTCATAGTACATTTTTCATCAACTCGCATTCAGATTCACAATTCTTATATCAGTTCGTTCGTCGACTCTCAATCGACCGCACATATTCCACGACAATCACATCATAACTTTCGTCGAATATCATTCAGTCACTCTGATTTCCCAACTCTCATGATAGATCCTTTGAAAACTTTCACTTGAACCTTTAGTATCTCTCACATATCTTCGTCAAATTTCATTCGTCATTGATTAATCAAATTAATTAAAATAAAAATGACCTTGACCTCTCCTGTAATAGTATGTGATTATATAATTATATGTATTACCATGTGTCATAAAAATGAATATTGAGCTATAGTGTGTGAATACGAGGCCATTAATAGCACGAGTGTTATATAATACATACATCGGACCCATTGGGCTAGTCAATGTATGATATATTAATAGAACAATCATTCGAAGATCATTTTAACAATTAACAAGATCAATTTAGTAGGAAAAGAAGAGCACCGTCAATAGTACAAAAGGAAGCTTCCATCTGTTTCTTGATTATAGAAACTAAGGCAAGAAAATGAAATTTGAGGTTTACCTCTCGAGCCGATTCAAAGTAGTGATATAATTGTAAAGATGGCTATTAAGTTTACTGATACGAAAGCTCCATATTACAAATCAAATTAAATTAAAGGACATTAAATTTTAGAAATAAAATATAAATAAATCAATGAATTTATCTTGCTAACCAAAAATTAACTATATAGTTTATTTAAACACTACAAAAACCTACAAAAAGAAATGACATTTAAGACATACACGAATTCAGAATCAACCACGACATAAAAGTTAATCATTTTCAATTTTCAAACAAATTTTAAAAATCAGTGATGTAAGATCATATTGTAAGAATCTTCATATACGACATCAGTTCCCAGTCCATCTTATCTTTTTAGCGATGGCCGTATTTTCCACAAACCTCTTTTACTCATACAATGATGCACCAACTGATCGAGTGTGTCGACAACACCTATAGTTGCATTATAAAATTCAATCACTTCAGGCTTTTGCTTGTTTTCTATATTAACATCTCATGAATGATGCATCGATGAAAGGAGAACAATAGCTCAATTCATTGTTGGAATATACGACACCAATGTATGGTTGTTCTGGAAAAGAAAGAGGCTGGACTCTACTGGCTGATTTTGTCTGCGAAACATTGACGCTGGAATGAAAGTTTTGTTTTTTCGAACAGCACTAACAATAGTGAGGCCATTCTTAAGGAAAGCATTTGCCAGTAACAGACTTGTAAAGTAATTGTCCAAAGTAATATTCCTATTGGTATTGAATAAAGGTCTTGCCAAATCCAAAACTACACGTTGAGCAAGGCTAACTTCTGGTGAATGAGATTCCTTGACAATATATAGTTGACCCTGTAGAGGATAAAACGATTGCGCGTCACAAATCAATCAAATATTTGCGTGCGCGTTAAACGAATGAGCACAATAATGCATCATTAAACGGTGTGAATTTATATTGCATATCAATATTTGTGCGTACATTCATTTTTAATAAATAGTTTGTAATTTCAGGAACAGTCATTGACTAATCATAGATTTATGAATGGAGGGCAGTGTAAGCTCGGACACATGGAGTCAAAATCAACATATATTCTATGCCAAATGAATAATTCTTTGAAATTCTACATTAAGTTGAAGCACATTTCTAAACGCACGACTTTCCAAAAGCTTAATTTTGTATGGTTTTCTCAGACCCCGGTCATTACGTTTTAAAAAACGGCGATTAGGACGAGGATTAAACCAGTTCTCTCAAAATCAGTTTGTCGGAATTTGTGAAGAAACGGGAAGTCGCCTACCAAATTAAGGCAATCAAAAACAATAATTATTGGATTAACATTTAATATTAACTTAACAGCGATGTTCAGTTTACATAAACATTTTGAGAATCCCAACTTTTACAGACTGAAATTCTCACTGAATAAAATTGCCAAATAATGTACGCAATTCCTACTCAGATCATTTGCGAAAAAACTATTTAAAAACCAAAAGAAAACAAAATCAAATATTTATTTAAGAAATTATTTATATACATCTGAGTAACAAAATTAGTTCTCCATCAATTCTCGAGTCGTTCCTTGGCGATAATAGTGAGGGGCTAATTCTAGAAGCATATTGACTCCTTCATCTGACGGAATAACGGTAACTGAATCCATACAATCATGCCCATCTGCAGTAGCAACGAGATTCGTGAATACAACCCATGTGGGCTTAGTTGAAGCTCTAGCCTGAGTGATTACTTCCCATTGAAGCCGATGAACGATAGAATTCGGATGGACATCTAACGAGTGGTCACCTCTAATAGTTTTATAGCATGTGCCACCATCGCTGAGCTTAGCAACCTGTGCGTAAAACCCACGGACAATTGAACGGATAATCGGTTTAACGTCCAATCCGCAAGTGACCCAAGGCAGTTTATTGCGAAGTAAAATCGTTTTAAGGCAATCGCGAATGGCTAAAGCTTTATAGGCGGCAGATTTGTTGATAAACTGCCTACCACACCATGACGACAATGAAGCCTTATCCTGGTACAAGGATTGCTTTTCAAAGGCTCGTAAGGCATTCAATTGAGTAATATGATCTCCTTCAGACGCACCAAATTGCCTCTGAGCTTTCTCAACTGCTTTTCGTTGATGAGGAGCATTTACAAAAATATTATTGACCTGCATCAGCGCAGAAATTGCAGCAACTTCTGCACTGCAATTTTCAATTGTGGCCGACGCAATAAGCATTGCAGACGCCATTGGATGAAGAGGTAGATCGACCATGAGTTGACCTACTGGATCAGTGAGATTAGCGTTTTCATCAAGTGCACCAAGTGCAAACAACATTTCAAGTGATCTCATTAAATTATTTACCGGCGGAGGTGAGAGAAAAGGAAAACGGACTATCTTATCGATTCCAAGAGACTTCATCTGAAGAGAAATATAAAAAAAAACAACGCGCAAAATCATCAAACTTCAAGAATCGTGTGGCTTAAATCTGATCTTACCATTTCCGGAGGTGCAAACTTTGGCAATTTATTATATGCTTCTTCTGTATACAATCGGAATACCTAAACCAGGAAGATTTAAATAAAAAAAATATTAAGAACGAATTTCAAATTCTGAAAATTGTGTAAGAATACGGCATTTACCATTAAAAAGCTTACAAATAAAACCAAACTATTATTATATAAATAGACAATAAACAGATGTTTAAAATCAAATAATCTTTAATTATTTAAAATCATTACAAAAATTAAATGAATCAGATAAGTTTATATATTTATTAATTTATTTCATTTTAGTTAGGCCATTTCAATTTTCTAATATATTACAATTAATATTTATTATTGAACATTAATTATTTAAAATTGCTCTTTTAAATCAAATTCAATTTCCTATAGTTGATTTCAATGAATTTTTCTATAAAGTACAAAAATAAAAACAGTAATTTTTTTTTAAAAAAGATTATATTTCCTACATTTTAATTATTAAACAAGTCCTATTTCGTAAATATTTTAGGTACGATTTCACTAAAAAAATATAACTAAGCAAAATAGGAAAATTATGAGTACGGAAGGTTTTTATTCACACCCAGTTACGTTCAACATCAAGAGACATTAAATTGAACATTAGATTGTCAAATGTTTTTCTACACTACGAAAACAACAATTTAAGAGGCAAATAATCTTCGATTTATGTTCTCAAAACCTACAACATTACTGGGTGATTTAAATAGGCATTGAGCTGAACAAGAATCAGATTCAACCGAAATATGTATAAAGAAAAAGTAAAAAATAACGAAGAAATTAATAGTACACAAATGGGATAAATAAGAATACCTTCAAATGAATTTTGTAATAGATCAAAAAAAAGAGATCGATATAAAAAATTTGAAAACGTGAGAAATTAAAAAATTCGAAAAGGTAAACGGAATATATAAATTTCAAGTAACGAAACGTCAGTAATTTATATTTGCAATGCTGGATATGCAAGAAAACTATTCACATCAGTCGAGAATCTCAAATAAAAAAGAAAACAGAGTGTTTTGCATGCAGAGTGAAAATGCACGTATGGTAAGAATGTTTAACAGTTCACTATCAAAATAGTCACTTACGCGAACACAAGGAAAATGAGTTTTACAAATCTGGAAAAATTTCAGACTAATTCAAGCATGAGAAATTATAGCTTCACAAGAACTTCAATCCGAGAAAAGTAGTTACAGAATTGATGCTAATGGTGAAATAATATTGTTGGAGTATTCATATGATACAAAAGACAAATAACAAGATATTCAGCCCCAAAAGTACACTCTTCGGTAAGAAAGGCAAAGGTCGACATTGATCTGTATAATTGGTCAAAATAATTATTGTAAGATGTATTTAAAAATATTATTATGTATTTGCATGTTTGTGTTATGTTGAAATGGTATAATGCTCGGAATATTGTTTTTGTTTAAATAATATTGTAAAACCAATATGTAATAAAGTTTGATTTTAAAGCAGTTATTTTAAAGCTAATCAAGGTTTAAGAGATAAGCGACAATAGGAGGATAATAAATATAGAAAAGCTGAATCTAATATATATATATATATCCATCTACTAAAATTAACTTTTTTTTCAAAGGTTTTGGAATGAATATTTTGATATGTTGATAATAACTTCCTAAACCATAAGAATCTGGGAGCAAAATGTACAATCATACTATTTTTTTAACATGAAATGATTATGGTTTGATACAATTTAATGTATATAAAGATATCTAGTGTCACTTGGCTTAGTTCATTTGGCTAGTGTCTGTTAGTTCATTTATCAATAACTGACTTGAGTATTTCGTAAAATGTTTTAAATTTTTCGAATGTTGTAATAATTTTTCTTAGTAAAAATCAGAAATTTTTTAGCACAAATTCTACTAAAACATTTACATATTTATTTGTATGGAATAATTGGTGAGGTTGAAAAATCAACAATTTATTCGAAACATTCGTAAATCCTTTTTCACATTTGAAATGAGGCCCTTATGTATATTTTATTATAGAAATTTTGTGCCCATGTTTGTGTTGTGTATGGATTTATTTTTCTCACATTAAATTTTTCTATATTTTAAAGGGGTTTATTTATTGTCAATTTTTTAGGTGACACACATATTTATCCTTGGTTATCTTTTTATAGTATTATGCTCTTATGTATTGCCATTCAGACCCTCATTTATTACACTTTGATGTAAACTGGATATATTTTAGGTCGAAAACATTTTATTTAATAAAGACTGTAAAAATGGTTTCCCTATTTGTTTATTTGAATTATATTTTTACAAATAATTCCGCTATCGACAAGTTATGTTAAAGTTTTTTATTGGTATAGCGATAATGCCAATATAAATATTATCAATTGTTGATTATTAATAATGATTGATAAATTCAAAAATTTCCAATAATCTTAATTTTAGTCAATCTATGATATTTTTATTCAAATACTATCTGAAAATCAACTTTTTACTATTGAATAATGCATAATTTATTCAATTCCAATTAAAAAAGCATTTCTTTTTAACTGAAATATGAAAAATATTTTAATTAAAAGTAACCTATTAATTTGAATTTCTTTTAAATCGACATGGTAAATTTGGGAATTGAATGTTTATTTAAAAAGTTAGTGAATGAAGTTTTCTAGACTACAATTCGAATGTCTTTGAAGGATTTTTATACTCGTTATTGTTATCATTTAATAATAAAAATGTATTTTCTTTCCAAAAGTTCTCCTGTTCGTTCCCCTTATTATAAGTGTAAAAATCAATATTTTTATTAATTTAATACGAATTTTAGACAGATTTTATACCTACAATAAATTAATTTTTCGAAACTCATAAAACATTTGAAGATTTTATATAAAAACAAAAAATAAATGCTACCTTTCCCGCTTTTAATCGACCAGCGCGTCCGACTCGCTGATCTGCAGACGCTTGTGACACGCTAACCGTTACCAGTGTCGGTATAGATAGATTTTTACTGACAAATATGGTTTTCGTAAAGCCGCAATCGATCACATACGCGATCCCAGGAACGGTGACCGATGTCTCAGCTATATTTGTACTGATTATAACACGACGTGGATCTCTATTATTGCCAATTGTGATAATTCTCTCGGTAAAATTGAACACTTTCATTTGTTCTCGATAAGGCATATTGGCATAGAGAGGCAAAATTTCCATCGGCTTAATTCGTCGATCTTGATTAGTCATTGTATATTCACGCAATCGATCGGTGACTGTCAATATTTCTTCTTGACCAGTCAAAAATACCAATATATCACCGGGTGGCAAATTTTTATGTATATTTATTACTGTTTCATAGGATGCATCAAGATAATCCGGGACTGGATCAACGGAATAATAGATATCTACCGGGTACTGACGCCCTTCAACTGTCATTGCAAGGCTATCTTGAACCGGTTTCAGTATCACTTTTTCAGATAAATCTGATTCGACTGAACTATTTATTTTTATGTTGGAAAAGTACTTTATCAATCTGAAGAAATTATCCGATAAGTAACTAATGCAATGAAATGTGGAAAAGAAAATTATGGAACCAAAATTGTGCAACGTAACTCTCACTTTCTAAACCGTACGTCATATTATGTTATTCTTCGCAAAAAAAACAAAGTCCAAATGAAGAATGTAACTTATTTCATGTGTTCATAAGTTGACAAAGTTTAGATGGTTTTCTTTTAAAAGTATAATTTTTCTTTTTAAAGCTGAGTTCGTATTGCATATTAATTAGCTTTTGTAATTAGTTAAAATAGTTAATGCTGGTTATTTAAAAAATATTTCTATCGGTGAGAAATGTGACCGAGGAATATTATATACTGTTTTCATGTCAATTATAACCAATCCAAATCAAATGCAAAAACAGTGGTAAATCAGTCGAATGTTTGCAAGTCAAGAGATAACTACATTTCAAATACACCTCATTCAATATAGGTATCTATTTCAATGTGAGATTTTATAATCCTTTTTTCAGTGATAAAAATATTTTAGAAAATTATAATTCTCAATTTGGATAATTAAACTTTTTTATTCAAATATCAATGCAAAAATTTCAGCTGTTCATTTGAAAAGGTATGTGATTCTATCAAAAATAAGACCGGGTTTTATTTTCGAAAATCTTGTCGACATCGTACTGAAATATAGTGTTTTATCCATGTTACAAATGTTTTCAGAATTAATATTTACGCTAAAATTATATTTTTTATATCTGTTTGACCGGTAATAGTTTTTCATTTTACTGAAAATCCGTTTCTGTATATAAAGTTATTGATCCGTTGATCACTCACTTTAAGATTAGTAATATTTCCAATTCTCATTCTAGTGGGAACCATATTTTATTTTTTTTTATAAATTTTTTAAAATACAATATGCTTATTTATTTAAGAAAAGTGAAAATTCAAATATTGATTTTTTAAAAATTTTTATTTAATTTTAACAAATTTGAGAAAATGAAAATTTGCAAACTAAAAATAAGAAATTCTTATTTTTGATAGAATGTGGTGGGTTTCATAATTCTGGAATTTCATCGCGACGTCCCTGAGATTTAATAGCGTTAAATAATATTTTACAGTTTTCTTCACTAAAAAACATTTGAGTTGACTACATTTTGCGTTTTGTTTTATTTCAATTATTTTGACAGATTCAATTCCAACTCAACCTGACTAATTTCATGGCGTTAAAATATATTTAACGAAAAATCAATTCAACTATCGTTTCCGTGAATTGAACCCTGTAAGAAAACTTGGTAATACAGGACGGAGAAGTTCAAAAGTAAAAGTCTCCACAAATTGGTTAATTCGAGCCTGAGTTGGAAGGAGGCATGACGTGTGTGACATGGGAACATAGATCCCTCCCCCTTGGTATTAAATATTTTAATGATGAAGAATATCAAATAATATATTATCTATCAGTAAAATCTTTTTGGTCCATTTTGATCTGTTTCTTTCCTTGGTGACATTTCGAACAAAATTGATTTTTTGTCCAAATAAAAAATTATCAAATATGCTATTTTTTTTTAAATCTAACGAATTCAATTGACATTTTTTAAGTAATATTCAATACAATTTCTAATGTCAAACTGGTTTCGACCTTACTTGGGCCTAATGGGTAAAAAACTCGACCGCATTTGGTATCGGCCGAGCAATATAGTTACCAGATCAAAACGTAATTTAGAAAATAAAAAGATTAAATACCCAAAAGTCCTTCGTTCAAAACTAATTTTATAATTAATTTCATCCCTTACTTTAATTTTAATGTCAGTTAAGGAATTTAAGGCGTTTCAATAATGTATGCAGTACAAATAGGAACATATAAAGAACACATTACTCTGGGATTTTACAATAAAAATATTCGATGTAATGTTAAAAGAAGATTGTAATATTAAAATAGTTAGATATTAACATTAAAATTTCTTAAAATATAAATTGTAAATTTATATTAATACCTTTCTGCATCAACAGTTGCCGATGAAATAACTAATCGAAGATCATTTGGACGCTTTCTTAACACTAATTTCATCAAACCTAAAAGCAGATCGGTATTTACTGTCCTTTCATGAACTTCGTCAAGCATTACAACTCGATAATTAGAAAGAAGAGGATCTCGTAATAATTCTCGAATCAGCAATCCTTCTGTCATGTATACAATGGATGTGTTTTCTCTCGATCTGCATTCTTCAAATCGAACACAATATCCTACGGTTTCACCTATTTTACAGTTCTTTTCAGATGCTACTTTTGTAGCTAATGTCACTGCGGCTATTCTGCGAGGCTGGGTAACTAACATTTGCAGTCCATTTTCTAACCACCCAGCTTCATATATAAATTGTGGTAATTGTGTCGATTTTCCACTTCCAGTTTCACCAACGACTATTACCACACGGGATTTTTCGAGAGCGTATAAAAAGTTACTTCGCCATTTAAAAATTGGTAAATTTTGACGTGTTAATTCAACTGACACATTTGGATTTGGTTTATGATACGATATAACATTAGGAAGGATATAATTAGAAGTTTCATTAATATCGCGGACTTCACAATTTTGATCTGCTTGAATATCATCTGGATTAATGAAGCGTAATTTTTTTCCAATATTCATCATTAACTTTTTTTAATAAAAATCAATCTGATATTATCCTAATTCAGCACTAATTAAAAAAAAGAAAATTATTTAAACAATAATTAAAGATTTATTATGATAAAAATTGTCTCGGGTTTATTTGTCTTCAAACCTTTATTTGTTTATAGGCCTTATTTAATGCTTAATTTCTAATTTATATGTTACTTATATTTTGGATATTAAAATAATTTCCAAAATATTGAATGTAATTCTATTTTAATAATTTATTTTGTTGGGTATATATATTTTTGGGCCAGTACGAGGTGAACTTAAGTTTATTTTACCATATCAATAATAGTGGTGGGTTACTGTGTGTTGAAATTTTTGGAGACTATGGTTGTTAACCAGACTACCTTACATGTATTTTTGCTTGCCACTCGGTACCTGTTAATAAGTAGCTTTTGGGCCAAGGTGACCATGAAATTCAAAATAAACCTACAATGAGAATGTGGAAAAATTGAAACTAAGCTATTGTGGGGTTCGTGGATATCTGACTTTGAACCCCGACACACAACCTTCCGACCGTCACTGGTTACCCGTTGCTAGGCAAAGTTGGTGATGCAACCAATGGTTCAGAGACCCTCAAAGGTGGGCTTTATATCTAAAACTGCTAAGGCCCGGCTTTCAGTTGGGTTCAGCGAGCTACCATTAGAAGGTATGTGCTCGACTTACACTTTTCGGTCCCTAACTTTCAAATTATATATTTTCGGCATCTCTCAGCATATTAGAGCTTCATCGCTTACAACAGAACAAAACAAATGAAATAAGAAACAGTAACTAACATTGCTAGACAAATAATTTATTTCTACATCATAATAAATTATTAATTTATCATGGGATTTAACTGGTTCATTTAATCTTGTCCGACCTCTACATTTGATTTATTGGTTGTGATTAGTCGTAGTCGTCGACGTTCTGACCTTCCCGGATGTGAGTGCGGTCGGTTGTTCTTGGGCCTCTGGTTGGGATCTCCTTGATCGTAGTAGACCAATTGAGTTATGACGAAGACCAGCGGGTAGGTAACTACGTTGCCCTCTTGACTAGTGGTTAGTGTGCGTAACGCCTCCACTAATTGTCGATTCTCCTACCAGCCGCGTTGAGCTGCATTCATCTTCTGGTATACTTTCTTCGCACGCTCAAGCTTGATCCAGGTTAACTTGATTTCCTGGCATTCCTTACTGACTTATAATGACTACTGGTGAAGATCCATGTTTGCTTTTCGTAGACGGGATAGTTCTTGGTTAATGACGTGAATGGCGTCCATACCTAAAGTGAAAACATTAGTGAACTATAATATGGTACGATGGTAAGGGATGGCGGACATTGTGCAAATTTATGGTCTCTATTTATTGAACTATGAATTTTTCTTTCGAAATAACACGTGAAACACGTTTTTCGGTATTCATACTCTATGTCTGGGATTCACAACGAAATGACCAATTCTAACTAAACTAAAGCTTATTTAATAGACCTTAAAAAAATTTCGTTTGCTAAGAATTATGTACAACAAAATTTACTTAACTAAAATAAATTTTATTAATGATTAACAACAATTCATGAGACTTCGTAATTTCATCATCAGTAAGGCCTTCCGAATCTTCGGTCTTGGAGTGGCTTCATGCTTTGATTCTGCTTCTTCCTCGTTGGGTGCTGGTATTGGTAAGAGTGCTCATCTATTCTGTTCCGGTTTCGTATTTGGCCATTAAAAAAGTTGACCGGAAGGACGATATTGGTTGGTGCTCGAATCCGTGTAGGTGCTGAATTTCTTAGTTCAAAAGATACGCCAAAGTCCGGCGCATAACCATCCGTGTTGGGAATCTCACCTGAGGTAATCTCAGCGTTGATCTTTTCTAGTCGTCTTTGGGTCATCTTTACTCTCCACTGAAATTTTCGTACTAATGCTTCTAATCGATACAGGGAAAATTCTGGGTGCTCATGCGCTTCTCGAGCCGGGTTTTGACCAGGTTCATGCTTAATGGTGAGGCTGGGTATCTCTATCTCATCTTGTCTGGAGCCTTCTCTGATGAGCGAATTATTATCTCCAAACGTAGAGAGACTGTAGCCTGCGTCCAATAACGATTGTCTGTATTGTGCCGCCATGTCGGGGGCTACTCGAATGGCCACCCTGTCTTCTTCGCTCCAGATTTCGGTTCCTGTTGGTGGAGCATCCGCTGAAAAATAAAAAATATATATTTTCATTATCCAGCAATTTAATTAAATTAATTGTATATCCGAACGTTTTTGTGTTACAAATCTTCTTGACACATACAAGTCAATTACGTTCCTTCCACTGCATTTGTGACACTTGCATCTGGCCTTCGTAAATAATACTGAGTTTTATTTGTATGCTCAGTAAACGAATGCTTTACGTAAATTGGATTAATTAATTGACCCTTACTTTCTTCGGAAAGATTGGAGTATTGCATGCTGGTGGTCCTGGAGTCGTGGAGGGTTCATCTCAAAAGTTCTATCTGTCCTCATTGGTCGACTTCTCGATTTTCTCATTGACGTTGTTTTCTTGATGTTCAATGTCTTCATGATCTCAGATTTTTTAATAATAGTCACTAGTGTTTCCTCTATTTATATTATCGAGGAGTAACAACTGGTTCGGAGGACTGCTTCACCCCCGGTTTATTTATTAAAATCCTAAGTGAAACAATTTTATTTTTCTTGGTAAATACATTTTGGTTTATGTGGGAGAGATAGCGCATTTTGTGTAATTTTTTATATTAATGTCATTCACCAGAAAGTGATGACTAACTGGATTTTGCGCGGCCTACATTCATTTGTTTAAGGTTGGCTGGACGACTACTCAAATTTTGAAAAAATATTAATTGATCTGACATCACTATCATTCACTTCGTATGAGCTTCGTATAATTATAAAGATAATAATAATAACGGTGGGTTTCTGGGTGTTGATATTTTGAAACTATATGGTTGTTACCCAGACAACCCCATACAAATATCTTTCGCTTACCACTCGGCACCTGTTGCTAAGCAACGTTGGAGCTGTGTTCGAGTGTGTAGATCGTCCGCAAAAAGTGAGCTCTATTACTAATGCTATAATTGACCGAACGATCCATGGGTCCAACGAGCTGCCGATAGAAGACCTGTGCTCACTTTCGATTCTTAGGTGCCATTATTCTCCTCTCTTTCAAATGTTAACCTATACTCTCATATCATTTATTGTCAGGTTCATTCCCATAGTCCTTCTTATCGTCGCCCGTGTTGATGATTATTCTTTGGCCTGTACACCCTTTGTTATGTTAAATATTCACACAGTATATCTCTTACTCTTATCCCTATTATAACTAGTATGCTTCCCATCATTATCATTAGCATCATCATTGTTACTATTATATGTATTACCTTTATTAATTGTTACTACTATTACCTTTATTATTATTTTTATTACTATAACTACCATTATATTATTTGTTATTACTACTATGACTATTAGCACTATTATTATAATTATTATTATTATTATTATTATTATTATTATTATTATTATTATTATTATTATTATTATTATTATTATTATTATTATTATAATTACGATTATCCTTACTATTATCATTATTATTATCAAGTTTTTATTAGGGATCCTTCATTATTCCTCCGCTTTATAAAATATTTTTCTTGTATAAAAATTTAGCTGTAATCCATCTGTATTTTTCCGGTTTTTCGATAAAGTATTTATGTTAATTCGAAAATTTTTGCAGCTTTCCGCCCTTATTTTTTGGTTTTATAAGGATATCACACTAACATTTAAAAAAAAAATTTCATTTTACTTTACTATTTTCTATAAGTATTTTCATCAATTTGGAAATTTTTGGCAGCGATCCGCCTTTATTTTACAGTTTCATTTTCACTTTGCTATTTTGTTAAGTATTTGAATTAATTCGGAAAATTTGAGCAGAATTCTGCCCTTATTTTTCAGTTTCATAATAATCTTATACCAACCGTTGAGTCGCATTTCACTTTTATTTTTCTATTTTCTATAAGTATTTTAGTTGATTCGGAAAATTTGAGCAGCGTTCCGCCCTTAGTTTACAGTTTCATTTTCACTTTGCTATTTTTGTTAAGTATTTGAATTAATTCAAAAAATTTGAGCAGCATTCTGCCCTGTTTTTTCAGTTTCATAATAATCTTATAATAACCGTTGAGTCGCATTTCACTTTTATTTTTCTATTTTTCATAAGTATTTTAGTTGATTCGGAAAATTTGAGCAGCGGTCCGACCTTATTTTACAGTTTTTTATGATAAGTGTTTAAACTATTTCCAAAAATTTGCGCAGCGTTCTGCCCATATTTTCCGTTACAATTTAACATAATCTATTTAATTCTTATTTAAAAACATTATTTTTTATGATTTTGGTCGTTCGGATTAATCTTTTTCCGATGGCTATTCATTTTAACTGTTGTAACAATTTCGTAATTTCCCCACTACTCATTCCATCTCTTTGTCCTTAAAATCTATGTATGTTCATTTCATAATTAATGAGTGCCCACTGCAAAAATAAAAAATGTTGTAAAAAATGTTATAGGCGCCCACATTCCACTATCGCCCCTATACTAAGCACAGGTAGCACATTGGATAAAATGACTATTTTTAAGATATTATCATTATTATGGAAAATTAATAAAGCATTAACCAAGAATAATATATTACAGTTAAATTTATTTATAATTATTACAATTTCCATACTCGTTTCGTGAATCAACTTCTTGATCTTCTCGTTCACTATTTTTATAATAATAAAATTCTTCATAATCATAATCATCATCATCGTCGTAACTACCATAATAATAATAATCATTATTATTATTATCAGGCCCAGTTTTCTGTGTGTAGGCGCAATGCGAATTCGCAACTGCAAAAATAAAAAATGTTGTAATTTTTAAATTGAAGAAAAATAGAAAAAACATTAAATATCTGAACTTAATACATATATTTGTGTTTTAATAAACTAAATTAAACAACGCTTCTAATTACAATACCGTATATTTATGAAAAAAATTATAACGTTCCCGGAAAATGCACCGCTGCCTAAGCAAAATAATTTTGAATGAAGTTCCAATCATTATAATGCAGTAGAAAAGAAGTTAAAAAAAACATTTTATTTTTCTTGTTGAAATTGAAGAAAAAAATTAGAAAAGTGCCACAGTCGGTGGTTGCCGACGTCGTTTACTGTTAAAGTCGTGTCTGATTATTACTATTACCATCCTAATCGTCAGTGTCACTGTAATTAGAGCCTGCAGAATCATAATATTCATCATTTCCATCATCACTTTCTACAGATTTTCTACGAAAGTTTATTTCTAATTTACTATTCATTGATTGAAATTCTGCTATTTTTAATTTATCTATACATTTCCCTCCGAATATATCATAGATAAATACTTCATATATTTCTGATCGGCATTTTACACATCGGTTACAAACGAAGATCCATTTACGTATGCATTGTTCACAGAACTGATGGAGGCAGTCGCGTACTTGACCAAACGATCCAATAATATTATTAAAACAAATTGGACATTCTATTGATTTCATTTTAATTCCACACAAAATTCGTTTACATAAAATCATTTTTATACATTTTTATTGCGTAAATTTATTGAGGAAATATTAAAAATTAATTTACAATTACATTTTATTTAAACCAATTAAAATTGATGGAATAATATTTTAAAAAATCTTGAGAAATGTTTATACACATAGTACTGTAAAATTTGTTTTCATTATGATATAGTTGTTTTCCAAATATTTCTTAAAATAGTATTAAAATCAATAAATATGTTTTGTAATAAATCTCATACCCAAATAAGTTTAGTTTCCAATATAATGAAAATTTTCATGTAATGGGTGCAATGCCACATACATTGGTGTGAGTAATATTATTGAGCATAGAAAAATGTGCAAAACACAACTGATTTAAAAAATTTTAAAATTTTATAAAAAACTTCAGTAAAAAGTGGTAAAGAATTTAATGTGAGGCTTTGGTGATTAAATCACCAGTTTTGTGTGGGTAAGTTGTCAATGTTATTAATAGAACAGTTAGTAAGGTACTTCTACGTCATACTAATATAGCTCGTGCACTCAATGAATCAGTTTAGCTAGTAATTTAATCTTGGATGATTATTTACGTGTTAAAAAAATATTTGGGTGCCATTCACGTACTTCTGTATTAATTATGGGCGGTGAATTGGGTCTTATCTCAACTATAAATGGGCAATTGGATTTTCTGAGTGTTTATAACTTCCGTATTTGTTTATACAATTGTTATGTCGGGGTAAATTTTAATCGTCCAATTTTCTAATCACTTCGTATTGGTACTATTTTTATATTTTGATGTTACTAATCGCATTTATTTGGGTGTTGACTATACGGCGTCGAGATTTCAATTTATTAAATATTATTTCCATACTCTTGGGGTCTTAGCAAAATCTTTACATTTACAGATTCGACACTTTTGATGTTAATTTTGTTTACAGTTCCATTGCAAAGTAAATCTTTACGTTTTAGTCAAAACACTAGGTTCTAATGGCAAATTTCAGTAAAATAACCTTTAATTTTATGACCTCTAGTAAATTCATTATTTGGAACTTGGTATTTTAGTTAGTAGCCATTCGTAAAACTCTTGTTATTAATTCAGTCGATTAATAAGATTTTAGCGACAGTTAGTGAGATTTTTATATTTTTATCATAGCAACGATTTTATTCATTTAAAATTCCCGTCACCGTCCTTCATTTTGATCCTAGGCACATTGTTTTCATATTATAGTTATTGAGTGCCCACTGGACTACTCGATGTTTGAATTTTAACCGTATGTGAGAAATAAGTTTAGGTCTAGTTTATGATTAATGAGCGACGGAGAAACAGCCAAAAGACTATTTCCCCTTCACCCTTTTCCCCTATACGGATATATATTGACGTTTCAGCTCCTGCATTCTCACGCCGGAGCCTTCACGGGCACGAATCGTTGGCGATAATACACGCACTTACACGAATTCGATCATGTGTTGGATTTTATTAGCTTGCAGTATGTTTTGGCTGTGAACCTGAAAATGTAAAGCATTGATGGAAAGATTTTGTTCATTTGTAGGAATATATATTTGGCATTATAATACATCATGATGGCATCATAAAATTCACGCATAGCATATCATAACTTCATCTTCCCCACGCCGAAATCCAAGCAGAGCTCATTCGAAGTTGCGAAGACAAGACGTGGAGAGAGTATCGAACAATCTCACTCACATCAAATTAGAGATCTTTACTGATAAACTGGTTTCAAGTAAAAACTGAGTTTCAGATTCGAAAAACTGATTCTGGTTAAAAACCGATTAAATTGTGTAAAAATGAATCGGTATATATACCTATTGTATGACCCTAACCTTGCGTGTTCTTTTTGATTTAGTAAAACAAAATTTGACCTTGTGATTTTCTAGAATATTCTATTCTTAATTTTTATTATTTTGAAATTTTATTTGACAATTTTTCTTTTGAATTTTTAATTGAATTATTTCTAATTCAAATTATTTGATTTTTATTCATTTTCATAAAATTTCGCATTTTTTATTAAATTGTCAAATTTGGGTCAAATTTCTAAGTTTTCATGTTATGTTTATGTTAATTTCGTGCGGATCTTGTTGCACTTTGTTATTATTTTTGATTTATTTTTTTGTTTTATAATTTTATATTTAATTGTTCTCTTTCTCGCATTTTGGTAGGTTTAATTGGTGTTTTAATAGGGTTGAATTTGAATCTGAATGTTATGTTTGCATGTGTGTTACCGATTCATTTAAACATTTACAATGCCGTCTGTGTTCTGGCCCAACAGAGGCATGTTGAAAATCATAGTGGTAATGGATTCTTTAGGGAATGTTTAGAAAAGCCCGAAAAGACAAGTAAAAGCTCAGAAACAAAAACTCGTTAATTAATTTATTATTTAATTAAAGGAAACCAGAGTTTGGTAAACAACAAGAAAATTAAATTGATTAATTAAAGTGATTATAACCAATTTAGAATGAAAGCCAAAACTATAAACAGTTAGCGTTTTGCATTTCATTTTATAATTAAGAAATATTAAATTCTATTAATGTTTTAGTAACTAAATGATATACTACGCTTCCCTGTCTTGGCCATCTTAACACTAAAACATTATATAAATATAAAAATAAATAATATTCATAAAAGTTACTTATAAGTTAAAAATCATTTTTAATCTCCTAGTTTATACGTGTTCCGTATTAATCTCATCAAATTAAAAAGATAAATTTTTTTTGTGGGGAGATAACTGCAAGTGTTGTGTTTGGAATCCCTCCACATACAGTTACTGTAGATTAGACTTTTTAAACATTACTTTCTTCCATTAAAATTTCTTGATCTAATATTTAGCTATGGTTGATGAATGTTCTTATGAAATTACTATGATCAACGGGCATATTTTGTGAAAATTTAATAATCAAATTAATAACAAATTATAACAAATTAATTCCAATTGATCTACTTTCATAATATAAACATAAACAGTCAAAATTTACAAGAATGTTTAAAATCATTGATGCGACCAAACAATCATAAAAAAGTAAACCAATTTAAATTAACATTTTTTAACAAAAAAATCTTTTCTAAATTGTACAGATTTATTCACTATATTTATAGGCGCCCACATTCCACTATCGCCCCTATACTAAGCACAGGTAGCACATTGGATAAAATGACTATTTTTAAGATATTATCATTATTATGGAAAATTAATAAAGCATTAACCAAGAATAATATATTACAGTTAAATTTATTTATAATTATTACAATTTCCATACTCGTTTCGTGAATCAACTTCTTGATCTTCTCGTTCACTATTTTTATAATAATAAAATTCTTCATAATCATAATCATCATCATCGTCGTAACTACCATAATAATAATAATCATTATTATTATTATCAGGCCCAGTTTTCTGTGTGTAGGCGCAATGCGAATTCGCAACTGCAAAAATAAAAAATGTTGTAATTTTTAAATTGAAGAAAAATAGAAAAAACATTAAATATCTGAACTTAATACATATATTTGTGCTTTAATAAACTAAATTAAACAACGCTTCTAATTACAATACCGTATATTTATGAAAAAAAATTATAACGTTCCCGGAAAATGCACCGCTGCCTAAGCAAAATAATTTTGAATGAAGTTCCAATCATTATAATGCAGTAGAAAAGAAGTTAAAAAAACATTTTATTTTCTTGTTGAAATTGAAGAAAAAAATTAGAAAAGTGCCACAGTCGGTGGTTGCCGACGTCGTTTACTGTTAAAGTCGTGTCTGATTATTACTATTACCATCCTAATCGTCAGTGTCACTGTAATTAGAGCCTGCAGAATCATAATATTCATCATTTCCATCATCACTTTCTACAGATTTTCTACGAAAGTTTATTTCTAATTTACTATTCATTGATTGAAATTCTGCTATTTTTAATTTATCTATACATTTCCCTCCGAATATATCATAGATAAATACTTCATATATTTCTGATCGGCATTTTACACATCGGTTACAAACGAAGATCCATTTACGTATGCATTGTTCACAGAACTGATGGAGGCAGTCGCGTACTTGACCAAACGATCCAATAATATTATTAAAACAAATTGGACATTCTATTGATTTCATTTTAATTCCACACAAAATTCGTTTACATAAAAATCATTTTTATACATTTTTATTGCGTAAATTTATTGAGGAAATATTAAAAATTAATTTACAATTAAATTTTATTTAAACCAATTAAAATTGATGGAATAATATTTTAAAAAACCTTGAGAAATGTTTATACACATAGTACTGTAAAATTTGTTTTCATTATGATATAGTTGTTTTCCAAATATTTCTTAAAATAGTATTAAAATCAATAAATATGTTTTGTAATAAATCTCATACCCAAATAAGTTTAGTTTCCAATATAATGAAAATTTTCATGTAATGGGTGCAATGCCACATACATTGGTGTGAGTAATATTATTGAGCATAGAAAAATGTGCAAAACACAACTGATTTAAAAAATTTTAAAATTTTATAAAAAACTTCAGTAAAAAGTGGTAAAGAATTTAATGTGAGGCTTTGGTGATTAAATCACCAGTTTTGTGTGGGTAAGTTGTCAATGTTATTAATAGAACAGTTAGTAAGGTACTTCTACGTCATACTAATATAGCTCGTGCACTCAATGAATCAGTTTAGCTAGTAATTTAATCTTGGATGATTATTTACGTGTTAAAAAAATATTTGGGTGCCATTCACGTACTTCTGTATTAATTATGGGCGGTGAATTGGGTCTTATCTCAACTATAAATGGGCAATTGGATTTTCTGAGTGTTTATAACTTCCGTATTTGTTTATACAATTGTTATGTCGGGGTAAATTTTAATCGTCCAATTTTCTAATCACTTCGTATTGGTACTATTTTTATATTTTGATGTTACTAATCGCATTTATTTGGGTGTTGACTATACGGCGTCGAGATTTCAATTTATTAAATATTATTTCCATACTCTTGGGGTCTTAGCAAAATCTTTACATTTACAGATTCGACACTTTTGATGTTAATTTTGTTTACAGTTCCATTGCAAAGTAAATCTTTACGTTTTAGTCAAAACACTAGGTTCTAATGGCAAATTTCAGTAAAATAACCTTTAATTTTATGACCTCTAGTAAATTCATTATTTGGAACTTGGTATTTTAGTTAGTAGCCATTCGTAAAACTCTTGTTATTAATTCAGTCGATTAATAAGATTTTAGCGACAGTTAGTGAGATTTTTATATTTTTATCATAGCAACGATTTTATTCATTTAAAATTCCCGTCACCGTCCTTCATTTTGATCCTAGGCACATTGTTTTCATATTATAGTTATTGAGTGCCCACTGGACTACTCGATGTTTGAATTTTAACCGTATGTGAGAAATAAGTTTAGGTCTAGTTTATGATTAATGAGCGACGGAGAAACAGCCAAAAGACTATTTCCCCTTCACCCTTTTCCCCTATACGGATATATATTGACGTTTCAGCTCCTGCATTCTCACGCCGGAGCCTTCACGGGCACGAATCGTTGGCGATAATACACGCACTTACACGAATTCGATCATGTGTTGGATTTTATTAGCTTGCAGTATGTTTTGGCTGTGAACCTGAAAATGTAAAGCATTGATGGAAAGATTTTGTTCATTTGTAGGAATATATATTTGGCATTATAATACATCATGATGGCATCATAAAATTCACGCATAGCATATCATAACTTCATCTTCCCCACGCCGAAATCCAAGCAGAGCTCATTCGAAGTTGCGAAGACAAGACGTGGAGAGAGTATCGAACAATCTCACTCACATCAAATTAGAGATCTTTACTGATAAACTGGTTTCAAGTAAAAACTGAGTTTCAGATTCGAAAAACTGATTCTGGTTAAAAACCGATTAAATTGTGTAAAAATGAATCGGTATATATACCTATTGTATGACCCTAACCTTGCGTGTTCTTTTTGATTTAGTAAAACAAAATTTGACCTTGTGATTTTCTAGAATATTCTATTCTTAATTTTTATTATTTTGAAATTTTATTTGACAATTTTTCTTTTGAATTTTTAATTGAATTATTTCTAATTCAAATTATTTGATTTTTATTCATTTTCATAAAATTTCGCATTTTTTATTAAATTGTCAAATTTGGGTCAAATTTCTAAGTTTTCATGTTATGTTTATGTTAATTTCGTGCGGATCTTGTTGCACTTTGTTATTATTTTTGATTTATTTTTTTGTTTTATAATTTTATATTTAATTGTTCTCTTTCTCGCATTTTGGTAGGTTTAATTGGTGTTTTAATAGGGTTGAATTTGAATCTGAATGTTATGTTTGCATGTGTGTTACCGATTCATTTAAACATTTACAATGCCGTCTGTGTTCTGGCCCAACAGAGGCATGTTGAAAATCATAGTGGTAATGGATTCTTTAGGGAATGTTTAGAAAAGCCCGAAAAGACAAGTAAAAGCTCAGAAACAAAAACTCGTTAATTAATTTATTATTTAATTAAAGGAAACCAGAGTTTGGTAAACAACAAGAAAATTAAATTGATTAATTAAAGTGATTATAACCAATTTAGAATGAAAGCCAAAACTATAAACAGTTAGCGTTTTGCATTTCATTTTATAATTAAGAAATATTAAATTCTATTAATGTTTTAGTAACTAAATGATATACTACGCTTCCCTGTCTTGGCCATCTTAACACTAAAACATTATATAAATATAAAAATAAATAATATTCATAAAAGTTACTTATAAGTTAAAAATCATTTTTAATCTCCTAGTTTATACGTGTTCCGTATTAATCTCATCAAATTAAAAAGATAAATTTTTTTTGTGGGGGAGATAACTGCAAGTGTTGTGTTTGGAATCCCTCCACATACAGTTACTGTAGATTAGACTTTTTAAACATTACTTTCTTCCATTAAAATTTCTTGATCTAATATTTAGCTATGGTTGATGAATGTTCTTATGAAATTACTATGATCAACGGGCATATTTTGTGAAAATTTAATAATCAAATTAATAACAAATTATAACAAATTAATTCCAATTGATCTACTTTCATAATATAAACATAAACAGTCAAAATTTACAAGAATGTTTAAAATCATTGATGCGAACAAACAATCATAAAAAAGTAAACCAATTTAAATTAACATTTTTTAACAAAAAAATCTTTTCTAAATTGTACAGATTTATTCACTATAATTATAGGCGCCCACATTCCACTAACGCCCCTATACTAAGCACAGGTAGCACATTGGATAAAATGACTATTTTTAAGATATTATCATTATTATGGAAAATTAATAAAGCATTAACCAAGAATAATATATTACAGTTAAATTTATTTATAATTATTACAATTTCCATACTCGTTTCGTGAATCAACTTCTTGATCTTCTCGTTCACTATTTTTATAATAATAAAATTCTTCATAATCATAATCATCATCATCGTCGTAACTACCATAATAATAATAATCATTATTATTATTATCAGGCCCAGTTTTCTGTGTGTAGGCGCAATGCGAATTCGCAACTGCAAAAATAAAAAATGTTGTAATTTTTAAATTGAAGAAAAATAGAAAAAACATTAAATATCTGAACTTAATACATATATTTGTGCTTTAATAAACTAAATTAAACAACGCTTCTAATTACAATACCGTATATTTATGAAAAAAAATTATAACGTTCCCGGAAAATGCACCGCTGCCTAAGCAAAATAATTTTGAATGAAGTTCCAATCATTATAATGCAGTAGAAAAGAAGTTAAAAAAACATTTTATTTTTCTTGTTGAAATTGAAGAAAAAAATTAGAAAAGTGCCACAGTCGGTGGTTGCCGACGTCGTTTACTGTTAAAGTCGTGTCTGATTATTACTATTACCATCCTAATCGTCAGTGTCACTGTAATTAGAGCCTGCAGAATCATAATATTCATCATTTCCATCATCACTTTCTACAGATTTTCTACGAAAGTTTATTTCTAATTTACTATTCATTGATTGAAATTCTGCTATTTTTAATTTATCTATACATTTCCCTCCGAATATATCATAGATAAATACTTCATATATTTCTGATCGGCATTTTACACATCGGTTACAAACGAAGATCCATTTACGTATGCATTGTTCACAGAACTGATGGAGGCAGTCGCGTACTTGACCAAACGATCCAATAATATTATTAAAACAAATTGGACATTCTATTGATTTCATTTTAATTCCACACAAAATTCGTTTACATAAAAATCATTTTTATACATTTTTATTGCGTAAATTTATTGAGGAAATATTAAAAATTAATTTACAATTACATTTTATTTAAACCAATTAAAATTGATGGAATAATATTTTAAAAAATCTTGAGAAATGTTTATACACATAGTACTGTAAAATTTGTTTTCATTATGATATAGTTGTTTTCCAAATATTTCTTAAAATAGTATTAAAATCAATAAATATGTTTTGTAATAAATCTCATACCCAAATAAGTTTAGTTTCCAATATAATGAAAATTTTCATGTAATGGGTGCAATGCCACATACATTGGTGTGAGTAATATTATTGAGCATAGAAAAATGTGCAAAACACAACTGATTTAAAAAATTTTAAAATTTTATAAAAAACTTCAGTAAAAAGTGGTAAAGAATTTAATGTGAGGCTTTGGTGATTAAATCACCAGTTTGTGTGGGTAAGTTGTCAATGTTATTAATAGAACAGTTAGTAAGGTACTTCTACGTCATACTAATATAGCTCGTGCACTCAATGAATCAGTTTAGCTAGTAATTTAATCTTGGATGATTATTTACGTGTTAAAAAAATATTTGGGTGCCATTCACGTACTTCTGTATTAATTATGGGCGGTGAATTGGGTCTTATCTCAACTATAAATGGGCAATTGGATTTTCTGAGTGTTTATAACTTCCGTATTTGTTTATACAATTGTTATGTCGGGGTAAATTTTAATCGTCCAATTTTCTAATCACTTCGTATTGGTACTATTTTTATATTTTGATGTTACTAATCGCATTTATTTGGGTGTTGACTATACGGCGTCGAGATTTCAATTTATTAAATATTATTTCCATACTCTTGGGGTCTTAGCAAAATCTTTACATTTACAGATTCGACACTTTTGATGTTAATTTTGTTTACAGTTCCATTGCAAAGTAAATCTTTACGTTTTAGTCAAAACACTAGGTTCTAATGGCAAATTTCAGTAAAATAACCTTTAATTTTATGACCTCTAGTAAATTCATTATTTGGAACTTGGTATTTTAGTTAGTAGCCATTCGTAAAACTCTTGTTATTAATTCAGTCGATTAATAAGATTTTAGCGACAGTTAGTGAGATTTTTATATTTTTATCATAGCAACGATTTTATTCATTTAAAATTCCCGTCACCGTCCTTCATTTTGATCCTAGGCACATTGTTTTCATATTATAGTTATTGAGTGCCCACTGGACTACTCGATGTTTGAATTTTAACCGTATGTGAGAAATAAGTTTAGGTCTAGTTTATGATTAATGAGCGACGGAGAAACAGCCAAAAGACTATTTCCCCTTCACCCTTTTCCCCTATACGGATATATATTGACGTTTCAGCTCCTGCATTCTCACGCCGGAGCCTTCACGGGCACGAATCGTTGGCGATAATACACGCACTTACACGAATTCGATCATGTGTTGGATTTTATTAGCTTGCAGTATGTTTTGGCTGTGAACCTGAAAATGTAAAGCATTGATGGAAAGATTTTGTTCATTTGTAGGAATATATATTTGGCATTATAATACATCATGATGGCATCATAAAATTCACGCATAGCATATCATAACTTCATCTTCCCCACGCCGAAATCCAAGCAGAGCTCATTCGAAGTTGCGAAGACAAGACGTGGAGAGAGTATCGAACAATCTCACTCACATCAAATTAGAGATCTTTACTGATAAACTGGTTTCAAGTAAAAACTGAGTTTCAGATTCGAAAAACTGATTCTGGTTAAAAACCGATTAAATTGTGTAAAAATGAATCGGTATATATACCTATTGTATGACCCTAACCTTGCGTGTTCTTTTTGATTTAGTAAAACAAAATTTGACCTTGTGATTTTCTAGAATATTCTATTCTTAATTTTATTATTTTGAAATTTAATTTGACAATTTTTCTTTTGAATTTTTAATTGAATTATTTCTAATTCAAATTATTTGATTTTTATTCATTTTCATAAAATTTCGCATTTTTTATTAAATTGTCAAATTTGGGTCAAATTTCTAAGTTTTCATGTTATGTTTATGTTAATTTCGTGCGGATCTTGTTGCACTTTGTTATTATTTTTGATTTATTTTTTTGTTTTATAATTTTATATTTAATTGTTCTCTTTCTCGCATTTTGGTAGGTTTAATTGGTGTTTTAATAGGGTTGAATTTGAATCTGAATGTTATGTTTGCATGTGTGTTACCGATTCATTTAAACATTTACAATGCCGTCTGTGTTCTGGCCCAACAGAGGCATGTTGAAAATCATAGTGGTAATGGATTCTTTAGGGAATGTTTAGAAAAGCCCGAAAAGACAAGTAAAAGCTCAGAAACAAAAACTCGTTAATTAATTTATTATTTAATTAAAGGAAACCAGAGTTTGGTAAACAACAAGAAAATTAAATTGATTAATTAAAGTGATTATAACCAATTTAGAATGAAAGCCAAAACTATAAACAGTTAGCGTTTTGCATTTCATTTTATAATTAAGAAATATTAAATTCTATTAATGTTTTAGTAACTAAATGATATACTACGCTTCCCTGTCTTGGCCATCTTAACACTAAAACATTATATAAATATAAAAATAAATAATATTCATAAAAGTTACTTATAAGTTAAAAATCATTTTTAATCTCCTAGTTTATACGTGTTCCGTATTAATCTCATCAAATTAAAAAGATAAATTTTTTTTGTGGGGGAGATAACTGCAAGTGTTGTGTTTGGAATCCCTCCACATACAGTTACTGTAGATTAGACTTTTTAAACATTACTTTCTTCCATTAAAATTTCTTGATCTAATATTTAGCTATGGTTGATGAATGTTCTTATGAAATTACTATGATCAACGGGCATATTTTGTGAAAATTTAATAATCAAATTAATAACAAATTATAACAAATTAATTCCAATTGATCTACTTTCATAATATAAACATAAACAGTCAAAATTTACAAGAATGTTTAAAATCATTGATGCGACCAAACAATCATAAAAAAGTAAACCAATTTAAATTAACATTTTTTAACAAAAAAATCTTTTCTAAATTGTACAGATTTATTCACTATATTTATAGGCGCCCACATTCCACTATCGCCCCTATACTAAGCACAGGTAGCACATTGGATAAAATGACTATTTTTAAGATATTATCATTATTATGGAAAATTAATAAAGCATTAACCAAGAATAATATATTACAGTTAAATTTATTTATAATTATTACAATTTCCATACTCGTTTCGTGAATCAACTTCTTGATCTTCTCGTTCACTATTTTTATAATAATAAAATTCTTCATAATCATAATCATCATCATCGTCGTAACTACCATAATAATAATAATCATTATTATTATTATCAGGCCCAGTTTTCTGTGTGTAGGCGCAATGCGAATTCGCAACTGCAAAAATAAAAAATGTTGTAATTTTTAAATTGAAGAAAAATAGAAAAAACATTAAATATCTGAACTTAATACATATATTTGTGCTTTAATAAACTAAATTAAACAACGCTTCTAATTACAATACCGTATATTTATGAAAAAAAATTATAACGTTCCCGGAAAATGCACCGCTGCCTAAGCAAAATAATTTTGAATGAAGTTCCAATCATTATAATGCAGTAGAAAAGAAGTTAAAAAAACATTTTATTTTTCTTGTTGAAATTGAAGAAAAAAATTAGAAAAGTGCCACAGTCGGTGGTTGCCGACGTCGTTTACTGTTAAAGTCGTGTCTGATTATTACTATTACCATCCTAATCGTCAGTGTCACTGTAATTAGAGCCTGCAGAATCATAATATTCATCATTTCCATCATCACTTTCTACAGATTTTCTACGAAAGTTTATTTCTAATTTACTATTCATTGATTGAAATTCTGCTATTTTTAATTTATCTATACATTTCCCTCCGAATATATCATAGATAAATACTTCATATATTTCTGATCGGCATTTTACACATCGGTTACAAACGAAGATCCATTTACGTATGCATTGTTCACAGAACTGATGGAGGCAGTCGCGTACTTGACCAAACGATCCAATAATATTATTAAAACAAATTGGACATTCTATTGATTTCATTTTAATTCCACACAAAATTCGTTTACATAAAAATCATTTTTATACATTTTTATTGCGTAAATTTATTGAGGAAATATTAAAAATTAATTTACAATTACATTTTATTTAAACCAATTAAAATTGATGGAATAATATTTTAAAAAATCTTGAGAAATGTTTATACACATAGTACTGTAAAATTTGTTTTCATTATGATATAGTTGTTTTCCAAATATTTCTTAAAATAGTATTAAAATCAATAAATATGTTTTGTAATAAATCTCATACCCAAATAAGTTTAGTTTCCAATATAATGAAAATTTTCATGTAATGGGTGCAATGCCACATACATTGGTGTGAGTAATATTATTGAGCATAGAAAAATGTGCAAAACACAACTGATTTAAAAAATTTTAAAATTTTATAAAAAACCTCAGTAAAAAGTGGTAAAGAATTTAATGTGAGGCTTTGGTGATTAAATCACAATTCCCTAAAATAAACGTTCATTAAGCATGAAATTTATTGAGATTATTTAATTAAATCATTAAATAGTAACTATTACATCATTATTGTTTTCATTTATAACATTTAACAAAGATTATGATGGCAGACTGAAGATAAGGAGAATATCCTGAAAATATCTTTCGTTTATTTGTCGTTTTCGAGTTTTTATTAATAATGGGCCATCGCTTTTAAAATATTTAAAATATGCGTTAAAATATTTGATTTTATTGCCCCTTGATAATTATGATAGATCAACTAATTTGGAAATATTGAAACCATAATGTGTTCTTGAATATTCAAAGAGAACGGGAGCAGTTGATGAAGTTGATATGCCAATGTCTTTTACTCCATCAATTCGAAAAACATTGAAATGGTACAAAAAATTATTCTTCCATATAGTGGGTGATGACAGTATTCGACTCATATATTGTGTTTAGAATAAAAACATCGAACTTATCACTTAAGTTCTACGACTTCAAAATACAATTAGTTCGTCAAATATTTGAAAAATTTGTACATGATTCAATAAGACCTAGAGCTGGAAGACCATCTTTACAACCACTGCTTTTTAAAATGATTGAACAACATATGATTGGAATCAGATTGTCAATGTGCTAATTTTTGAAGCGAGCGCAGAACCAGATAATCATATCGAGACTCATTGGGTAAATATAACGAGTATTATTTCTTACTGTGAAAATTTAAGTGTTGTAATTTGAATACTTGTATACGTTGAGTATTGTTCGCTCAGTTGATTAATTTCATAGAACACATGGAGCCAGGAATTACCGACTTTTAATTTTTAATTGATTGAAAACCTAACACTTTCAGCTGTTCAATCAATTAAAACTATTTTTACTCGTGTAAACACTGATTTCTTTTTGATAAAGAACTTTTCGAGTTCATTTGTAATAATTATTTTAAAAAATTAAAAAGAAAACTTTTAAATTATTTTTGAAAGTTAATGTTAAAGTTAAATTTTGAATGGGTTTTGTTGCGCTAACTACATCATGTGAAATAATAACGGACTCGCAATTTGCAGCTATTTCATTAACCAATGTTTAGGGAGATATCATTGTTTTTCGTTGCATTTCCTTCATTTGGATTTAAATTCAAATCACTATATTTGAAAAGAAAATAATATATTTTTCATCAAATGCAAATTTAAACTAATACCAAATAATGAATATCAGAACGACAAACATTATCCAAGAGTCCAGTGAAAAAGAAGAGATCTTCCAAACAAAAATGAAAAGGACGATTTAGTTATTTGATCAACGTTGTTAGTTTCGAGATTCTAAATATTGTTTTCATTAATTTTAAATTTTATTATCACTTCATGCAAATTTAGTAAAATATTTAAGGTGAAAACTTTATTATGAAAATTCCTTTTCCGTTTATTAATTTGAAATCATGAAACCTATTACTATCTGTTATTATTATTATTATTATTCATTTTAATTAACCATATAAATTTTATGCCATAAAAACACCGAATAATTCTCCAACAATCCACGAAAAAATTATTGGACACAATAATATTAAACATATGCGAAGCAAGTTATAATCTAAAATTTATTTTGTTTACAATTAATTTATTTTATTTTGTATTTTGGGGGCTTGTGGTTTTTATGACCTTGACCCCAGATGTAAACATTTTCTTGCCCCCCAATGGTTACCCGTCGCTAAGCAACGTTGGTAATGTAACCATCGGTTTTAAGATCGCCAAAGGTGAGCGCCATTTCGGAACTGCTCTGGCCCGACCTCAAACTGGGTTCAACGCACTACCGTTAGAAGGCATACGTGCGATTTTCTTTCTCTGGTCCCTTACTGAAATATTTTCGTTTCTATGATCGTCTCTGATTTCTAAGTTGGAGTATCCTATTCGAGTTGATTCAAGTAACGCTATGAACAATACAGATTGATGTCTATGATTAAGATTTCACATCTCGAACTTGAGCCACCCGACGTTTTGCGCGCTCAGATCTTCCTGGCCGGTGCTTGTTTGGTTTGTCCTTGGATGTGGATAGAGATGTCGCCTCTCGATAGGCCAGTTGCGCTGGGGCGAACACTAAGGGATAAGTCACTGCCGCGCCCTCTTGGCACGCCGACAGTGTATCTCTAACCCCTTTATCTGCGTTTTTTGACTTTGGGTGAGCTGTCGTTCTTCAGCCCACTCCTTTTGCTCTGCCTCCATCTTCTGGTAAATGACTTTTACCCGCTTTGGTTCGATCCATGTCCCCTTGACCTGTTGGATCTCCTTGCTAATCTAAAGGAGCTGTTGCTGTAGTTCCCGGTTAGTGGCATGGGCCTTATCCAGCTCCTGTTGTAGAATAGAGAATTTTCGTAACTTCATTTCTGAAATGATAAATTTTTAATTAGACCTGGTATTACAGTTGTGGGAAATCTATCGTCCTATTAATATAATCTGTCTCTCAGTCGCCATAAAATGGTTATTTCTTACCCTGAGATTCGATAACAAAATAGTGAAACGCAAAAAAAACACAAGATTTATTTCGAGAGATTAATAACAAGATACAGGATCGCGAAAACAACAAGGTTTTTAATCCAAAGTTTTTGTTCAAGACATGCACATTAATGATAATCTCTAGAGTTTCTATCTCCTTTTCTTGTTATATCGCTCCCTTGCGTATGTGTGGTCGTGGTGAGTTTCTGCAGGCCTTCCTTCATCTCGCATCTCCCTTGGATTGATACGTCGTGGAATCACCACATTCATGTCTACCATCTGGTCTTGTAGTTTCGGAGCGTCTAGCTTGTAGGAAACGTTGTAGCGCTGGGCACACTTGTCAGTGCTGGGTATCTTGCCCGCCGCGATATCCGCATTTATCCGTCTCAAGTACCGCCTGGCTTGTTCCACTTGTCTATTTGTCTCCTCTTGATGAGCTTCGAGACGCGCTAGTAAATATTCGGCCTGGCCACGCATCTCCCTATCTGAGTTACGTCCTGGCTCTCTTTTGATCGCCACGAAAGGAAGGTCGATCTCGTCCGAGACGCTTTGCGTGCTGGATCTTGTCTCGCGCACTGGAGAAATGGAAAATCCCGCATCCCACATCGCCTGCCTACACTTGGCAGCCGAGTGAGCGGGGAATCGGGCTATTACTTGGGATGCATCAATCCACGAGTTTTCTAGAATTAAAAGGAGCATTAAATGCATGAGCGGAAATTTACACTTTATTCTTAGTATGGCGAATTAGCTTTAAGCGTTGAGTATAATGGTTTAACTCGGTTGGTTGCGACCGGTTTATGTAATGTTGAGGGTTCTGGACACGGTGGCCTTAGGAGGACTTTTTAGTCCGCGCAGCCGTTGACAGGAGTTTAATTTGGGCACGGTTCTATGAAGTCTTTCCCCTGAATAAATCGTTGCTGCTAGTTAGCCTTAATTCAGTTCGTGTCTCTAATTATTAGTTATCAAATCTATAACTCATATCTGACTTAGTATTCGCAAAAATTTCTAATGATGGTTCTTTTACTATTGATTGTCGGCATTTATAATTTTGTTTATGAATTAAGAATAAATAAAATAAAATAAAAATTTCCTGAGGTAGTTCATGAAATAAGCAAAAAAATCAGTAACATAGCTAATTTCTAATCTAGTTTATGAAATAAAATACAAAAAAATATACTAAGTTTCTAATTTAGTTGATGAAATAAAAATAAAATAATAGAAGATAATAAATTTCTAATTTGGTTTATAAAATACAAGGGAATAAAATGATGACCTTCCAATTTAATTCATGAAATAAAATAATATAAAGTAAAATAATGAATTTTTAATTAATTTATGAAATAAATTAAAGTACGATAAGATAATAAATTTCTCGTTTAGTTCGTGATATAAAGTAATGTACTATAGAATAAGGAATTTATTGTTTTTATTAGTGAATTTGTCTCTATGACTACTGTCAAAATCAACGGGGTATTCAATCTGAACACTTTAAGTAAATTCCGATCTCAGGTAATGCTTATCTAGTTATAACTGTTGTAGGAATTCCGACGACCGCTGGGTCATTTGTAAAAGATTTTCTCCTTACTTCTAGTTAACGTGAGATTCAGTCAAATCCACATCACTTTTAAAAAAAAATGTAATTAATTCGTAAGGACTTTATTTAGTATCGACCTTACGTAATTCCATCTTTTACTTAACAAAATTATAATTGAATCAGAGGTATTTTATTTAATATCAACTTTAATAAACTCAAGTAATTTCTTTAATATAGATTTATTGAATGTGATTTACTAAAATTTAAAGACGTAGTCTCTGCTTTGAATAATTTAAGTAATTTCTTTACTAAAGATTCATTTAATTTACCAAAATTAAAGATATAACTTCAACTTTAACCAATCCAGGTAATTCCATTTAATTTACTAAAATTTAGAGGTTGAAGTGTTGATTTGACCGAACTTCTCTTAGGTCTACTGATTTATTTTAAATAATACTGTAGATTCGTTTCCACCGGCTCCTTGTCAACGACCTGCGTACATGATGCTGGGTTCCTACAGTGATGGTTGATAAGAACGGTTGGTTGTTATCTAATGGTCCTTGAGGTTTGTTCATTTGGTTTGACTTTACATACTGTGCAAGCAGATTATTGAACAATGACTCGTTTTAAATTTATTAAAAATTTCGAATCGGCCAAATGAAAGTATTTATTTTTATGACAGCAGTCAGTGTAATCTGTTGATATATCTGGTTGGTGGGCCTTCATCGTGCACGAGGTCGCGGCAGTGATCCTGGGTGCTAGCACTCAAGTTGGTCGATTAACGAGATGGTTAAATGAATTCTTAAAACCCTTACCCTCATATTGAGTCCGATTAGCACTCTTGGCTGCCGATTCTCCTATACCTTGCTCTGGAAGCTCTCTCGGTACTTGTATATTTCTTATAGACATTTCTAATGTTGACTAGTCAAGCCTATGTCACGCTAGATTATATATTGGTTGTGTGCATGCCAGGACAAAAAATTCCAAAATCCGCACACCTGATCTGACTGTCGCGGTGTAGAAAATTATAGATCGCGAGTATGTGTGCTTGTTTGGGTCAGGTTTTTTCTATCGTCCTACCTACCACTATCAGAAGTCGTGTGTAACCACATTCTCACTCCTACCTGCACGGGTGTGATGTGCTTCGGTGGATTTTGGTTTGTGTTGATCGACCCACTCTCGGAAAATGTCAAATTTGGTACTTATAAATCAGATACCTATTCTGTTGGTCAAAATTAATTTTTTGTCGAGATCAAATTCATCACAATTGACTTTAGTTTATTCATCACTGGCCATTTGCATTATCAGTTTAGGGCTCGCATGGGCAGAGTCGTTACTCGTCAACGATCCTATCCTCATGAACCGGAATCCGAATTGAACCTTAGCTATTTCTTCTGGATTATTTCAGGTATAGGCATGCACCAGTATTTTAATATGCTAAACTATTGTCTTTGGATTTGTACGTTTCGATCTATCGGCCTCCGCTGTACGTGCTTATCTTTGTGTGCCTCGCATCAACTACTTCCATTAATCAGCGTCGAAGGACACTGTGCGCAGCGGCTATTGGAACTCCAGACGAAGATACTATACTATCGTCGATGGTCGGTGCACGGATAAAATTTGGAAACTCCTTCTTGTGGCATTCTATTATGATGTTTGATATTAAAATTTTTCCAACGAACGTTATGGAATAAATCTCTGTTGAGCCTTTCGTTTTATTTATTTTTATTCGTTATTAGTTATTCAGGATTAGCGTTTGGGGACTTTATAAATTTGACCGGGAAGTTCGTATTTTTATATCGTCTATCAGTATAACTGTTGGAGAATTTTTTGGGGAAATTTTATTTTTCGAGTTTATGGGAATTTAGTGACAACGAAACAGCCAAAAGACTATTTCCCCTTCACCCTTTTCCCCTATCCGGAATGATATTGACGTTTCAGCTCATGCGTTATTATGCCGGAGCCTTCACGGTCACGAACTATTGGCGATTATACACGCACTTACACAGTTCGATAGATGTATAAGATTTTAATGACTTGTGGTGTTGTAGCAGCTGTAAGCCGGAAAAATTTCAAGAAAAGAAAAATCTATTTGTTTATGTAAATACATTTATTGCCACATAGCACATCATAGTTGTCATAATTTCGTTAATAGTACATCATAACTCTCTCCCAACGCCGACGCCCAAGCAGAGCTCATTCGAGGTTGCAAGGACGCGACGTGGAGAAAGATTTCAAACATTCTCTCACTCACATTCTAGAATTTCTGGCTTCTACTGGTTAAAACGATTTTTCAGATTAAAACTGATTTTTTAGAGTTAAATCGATTAAAATTATGTGAAAATGAATCTGTATATATACCTATTGTACGACCCTAACCTTGCGTGTTAATTTTGATTTAGTAAAACAAAATTTGACTTTGTGATTTTTTAGTATATTCTATTCTTAATTTTATTATTTTTGTAATTTAATTCGACAATTTTATTTTTAATTTTTTAATTGAATTGTTTCCAATTCAAATTATTTAATTTTTGTTCCATTTTTATGGATTTTCGCGTTTTTTGATAATTTTTCGAATTTCGGTCAAATTGTTAGGTTTTCGTGTTATTTTTATGTTTATTTCTTGCGGATCTTGTTGCACTTTGTTATTATTTTAATTTATTTTTGTGTTTCTTGATTTTATATTTGATTGTTTTCTTTCTCGTATTTTAGCATGGTTAGTTGATGTTTTATGGGTCTGATTTTAAATCTGCATGTTGTATTTGCGTGTGTATTACCGATTCATTTAAACAATTCTCAAGGCCGTTTGTGTTCTGGTCCAACAGTATTTATTTGTCTAAATATTTATTCATTTTAATTTTTCATTTACCTCAAATCGCTTGAGAAAACTCACAGAATAAAAATTCTAAATTAAATGCGGAAAATTGGAAATAATGTAATCTTAAAAATCACAAGTCAATAACGTCCAAAAATTTTCCATTATCGGGTTAAGGATTATAAATCCAATCAAATTGTAAAAAATTCCGAACCAATCAAACTCCGATGAGGAAAATTTACGGAAATTTTATAATTATATGAAAACCTTTTAATACACTATGTAAAAATTTATTTACAGATTATTAACTACTTAATTAATTTTTTGAGTAAAAGGAATCAATTCGTTAATTTTATTTGAGCATTGTTATAAAACAGTGTTTTAACTTACAAGAGATAAAATATTAATAAAAATTTAAAAAGGAATACTTTGATAAAGTATTTATTTGATAAGAAATTTGATGAGTAGATTATGAGCAGTTGTATGTATGACTATTCTTTAGATATTTTGAAACTATACAACTGATGGTTGATGTAACCTATTCGAAATTAAGACACTTTTTGTATTCCTATTCCATTGTAACAATCAAGATATTACTGGCGTTTTATGTCGGTATCTTTTAATGTTACTCTTTTTGATTTTGTTTTACAAGTACTACCTAATAAACTATAGCTTTTTTTATCTGAGAAATATCCACTCTTTGTAACCAACTTCTTTACTCTCGTCTTAAAATTTTCCAATGATGTAGTTTAACCTTTAACTATACAATGGGTGAGTTATATCATAATTAGATGCATCCAGTAGATTATTTCAAATCATTGCAGGTAAAAATTTATCTAATTTGAAATTTTTAACTTTTAAGGAGAAGGAACAATGTTGATACTGTAATCAAGCTAACTTCGAGAGTTAAATAATTCTACATCAGGAGTCGGCAACGTTTTAGCCATGGTGTGCCAAGCCACACTGCCTATTAATTCAGGGTGTCAGCTTATTTTTTACAAATAAAAATGGTATATGTCTGTCACATTAAGTAATACAGTTCTTTATGAAAATAATTAGATCGCAAAATTATCTTTTTAATATATTTAATTGAAAAACAAACAACATCAAATATACCCTCTCGTTGAAAGACCCACAGTAACACATGTATAACCTATAGCTTTTTAATGCCACGTTTCAACACAAGATATGCTTGTGATATTATTTGACGTTGTATGAAAAATAGGTGTTTAATAAAGCAAAAAAATACCATTTCAATACCAATACAAATATATATTTTTATCTAATAATATTAGAGAATATATGTGAAACCGCCTTTAGTAGTATAAGAGCCGCTTTTACCTAGACCACTTTATAGTGGTGAATAGTGTTCCATTGTAAACTCTCCCGCGTGCTATAGGTTGCCGAACCCTGTTCTACATTTTGAAGCTCATGCATTCGAGATTTTGATAAATCCATAATTGTTTGACGAAAACTGTTCTGACTAGTATGGTTGAAATTAAATTATCCTCAATGTTGATACTTTTTAGGTAAGTTGACTGTGATCATTTTCTGTTGATTATTGCACAACCTTAAATTCATTCTTTTCTTTAAGCTTTCCACAGTTCTGTCTAACAGACTATTGTTGAGCAACTTATAATTAATTTTTTTCAAACTATTTGTTCATTTAGCTTTGAGTTTGATTTTAGTATCGACATAACTTCCACAACTTCTGATAACCCCAGATAAACTTGCGATATAATTAATAAAATGTTCTGGGTTTTGAATCGATGTTCGTTTAGCAATAACTTAAATTATTCGATAAATAGTGCCTTTAAGATAAAATAAAGTGATTGAAGGATCAAAATTATTTCAAATAAATTAACGACAGAAGGGCCCGTAATCAAAGTGACCATGAATACTTTCTATGGCAGCTCGTGAACCCAAAGGTTTTCTAGGGTATTAGTAGTCATGGTAATATGGCTCCTCTTTTACTAGAAACCATCCATTTGAATACATTTTCAACGTCATTTTTGACGGGTATCCAATGGTTATGCTTCTTGTGCGCGCATCTGGTGGGAATCCTTTGTAAGTGGCCCCAAAAATCTTATTTCATTTCACTCATCAGGTGCCCAGCAATTTTTCAACTAGTTTACTTGGAGTCCAATTTAAATTTCCGTCAATCAGATTAGTTGTTGAGGAGAGATTCGCCATAAAAGGGATTCTCAAATCAACAATAGGACACAAATAGTTCAGAAAAAAAGTTAAAAAGATTTATTTGGAAACAGAACGAGTTTGTGAGATTGAAAAAGAAAACTAGTCAGACTTGTCAAAGATATTTTAGTAGTTAATTAAAAAGGCGGCTTCCCGTGGGGATTCCTGCCAATATTCTAAAAGAAACATTTTAATCATTGTGAAATTGGTGGTATCAAATAAACGTTTTCCTGTGTTGAGGTATTTCAGTATAATTTAAAGAGCACGTGGAGTCAGAGCAAGCCGTTTCAACAGAACCAAATAAAATTATAACTCATTATATATATGTTTTTATCAAGAGTTCATTCAAATAATTATTATAAACAATACCTAAGTAAATTTTTATTTGAGAATTAATTTAAGAAATGATCCAGTTTATCAAATTGTTGGTCCAAGTGGCAGTGGAAAAACTTTATTTGTTTGTAAACTATTAAAATCGAACTTATTCAAATCTAAATTCAATTAAATTTATTGACATCGTAGAGCAGGTGATAAACATGGTCTGAAGCAATCAAATTTCTGCAAATTGAAACATATAAAATAGTTAAGGGATTCGATAAAAACTGGTCACGTCAATTACAAAAGGTGGTTTATATCAGAAAGCCAATAAAGAAAAGGATTTCAATAATTTATTCAGGAAAATTAGTAGACATGTTAGTGTTACTGTTATATATAACTAAAAAATCTGTTTCACTTAGAAAACAACCATCGAACAAGTAATTTAAATGTACAATATTTAGTAACTTTCAAAAATCAGAGGGATTCTACTTTTATGCATTTTCTTTCTAGGCAGACATATTTCCAATTAATATAAATTTTCTAATCAGTTCATTTCAAGATGCAACATATAATCCAAATGGTTATATTTTTCTACATTTCACTCAACAATGTCCTGATGAATTACTGGTTAGAACAGATATTTTTCAAACAAAGCTGAAAATTGTTTTTATTAACCATATTTTTAAAGCGCATATTAAACCAAAGTTGACAAAAATAATATCAAAACCTAAATTGAGAAAACTTAAAAGAATTATCAAAAAAGACAAAACAAGTTACTCCAAAAATGAGTTAAACTCCACCGAAAAAGCATATTACTCAAAACTTTCCAACTACAAATCTCATTTCGCATAATTTAAAATCAAAACTTTTTAAAAAAACATGTGAAATTAGTTAAAACAGTCAAAAATCATCTAGGTTTTCCATTTTTTACAGTTTTGATAAAGGCTTCAAATGTTAAAATAATGAATATTTTCTTTATTTCGTTATTGACGATTTACTAAATATTTTAGTTAAGGTAAAAGGCAAATTTTAAATCGGTAAATCTAAAAAACTTGTGTTAAAAAAGAGTAAGAAATCAATTTATCACTCGTATACTTTAAAAATCGGAAAATGAGAAAAATTATTTAGATATGTGGGGTTTGTGATATTTAACCTTGACCCCTTACATATAACATTCTTTGCCATCCAATGGTTACACGTTGCTAAGCAACGTTGGTACTGTAACCACTGGTTTTGAGATCGCCAAAGGTGAGCGCTACGAAAGAACTGCTAAGGCCTGATCTCATGATGGGTTCAACGCACTACCGTTAGAAAGTCTGTGTGCGATTTTCTTACTTCCGATCCCTTTCACCTAACTTAACACTTTCTCAAATCAATTATCTTCCGAACTCTATTCCATAACTTCAATTAGACGGTCTTATTTTCAAACGACGAATTAATGAAACGAAACAAAGAAACACATGAAAATAACATCAATAATTTATTTATTGACAAATCAATGCAAAGTCTTGGTTTGTAGCATGCGGCGTTTAGCGCGTTCCGCCTTTCCTGGGCGTCACTGAGGAGGTTTCGCCGCTGGCTTGGCTGTGTCAGTTGCTTCTCAATAAGCTTACTGGGCCTGCGCAAATACAAGTGAGTACGTTACGGCATTGCCTTCCTATCAAGCCGACAACGCCACTTCCAAGCTGCGAATCTGTGTTTCTGGGCCTGTCCAAGTTGTTTTTCTTCCGCCCACCCACGTTGTACGGCGGTTAACCTTTGATAAAGTGTCTTTGCCTTCGTTGGGTCTATCCATGAAGCTCTGATCTTCTGGATTTCCCGCGTCATTTAGAGTAGTTGACAATGTAGGTCCGCATTCTCTCGACATGATTGAACTAACTCTCTACTCAGAGTTTTAATGGGTCCATGTCTATAATTAAACGCTCTATTAAACAAATACTACAATTTAGTTATAACATAGTTTTGGAATTTTTGGGTGGCGTACAATATTTACTATTTACTAGACAATAATTTATTAAGGAAGAAATTTTATGAATTACTTGACTAACACTGTGATACTAATTGCCTCTTCTAAGTATTAATATTATTTTAATCGAAAAAATCAAAACTACTTTAAAATTCAATGATTAAAGGATTGAAATTGAAGTCACTAATTTATTTCATCAAAAGAAAAGAAAAATTTCAATGTTTCAGTTTTGCGTTGGTTTCCGGTAAGACGGATTTGAATCTAGTCTCGGGTTTTTTCGTGCATATGAATGCTCTTGACGATTTGAAGGAATTCTGTTGTCATTCCGTAGTTCTCTGGGTAATAACCGTTTAGGGATTACCACATTCATGGACCTGGTGGGTTTCGTTAGCATTGATTTGTCTAGCTCGAATGATAAGCCATAAGATGGGGCATATCCATCTGTTCTGGGGATCTTTCCGGCAGCAATATCTTCGTTTATCCTGGCCAAGTGTCGTCGCGCCATGACCACCTGCCAATTGGTCTGTCTCTGTCGTTCCTCTAGACGAGCCAGAATGTATTCGGCGCGTTGCCGGCTTTCACGAGCTGAATTTCGGCCTGGCTCTTTCTTGATTGCAACTTAGAGTAGATCGGCCTCTTCATAATCCTCATGATGACCTGCTTTTGACTCTCTTACGAGGGAAATTGTAAATCCCGCGTCCCACATCACCTGCCTGCATCTGGCAGCGGATCGTACTGGAAAACGCACGGTGATCTGAGACGCGTCAATCCACGATTCATCTGGAAGATAAATTTCGAAATCATAGAGTGGTCCGTAATTTCTCACAATCATTAAGATCTAACGATATACTTCGTATAAAATTTATCATTAATTTGACCTGATGTATAATTATAAAATTTGATACAGAAATATGTAGTCAGCGAGAGGTGAGGAGTCGAGTCAGTGATGTAGTGTTTAGGAATCTCTTAGGAATTTCTTATTAATCTAATTTGACACTAGATAATTTTATTTTATCGTTGGAAAACCGGTAAATTGAACAGGATTTAATTATATTTATCTGTAAATTGATCGTGATTGCTCCGGAATTAATCCTTCGACTTTATTATAAGAACTTACAGTATCCATTGGATAGTTTATTCCTAGACTTGTTTTCTTTTGATCGTCTTTCATAAAGTGATTTACCTCTATTGGTAATAGTTAGTCACCTTATCTGTTTATTTTACGGTGTTTGACGTTAAACATTTTATCATATTTTAGTCCGGGTAGGATGAGTTTCGGGTTTTACGAAGATTATGTTGTACGATTTTTGATTTTACACCTTTTAAATTTGAATTCTCGATTTTGGGTTACTTAACTTCCGTGTTCCACTTTTTCACTAATAGTGTTACACCTAGAGTTTTAATTTTGGGTTTCAAAGTTATCTATCATCTATTTTTATCATTTGTTATTGATACTAATACATTTTAATTTTTCATTTAAAGCTTAGTACTACCTTAGCTGAGCTATGATTAACCTGAAGATTACGCTGGCTTTGGGATTTATAATTTATCCATTTCGACTTGATTATTAACGTTATCAACGTTCCCCGTTTAATGGAATTATAGTTATTATTTTATTATTTTTCAATCGTTATTCTTTACTCTCAGTTTAATATCATTTATTTTATTGTTTCGACATGGCAATGATTTACGACACGTTCCTCACTCCCTTCCCTTATTTGACCTTAAGGTTATTTATGTCAATGTTAAGATTTTACGAGTGCCCACTGGACTACTCAGTGTTCATGATTTTAAGGCGATATGAAATGATAATTTTAGGTCGATTTTATGAGAAATGGATGACTAAGGAGCAGACAAAAAACTACCCCCCTTATCTCCCAAATTCCCCTATAACGGAATATATTGACGTTTGGGTTCCTGCGTTACGCACGCCGGAACCTTCACGGGCTACGAAATATTGGCAGATGAACCGCACTTACACATTTCGATTGGGGTGTATGATTTTACTATCTTGCGGTGCTGTTTCGGCTGTGGACCAGAAAAATTTCGACAGAAACATGTTTTCTTTGAAGTATCTATTCTGACATAACATGGTTGACATAATTGGCATAACATCATCATACAAACAACGTTTCCCATACAAGCGTCAATTAGTGTTTAAGTGGAAGGTACTTATACGCTGTATGGAAAAGTTTTCGAATCGTCCGCTTGAATAGTAAAATTGGCTTAAGTAGAACTTGGTCCGTCAAAAGTTGGTTAAAGCTAGGTTTGTTTCTCAGTTAAAACAAGTTGCGTTTTTAAAACGAGTTAAAATTCTGTGAAAATAAATCGGTATATATACCTGTTCTGTGACCCTAAACTTGGTTGTTGAATTTAGTGCAGTAAAACAAAATTTGACCTTGAAACTTTTTGTGTAATCTAATTCTAATTTTTATTATTTCTTGATTTAGTTTGACAATTCATTTCTTTCATTTTTTAATTGAATTATTTCCAATTAAAGTTATTTGATTTTTATTCTATTTTTCATTAACTCTTGTTATTTTAAATAAATTGTCAATTTTTGGTCAAATTTCTGTGTTTTCTTGTTATTTCTACGTTTATTTCGTGCTGATCTTGGTGCATCGTGTTATTATTTTAATTTCTTTTTATGTTTTCGATTTTATATTTTAATTATTTCTTTCTAATATTTCAAGGTGTTTAATTGATGTTTTATGGGTCTGATTTTAAATCTGCGTGTTATGTTTGGCTGCTATTTCCAATCCATTTAAACAAAACTTTGTTCTGGCCCAACAGATTTATTGATTCACTTATACCATTATCATTATGATTATTTGGTGGTGAAATCGGACAATAAATGATGGGTCAATCCTTGCCAAGTATTAATAGTAAATTTCAAGTCTTCTTGTTGTAAAGGGGAACATAAGGACAAACCCAAAAGACGAACCCAGTTTCAGTGGAGTAGAAAAGCTTAAGAAAAAAGTTTCAAATTCGAAAAAGGAGACACAAAAGTGGTTATCAAGACAACTAGCATATAGTTTAAACAAACCGACGAGGAAAAGATTTCCAACCAGAGCATATAAGTCTTTTGGTATTGACGATTTATGGCAAACGGATTCGATGGAACTGATACCAAATTCGACAATCAATATATTTTGAAATGTATTGATGTTTTAAGTCTTTTTGTTCGTGCTATTCCTGCCAAAACAAAATCTGAGGATGAAATGCCTCAAGCTATAAAAATTGTTTAAAGATGGGAATCCTGATAATTTACAAATGGATTTGGGTAAAATATTTTACAATAGTAAAGTGAAACAATTTCTCAATAAAACAAACCTGTACATTCACAATAAAAAGTCACCCACTTGAATAATTGTATAGGACAATGAGAGATAAACTCAAAAGATGTTTTTTTACACCACGGAAATAAATCATTTCCTAAGTTTTACCGAAAATCATGTACAGTTATAATCATTTATCAGACTGAGGTCTGAATGAATTAAGACCAGTTGATATTTCGTCAAAAAATACTGTTGAATTATACCTTAGTAGAAAAATTGAAAAAGTTAAAAAACCACAATTCAAATTAGTAAAATATCTGCTTCACCATTCATTAAAGGTTTTGACACAATTTGGAGTGATAAACTCTTTGTTATTTAAAAATAAAATACTAAACAAAATCCAGTAATATATGTCATTAAAGTCTATGATAATAATCAATTAGCTGAAACATATTATGAGCAGAAATTACAAGTTATTCTATCACACACTGTGTTTAGAATTCAAAAAAATTGAAAACTAAAAAGACTGATAAGGATAAATAATACTACGTCAAATGGGTTGGGTATCAAATTCCAACATAAATATCAGCAAATGTAAAGTGAATTTCAATACAATTTTATCGAGCAATAATTTTAACAATCCATATAGAAAGAAAACAAGTAAATTCGTGGTTGATCTTCAAAATTCTATATTTTTATATGGTAATTGGTAATTTACTTTACATTTGTGTACAGCACCTTCCTATTTTATAGTCAATGCAAAATAAATTACAAGAGGAATGTTCGCAAAATATGTAGTTGTATTTCCTCTATCGATAATTTTGAACGATAATATAATATTCCGAATAAGCGTGTTTTACAAAGATGGATTAAATATTAATTGTGATTTTACTCCATTTACAATGGTATTTAAAAATATCCAAGATGCCAAGTGAATGGGGAGTGATAAGCTAAACATTTTTGCTACTTTAGAAGAAAACAGTTATCTGAAAGAAGACATCAAAATATCTGCATCAAGTATTAATGAAGTTTAAGATTCATTTACGTGTGCCAATGATTTATATATTGAAACACCTGACGAGTTACATAAATATATTTTATTCAATTGTTCACATATATTTAAAACTCTTGAAAATATTAAAGATAGATTATTCAAATTCAGTCTGAATAATAACATTTGTAAAGTTACATTTGATAAAAACTTTGTAATACATCTGGATTAGAAAGGCAAGCATATCGGTCAAGTACTGTTGGTGTGCGCAAACCAAAAATAATTAAACTTCATCAACAAATTTTCACATGCACTAACATCATTGATCCTATAATTATTATTGGTAATACTTGTGGTCCTCTTTGATTCTTCTATTGAAATCTTATTGGGTCGATAAACAAGGTCAGAATAAAGTTGTCAATAGAAATATCGAGAATCCCATGTACAAACCAATATCGAAATCTTATATAAACAATATAGAAATAAATATTTGTGATGATGCTGGGAAATTGATAAATTTTCCAAAAGATACAAAAATTCATTTAACCTTAGGTTTTTGTAAAATATAAAGCTTATAACGATATTATTTTAATGTATAGTGGTAGTCAAACGGGTGAGGATTTACCATATTTTATTGGAAAAAAGTATGAATCGGGCTGGTTGCAAAAAAATGGTAGATTTTCACTTCCTATTCTTAAATTTCTGGGCAGTTTTGGAATGAAAACTGCTAAAGCTGTGATCAAAAATGATCAGAAAATATAAACATCTCTAAAAACAAATGCCATGGTTGAAGTAGGGGAAGTTTTACTTTGTAAATTTCAATAAGATGCAACTCCTGCTTCATAACGTAAAAAACACCATTTCATATAAAAAACCAATGAGAGGAATTGGGTCTATGTTTGAATAATGATGTGGTGAACTAGTCAAGGACCTCCTCGAAGTCTAAATGAATATATTATCAAGGCGATCGTTCAGCACCAAATCAATAACTGAAATTTGATCCGTCGTTTCACCGACCAAAACTCATCTTATGTAAAATCAGAAAACAACAAACGACGTGATGTTAAAGCAGGAAATTCTTTGTCTCAAATCGACTTCTAAAGCTACAATATCTCATCTTACTGACCCCATTGTGCTCAAAGATCAAATTGAATCAAACCGGTTCAAGTCAATCGCAATCACAACCAACACACATGCTGGTTTTTATACAATTTAGAATTCGAAAATCTGTTAGGGAAAATACAAATAAAACGTTCACAAACATGAATCGGCTTTACTGAATAAAGCGAAAGATTTTGAAGAACAATCTGATGCAATGGCGGACGAGTTAAATCAAGTTCTTTGTGAATTCGAACAAGATTTTACGAAATTTATCGCCCTCAAAACCGAATGGAACTGTGAAAATAATGACTTACGGTAATTTGAGAATTACCCGAAAAAGCAAGTGCAAGCTGATAAATACTTGTGAAAATTTGGTGGGCTTCTAGGAGTTGATATTTTGACGCTATATTATTGTTACCCAGACAACCCCATTCAAATATTTTCACTTACCACTCGGCACCCGTTGCTAAGCTACGTTGGAACTGTGTTCGAGTGGGTGGATTGTCCGCAAAAAGTGAGCGCTATTGCTAATACTATAATTGACAAAACGATCCATGGTCCAACGAGCTGCCGATAGAAGGCCTGTGCTCAATTTCATTTTTTAGGTCGAATTGCTCTCCTATCCCCTTCAAATGTTGGTTTATACTGTTATATCATTTATCATTACGTCTATTCTCATAGTTCTTCTTATCGTTGTCCGTATTGATGATTTTTCTATGGCCTGTAAACCCTTTGTTATGTTAAATATCCACACAATATCTCTCTTTCCCTTATCCCTATTATTACTACTATGTCCACTATTATTGTTACTAGCATTTTCATTGTTACTTTTACATGTATTATTCTAATCCATTGTCATTGCTATTACTATTATTATTATCCTTATTCCTACCATTACTATTATATTTATATTTACTATTATTAGTATTATTACTATTATTATTATTATTATTATTATTATTATTATTATTATTATTATTATTATTATTATTATTATTTTTATTATTACTGTTATTATTATTATTATTATTATTATTATTATTATTATTATTATTATTATTATTATTATTATTATTATTATTATTATTATTATTATTATTGTTATTTTTATAATTACCATTATCCTTACTATTATCATTATTATTATTAAGTTTTTGGTAGGGATCCGTCCTTATTCCTCAGCTTAATAAAAATATATTTCTTATATAAAAATTTAGCAGTACTCCATCCTTATTCTGCAGTTTTCGAAAAAGTATTTTAGTTACTTCGGAAATTTTTAGCAGCGTTCCGCCCTTATTTTACAGTTTATTAAGAATATTATAATAACAATTGAGCCACATTCCAATTTTACTTTACTATTTTCGATAAGTATTTTAATTAATTCCGAAAATTTGAGGAGCGTTCCGTCATTATTTTACAATTTTACGATAAATATTTTTATGATTTCCGAGAATTTGCGCAGCGTTCCGCCCATATTTTTCGTCTCAACTCAACATAAATTTTTTAGTTCTTACATATTTTTTTAAAGTATTTCTTTTCATGATTTTGGTCGTTCGGATTAATCTTTTTCCGATGGCTATTCATTTTAACTGTTGCTACGATTTTGCAATTTTCCCCGCTACCCTTTCCCTTTCTTTGTCCTTATGATCTATTTACGTTCATATTAGATTTAATGAGTGCCCACTGGACTACTCGGTGTTAATAATTTTGAGCCAATTTTGTTTAAAATTTTATGTCGATTTAATCGAAATTGAGTACAAGAAAGTTGAGCCCAAAGACCCACCCTCGAGCTACTCTCTTTAGTTATTTAGTTCAATGATTTGACGTTCGAGCCCGTCGTTACTCACGGCGATGTGTCTCACGGGCACGAGCTATTAGCTGATGAACAGCACTTCTCGATAGTTATGTATAATTTTTCTACCTTGCAATTTGTTTTGGCGGTGGGCCGAAAAATAATAAATAAATGTACCATATAAGTTGGGTAAAAGCTTCGATGCATAAATTGATTATTTGGCATGTCACATCTCACATAGTAATTGGAAGTTTATTTGCATAAACATTGTTCACTCGCTTCATCACTAGTCATTCAACCAACATCGATCAATAAATTCATTGTGGCATTATTCATAAATCGTGCATCAATGCACACTAACTAAAATAATACGTCTGCAAAATAATGCTAACAAGATAATACTGAAAAATAATAGTGAGTTAAGTGTCAATTAAGTTGATAATTTGTCAAAATACATCAGTATATATACCTATAATTTGACCTTAACCTTACGTGTTATTTTTATTGCGATAAAACAAAATTTGACCTTGAAATTATTTGTGTAATCTAAATTAAATTTTTATTATTTTTATAATTTAAATTGGCAATTTATTTATTAAATTTTTAAATAGATTTATTCAATCAAAAATACTTTATTTTAACTCATTTAATCCATTAATTTTTTACTTTTATATAACTTGTCGTTTTTCGGTCAAATTTTCTTGTTATTATGTTATTTTTTATGTAAATTTCGTGCGGTTCTTGATGCATTTTGTATTTATTTTATTTTACTTTTATGTTTTTTGATTTAATATTTATTTATATTCTGTCAAATTTTAGAGTGTTTAGTTGTATTTTAAGTTATCTTGGTGCTGGATTTTCGTGCTGTATTACTGATACATTTAAACAATTTTCGAAGCCATTTGTGTTCTGGCTCAACAAATTTAATAATTTCTATGTAAAATATTTTGTGATTGAATTCGAAATATTTTGTTTTGTAAAAATAATAATATTTTACATGTTGAAAAATTGATAGGGTTTTGTAAAATTTTTACTGAGATATTTTTATGCTTGTTTAAATAAGCTATGTAAACGTAGGTTTTTAAATATATAGCTGGAATTAATAATATTTTTTATAACTTCTTTTTCAATAAAGTAATGGAAATTTTTACTGTTCCATCAAGAATTGTCACGGTCACTAAAATGGTGTCAGAAGTGTCGACAAAGTCGCCAAAAGATAAAGCTGCAATGATTTAAAAATTTCGGCTTCGAGAACTCATTCAACAGTCGATTTTTATGTATGCTCAGATATATGGAAATATCAGTTATTAAGCAGTTGCTTCTAACATGGATAATTTCTCAATCTGATTTAAATCTACCAGCAGTAAATTTAACGGAAGAAACTTTTGTTCAAATATTTTCGATAAGAAAAGGAAAATGCTTATTTATCGCATCAGCATTCAATATATGAGATAATATCAATTAATTTATGTAGATTTCCTTCAAATTTTAAATCAGCAGGTGGAAATTTTTCAATACTAGAAGAAGCTTATATACCATATATTCCCGTTAATATGAGGACAATTATAACATTGCTCCCATCCTTGAGATACAACGATGAAGATGTTAAAGATTCAGTAACATTATTAAAATCTAAGCAGATTTGTATACATGCAAATCAGGATACACATATTCCTAAGGCAGTATATGTACAATTGGGAACAGACTTGTTGGACAATTTATCGCATCTGATGGTAGCGACGCGCTTTATTGCGTCAAACATATGCGAATATTGTTGCACGATTGGAACTATCACTTGCATTTGATTGCCAGAATTTGTATGAGTATTGCCGTCAACTTTAAATCATTCTTTTTGCCAAAATTCGTAAAATTTCTTCTGTGTGCTACTGATGATCACCTCTCACATATGCATTTCGCATTCTTCCTGCATTTACTCTGTTACCAATCGATATAATGTTAGACGAAGCCATTGAGATATATGACCAAATTTTTATTGCAACGATTCACAGTTCTGAAAACAGTCGTATCGTGAACAATGAGTAAAAATCAAATTGCACTGCCTAAATAATATTTGGCATTGGCAAAAGAGCTAGTCCAACAACCGCAAGTAAGTTCAATAATAACATGTCATTTACTTATCTCCGGTTTGCCGATAGAAAATTCACTAAAACTATCCTTGACCTCGTCCATTACTTCAGCAAACCTCTCATTGGAAAGGATAGCTTCGCAGCAAAACAAATTATTCATTCAATTGCTTGTTGGGTAGACTCTGATCAAGACCAAGATGATCGATTCTATGAAAGATTATCAGAATTATTACTCGAACTCAATCAGTCAGACTGTGAAACCGTCAAATTGTTCCATGATAATCTATTGGTACAGATTGAGCCTGTTCTCAAATTGAAAATGTCCCACCGTAATCAATGCCTAGTTTCATACTTTAATGTCTGTCATCGTCCTAAGTTAAAATCGATCGATATCAAGCATATAGGACATTGATCAATTGCCGGAATTTAATACAATCAATCAATCCATCTGTAATCATCAGTCGTAGAATCGCTTTCATATTTTTAACTATTCATTACTCAATAGTAAATAATGTTGTTTAATCAATAATTCAGTGCTCATCAAACAATGAAATTCGATAGATAACATTTCCACTCAACTTGCAAATGATCTGATTTCAATCGATTGAAATGACCGATCAAATCCAGTATTAGCCTGTTCAAGTTCATACGCTACAGGAACGCATTACCTGAATTATCCACAAAATCAATACCAATCAATATGGTCCCTCCTACTCGCAAACCTTCCGCATCAAAGACAGTACCAACAAACAAAGTCCAGGCTTCAGTAAGAGTGATGGATTAGGTAATATTCATAATCGGTCAGATTTAACTAATATGATAATAAATAATTTAAAAAGGTGTATCAGCCCACACGTGGTCGCGTCGCGCTGGGACCCAACTATATCATTATATTTATTAACCTTCTCGATCAGGCGCAGGCATTATTTGTCCACGAGAGAATAACCATAGGTGATTTGCGGGTAGGTTTGACTTAACGTTCACTTTTCATTATAACGGTAGGTTCCTGAATGATGAATGTTACCGGAATAACACAAAACTCTTTCATTCATTGCTTGTTGCCACTTCTTGGCGGTACTTCTGACTCCGGAGATGACGCAGTGATCCTAATATCAAACAAACTTTGGGAAAGGCTAAATCCTCGCGGTACAGAACAACATACTTATGTCAGTATTTTTTGGATGAGAATAACTCTCCACTTACTTGGCTCTTTAGCCACTGAATTAGCCTTAGAAGGCATAGATGTTGACGCTTCACGCGACAAATATTGTCACATTTTGCCGCTCATTCCTCCTCAACTTTTGAGCAAACTTTCAGTGTTGATTCTTTCGACTTCACCAACTGCAGTAAAGAGCCTACAGCGGCTGTCTTCACAAATCATTTTAGACCCAAACCTTGGGTAACCGCCAACCATCACAGTTCATACAACATGTGATGTCAGAACTAACTCAGATACTTTCTGAGGCAGCAGCCGACGAGAACCTACTGAAAAAATGTTTCCATTCAGCTTTGTGGTTACATGCACAACAAATTCTGGCACTTTCATTCACTAAGGACATTTTTGATCTATAAAAGATGGCCGATAAGATTAACGAGGTAGTGCTTCTTAACTCACACACTTACTCTATACAAGCCGACACGAGAGCGACTCATGAAGTAACTTGTCATCCTACTTCCTTTCTTCGTCATCTACGTCAATGAAATCGTTGACTGAATAAGCTTTATTTTGCACTATTACTGGTTTAACCAAGCGCATCAGTGAATTGGAGAACAGCATGTCGACGAGGCGTCAGAATGACGACAGACAACACCTTGAGCGACCATACTCACCTCAATACAGTCACCGACGTTCTCCGCCACCATCTACAAGAAATTTGTGCCATTTCAAATTTCGAAATAAGTTACGTTTTTGCCACGTTGGTTGTAACTGGCGTGATAAAGCACCTACCTGTCAGGTGCTGAGTAAATGCATATACCATGACAGGTTTGGAGACAAAGCAGTTAAATGCTTGGAAGGATGCGCAAACTTCATAAAGTCAGCTTCACAAAATTCAAAAATCTAAGTATACCACCACTTCTAGCAGCTGAAGTTGGTGGCCAATTGCCTCAATCTCTTGATTTTTTTGTAATAGAATCCTTCATTAGAACATTTTCAAACACTCAAATTTTTCGCAGATACAGGATCTAGCTTATCTATCTTACCAAAAGAATACCCGCCGCCTCCCAGCGCTATCTTAGCTTTCATTGCGTTTTTGGCAATAGCTCTTTAAAATTTTTCACCAAAAGTAGGATTTTCAATTTTATTTAAATCTTGAATTAAATCAGTATCTGCTTCTTATCGAGATATTATATCTTGTCGATATGCAATGTCATGTTTTAAAGCCGCTGCGTCAACTCTATTTATTGGTTCTCCTCCTTTTCTAGGAATATTATTTTCATTAAGTCTTATATTCAGACGGGAACCTGGAAATGAAGAAAGGTGATGTTCTACAGAATATTAAGACCATGGAAAACCCGGAAGTTTGGAATATAATTGTTGTAAATCTCCTCCCTCTTTTTGTAGACCCTCTCTGTATTTTTTAAAATGTTTTTTAATTTTTGCATGTCGATAACTATAATTCTTATGCATGTCACAGAATTTACAATAACACTGATTTGCTTTCATTAATTTTTAATACGAAAATTTTCCTATCTTGTATTTCATTCCATCAGAAAAATATTCCGCCAGAAAAGTATTTTAGCAATACATTTTCCAAGTAAATAATTTTCTCGAGAATTGAACCCCTATACCATAAGTAGTTTATATACAGGGTTTTCAATCATCCCTAACTGATGTAAAAGTAATGATTATTCTCGCTTTCCTCATGCATATATGCTTACTTACACCGTGTTTGGGGGTTTTAACATATTTCGTTCTCAACTAGGATTTTATCTTGTTCGATTCCAGGGTTTCAGAAGTTCTCGGATTTTTGGGAGTGGTTTTTGGTTTGAGTTTACACTTAAAAATGAGATAAAATATAAGTTTGGTTTTAGAGAAAATCTAAATCGTTAATTTTTCCCAAGGAATTTCAATTTTGAAGGGTTGTGTTTCTTTCATAAATAGGGTAAAAAGGGCTTTTTAGAGGTGATTTCTCAGGTACCCTGGAGTCAGTTAGATAGTATACACACTACTTATGACCTTGAAAAAAAATTTAATAGGTCCAGCGGTGACATTTTTTGAGAAATGAAAAAAATTCACCTTCAGAGTGACCTTGAATGAGTCATTATCTTTGTTTAAATGACCTTGAAAATATTACGACTTATCCAATTACCTTGATATTTACTATGAGTCATCGGATAAGACATTGTCTTTGTTTAAAATTTGACCTTGAACTATGACCCTAAAATTTGTTTTTACTTTGTCACCTTTGTAGTTACAACCAATTTTTCGGCAAACTCTTTCACTAATAATAAACACGGGCTCTGTCAAGCCAACTAATCGAACTGTGAACTTTACCCCAAAAGTTGATCAAATAAGTAGCAAAGTCAGAGCTTAAACTAAAAAGAGACAACACGAGTTTAAACTTGGGTTAAAAGTAGATTACTTTGAATATACGTTGACTCAATTATATAAATACTTCCCGGAATACGAATTATGGAAACAGAAAATCATTATGTCAGTTTAAACATACAATTTTATCTATCATCTTTCACATATAAATAGTAATCTAGTGTTACCTTATTCGTTTAGGAATGACACTACTGAATTGCTGAAAACGGAAATTTCAAAAATGTTGGAAGAAAGAGGCCGGCTGGTTCAATAATTGCTGCAAACTAACCAAGAGCTACAAAAGATTACTGTCACTTGGTTCGAATCAAGCCGAGTGAAAAATTTATACAAACAATTATTAGAAGCTCAAGAGGTATTGGAAGCCGCGCAGCAGAAGCTACAAACCCAACGTATTCAGATTCGAGCGTTGAAAACGGCTTTGTCAGCTAGTCAAGAGGGAATTGCAGTAACGTATCCTCTAGTATTTGCACCGTCCCAACTGACAAAGAGCGGTAGCAGGTGATGGAGACCAGAGAAAACACAAACCAGGAAAAGCGGAGAAAATCTGACTTAGGTCGTCTCGAAAAGTTAAAGCGGCAAAAAATCGAACCAATAATGTTGAATAGTTTTTAAAATATAATTTTATCGTGAAGTTTATCTTTTCCTTCTAAAAATGAAATTAAACTGAGTAAATTAGAATCAAGGAGAATCACAAACTTTCAGTTTCTTCTACTTCATATTAAATAGCGTATTCCATTTAAGCAGCAACAAATGGGGTATCAAATCTTTTGTAGTACATAAATTGTTTTGTTTATTTGATCTACCAGAAATAAATTTTATTTTCAGTTTTTATAGTAATTGATGCAAAATATTAATGTATAAATAAATAATTTAAGAAAATTCTGTCCTTTAACACTAGATTTATGGAACCCGTCAATTTGACGGATTCAGTGTTTAAAATTAAAAATACAAGAGAAATATTATTTTTTCGAATTTTTTTTAAAGTTGGTTATTAGTGATACGCGAATACCCGAATATTTCACTATCCTTTTTTTTGTCGCTCTTTTAGTTTAGCGGAAATGTGTTGTATATACCTATTTTTACGGGCACCCGTCAAATTGACGGGTTATGAATGGACCTATTATTTCCCCTTCGCTTGCTCCAGTTTTATATAGCGATGCACGTGTACTATTAGCATGTGCATTTGTTAGGTCATTGCACTCTAGATTTGACTAAATGAGACAACAGTACATAAAAAAACAAAAGATATGTCATCACTCTTGAACTTACAAGCGACTGTTGCACAAAGTGAACTTTTGAAAAGTGTATTTGTTGTGAAAAACTTGTTTACTGTGTATATCACATGTGAGACGGATAATTTATTCGATTTGTGATATATATTTTTATGTGATTTACGTTTTACTTTTTAATTGAAATCTGAATTTCAGAGGTATGTTTTTGGAAAACCAATTCTTATATTTATGTTTATTATAAATTGAACAACTATATGAACAACTATTTCCTACAAAGGCTAAATGCCGATTTCTTCAGTACATGCCAAATAAACCAGACAAATTTGGCATAAAATTTTGAATAGCAGCGGATGTAAAAACTAAATATCTTATAAATGGTTTCCCATATTTGGGTAAAGATGAAATGCGAACGTCAAACATACCTTTGGGTGAATACGCAGTGCTCAAACTTGCTGACTAATATTTAGGTTGTGGACGAAATATAACCGCAGGTAATTTTTTTACTAGTCTTCCACTAGGAAAAAAATTACTTTTGAAAAAACTACTTTAGTTGGGACTATCCGTGGAAATAAAAGAAACTTGCCGAAAATTGCAAAAACTAAAAATGATAATATGATTCGATATTCAACAAAACTTTATAAATCAGAAAACTACATTCTCACCATTTACAAAACCAAAACAAAAAAGAAAGTATTGTTACTAAGTTCAAGGCACAAATCGGTTAAAATTGAAAACAATGAAAAACTTGTCCCAGAAACTGTAGCGTTCTACAATAAAACTAAATGTGGAGTGTATGTTTTGGATCAAATGGCGCGAAAATATAGTGTAAAAACAGGATCACGTAGATGGCCTCTAAAAGTGTTTTATAACATCTTAGACTTAGAAGCAATAAATGCATGGATTTTATATAAAGAAGTTACTGGAGTGAATATATCAAGAAAAAATTTTATTTTTCAACTGGCCGAAGAACTAGCAAATGACAACAAAGATGCCCCCAGTACTAGTTTCAAACTACCATCTTATATTTTGAATATTCGTAATCGTAAGTCTTGTCAAATAGGTTTGTGTAAAAAAAATAGATCTAAAAATAAATGTAATAAATATGTATGTGGAAAATGTACGTTGAAAATTGATGTTATTTGAAAAAAGTGTAAGACATAAAACTATTATAATAAAAATACATTGTTTCAAAGTAAAATTAGTTAGTTTTAAATTAAACTAATAAACGTAAATTTAATATTTTTATATTTTTATATTTATAATATAATAAAACTAATAAACAATTTTAATATTTTTAATATAATAAGATTAATAAAGTAATTTTAATATTTCCGTCAAAATGACGGGTTTCAGTAAAAATAGGGATACGCTTAATGTCAGTAAATCTAGTGTTAATGTGTTAGGCGTTTTTTAAAATTTTGATTTGAACGTGTCCCAATAAAAATATATCTGGTCACCCAAGCTTAATAATACAGGAATTTTTATAAGCATATTAATAAAATAGACTAATATATTATCCTTAAATTTTAATAAGGAAATAATTTTTATAAAAAAGAGATATAAATAGGGTGAACTGCATCACTAAATCATTTCATTTTAAATTATGAACAAAATTTTAGAAATTAATCTACCAAAAGCATTTTATGAAAGCTATCAACTTGGTAAAATAGTTTTTACGGGACTGCACGCAAATATCTATCATTGCACTCACACAAACTCTCAAACACTTTTCGTTGCAAAGATATATTCCCAAAATTCTCCACAGCTAATATCTTTGAAAGTCTCTCCGAAAAACGAATATGAAATAATTAAAAGTTTTGACCACCCTCATATAATAAAGGCCTATGATTATTTTGAAAATGAAGAATTTATTTGCATTCTATTTGAGAAGTAAATTTTAAATTAAATTTTATCTTAAAACTAAGAAAACTATTTTTCTAGTTGTCAACATGGAGATCTTATAGATTTCATGGAAAAGAATTTTATTGAGAAGGATATAAAAGGAATTATGTTTCAGATTTTGGAGACCCTTTCTTTCTTGCATGGGAAAAATATGGCCCATCGAGATATTAAATTAGAAAATATTTGTGTTTCCTCAGATTTGAAAATTAGGTTAATTGACTTTGAATGCTGTATCAACGATAGCGACGATTTGGGAAAAAAGAGTAAAAAAGATTTATTAATATTTTTTATTTTATTTTTCTTACTCAGATGTCAAAGGAACTGCTTTATATTTTTCTCCGGAAAAAGTCAACAAAATGTTCTACATTCGAATGCAAAGCTCCGAAAAGCCATCAGATATTTGGGCGGCTGGAATTGTTATGTTCTATTTGCTAGTTGGTTATTTTCCAATAGAATATAACGGGAATTTATATAAGAATATTAAACAAGGAAATATCTTTTACAATGAAGAACATTGGGAAAATATAAGTTTTGAAGCAAAGGATTTGGTAAATATATTTCTAATATTATTTATAGTTAAATATTTTCAGGTACAAAGAATGTTGATATTGGATCCTGCTTACAGAATAACAGCAAATCAAGCTTTATCTCATTTGTTCTTTAAATAAAACATTTAAAACTTTTTATTGTTGTAAGGAAGGATGCTGTATAACTAATTAAATAAACTATTACGCAATAACATGTCAAAATCCTATTTTCAGGAGTAGTAGGATGTGAGCCCATCAGATACAACCCCCCTTGGCTTACGTAATTATTACATAACATTTGACCTCTGGACACGCTGTTGCTACCTGGAGATTTTAAATAATTTTATGGGTACATGTACGCAAATGATACTGATTTAGAAATTTGTGTAATTATTTAGAGGGAAAATTTGATTAAGAAAATTAAATGAACCAAAATTTTGGACATTGAAACTATTAAGAAATTATATTTCAGAATTAATTTTAGTATTCAATTTAAAAATACTACGTCTTTGGTTAATTAAGAGTTAGTTATCAATTTTTGATATTCGATTAAATATTTTTTATCGTTAAATTGGCTTCAATATGGAATTTGTGTTTAATTAGACTAAAACTTGTAATAAGGTATTGAATAATAGCTAGTATATTAATTTATCATATATGTCCACTTAGTATAATATAGAGCCTGTTAAATATTTTAGTTTAAATTTAGGATTCTCGATATAGTTTTCATGAAATTTATATCTAATCGAATGTAAATTGATATTACTAAAGAATTTATTGAGAATTTGATGTAAACTTTTAAGAGAACTGTATCAATTTTAGGGAGAATATTCCAAAGTATGGATATTTCAGAGTGTTAGATATAATGAAAAGGTTTGATTTATCCCTATGGATTGGAATTTTGATCAATTCTAGTATGCTTTACAAGTTGGAATATCGAGTTTAGATGTAGTAAATTAATAAGGGAAATATTGAGTTAAAAATTTAATCGATTAATTATGACATAATAACAATTTGGATATCATTTTATACAGTGTTAAAAGAAATTAATCAAAGGTAAATATTGAGTAGAAATAATCATTTAATGTTAGATTTTACATGAAAATTATCAGTAATTAATCAATTTTAAGAGATAAATTATCGCTAAATATTGAGTATGTGCAGATAAATATATGGTTTTAATGAAAATGATCAGTAATTTATCAATTTTAAAGTGAGATATTTTGGCTAAATATTGAGTTTGTGCCGATAAATATAGAGTTATACGTGAAATTATCAGTAATATATCAATTTTAAGGGATAAATTATGTCCAAATATTGAGTATGTGCAGATAAATATAAGGTTTTTAATGAAAATGATCAGTAATATATATATTTAAAGTATATATTTTTGCTAAATATTGAGTATGTGCAGAAAAATGTAGAGTTTTACATGAAATTCTCAGTAATATATCAATTTTATACGGATAAAAAATCATTGTTTAAACACAGTTTGAAACGAAAAAGCACCATAAAATCTGAAATACTTGAAAAATATTTATTAAAGATGATTTACAAATTGGACTAGGGTTAAGTGACATTGTTGTTGAACCAGAAAATGAATATGATTTACTACGCTCACAATCAATTATAAAAGTGAACATCGGTAGATATAATGTTAAGGAAATAGTTCTTCCATCTTCTCTTTTGGAAAAATTAAATATTACATTAAATGAAATGACTCTTATTAATCAACAACTTGACTGGTATGACAAGTTACCATCATTTCATTGGTCAAAACTACGTTTATGAATTTTTGAAGGTTTCAGATATAGGAACAAACATTGTGCTACCATATTATAAAGAAAATGGGAAAAAGCTAATGTTACCACTTACTTTTGACGAAGAATATTCATTTTATAATTGTGAATATTGTTATTTGTGTAATAAGAACATAGTAGATAAGGTTAGAGACCATGAACATTTTACAGGACAATATATTGCTCCAGCATGTAAAAGTTGTAATGTTAATAGGAGCATCAAAGAATTATTACCTGTAGTGTTTTACAATGCATATAATTAGATTCGGATAAGTTTTAAATAAAATAAGTCTGTGATTAGCAACAAGTTCAACATTATATTAATTTTAAATGACTTTTGTTGATTTATTTAAAAAGATTAATGAAATTATGTTCGATTGAATAGTATGATTTCCTATCAATGCGGTACCAATAATATTTAGAAAATAATTTGAACATTAAAATTTGAATTAATTTGAGTCGTTGTCGTTGGTAATAAATAGAATTAACCAATTAAAATCAAGTATTCTATAATTTCATTTTCAAATTATTATTTTCATGAAAATTGTAATTATTTTAATTGATAAATTTATTAGTATTTTCAACAACCGGTTTTAGTTAAATAATAAGTTTATTGAAAAATAGTTTGTATGTTTTCAAATTATTTTCTAGAAAAATTACAATAAATACACTGTTGGAAAAAAAATTTCGGCAAATGCCAATTTTCTTAAAAAGTACGCTAATCCGAAAGAAAAGCACCTTTAAACATAATTAAACAAAGTAAATTCTCTTTTTATATTATTTAAACATTTTAAGGAGGAAAACGGTCTAGTATATGCTTTTAAAATCAATAAAATTTATACTTTTTCAAAACAGACTGGAAAAAATATTTCGGCAATTATATTTAATAAGGTATATGTTTCCCTTTGGCTCGAATCACACAATTAACTCTATCGTTCATAGTCTTTACGAGTCTTTTACAAAGCTCTGAATCGATATTTTCCCATATTTCTATAACATACTGCTCAAGTTCTCTTAAATTAGTCGGCTTTCTTTTCCTTACTTCTCTCTTCACGTAATCCCATAAATGTTCAATGGGATTCAAATCTGGAGATTGTGCTGGCCAATCTAGCACATTTACATTCTTAAAAATGAAGTATTCGCCTACAACTCTGGAAGTATGTTTAGGATCATTATCCTGATGAAAAACAAATTCATCATCGAGACCCATATCTCTTGCCGAAGGACCTAGATTTTTAGTTAGAATGGACTTTTACATTAGACCATCCATCTTTCCCTTGATAATATGGAGTCTCCGGACACCTTTAGATGACATGCATCCCCATAGCATTATACTACCCCCTCCATGCTTTATAGTTGGAAGACAATTTTTAGATTCTAAGGCCTTTTCTTTCTTTCTATAGACTCTCTGCCGCCCATCGGATGAAAAAAGGTTAATCTTTGTTTCATCGCTCCAAATTACCTTATCCCAATCACTTTCTTCCCAAGAAGACCATTCATTTGCCAAATCCAATCTTCTCTTAATATTGGATTTGGATAATTTTGGTACCTTCCTTGGGACTCGAGATCTATAAGAGGTATCTTTGATATAGTTTCTTACTGTTCTGCTTGTAACTGATTTTTTAGTAAGTCTTTTCTATTTCATTTTTGATACTCTCAGATGACATAAACGGATTTTTTTCAATTTCATTTAAAATAATCTGGATATCTGAATCATCCAATGACTTTTTTCTTCCAGAACCAGACAATCTCAATACAGTATCATGTTTCTCATATTTCTTTATGATACTGTATATTGTAGACCTTGGAATATCCAGTCTTTTGGAAATTTCAGAATCCGAGAGGTTTTCTTTATGCAACCTTACTACCTCTGAATCACGTACAATTTTAGTTTCATTTATGCTCATTAAGGGGTAATAAATTATTCCACAATTTTATTTTTTGGCGGGAAAAGTTTTTGAGAGGTTTGTAGAAATCTGTCGATTTTTATTTTCCAGGCATATAATAAAATTTTTAGATTTAAACAGAAAATCAATTATAATATCGAAAATAAAAAGCATAAACCCTGTTGAACTTGTTAGTTTTAATACATGCCAAATTTTCATTAATAAATAATGATATTATTAAGGACTAATTCGAAAAAAAGACATTTGCCGAAATTTTTTTTCCAACAGTGTATATCGATAAATTTATTCAACTTTTCATCTATTTTTAGTTTAATAATAGTTTTATTGAAAAATAGTTTGTCGTTTTCAAATTATTTTCAAGAAAACTGTAATAATTTTAATATATTGATAAATTTATTAGTATTTTGTGTTTAGCGACTAAATTTATCCAAAAATAGTGTCTTTGTCAATAGCAATAGTAACAGCCAATCAAAATCAAGTATTTGGTTTGTACTTTTTCAAAATTAATTTAAAGAAAAGATATTGAAATATGATTTTTATGTTGTTTCAAGAATAACTTTCTATTGAAAAATAAGTTCAGTCAATAATATTCCAATTAATATTTCTAATTAACAATAGCATTTAATCAATCAATAATTTTACGAGTTTATTTAAATTGACGATTAACAAATTTATATACTTTTTAATCTAATTTCAATAGAGATTTTCAATTTAATATTCTTAAATTAAAATATTTTCAAACCATTTTTAACTGGTACTTAAAAATTGTCAACGATTTTTAAATATATGTATGTTTTTTACCAATTAAGCAACTACTCTTTATTAAAGACATGTGTTTACTTGGTATTTAGTAATTGTTGGTATACATAAGTTTATAACTTTTTATCATATAGGGTTCAAAGTTATATTTCATCTTTTAGGGTTAAAATCGTGTCTTCTTTCATTATTTAGAGTTAGAATTATTAAATATTTCATTACTTTGGGTTAAAATTGTTACATATTTCTTCACATAGGGTTAAAATTCTTAACCTTTTAAATAACTTTATAACAAATCATGTAATAGTTTATCCATAAATTTATCGAAAAGTATTATAATATACCTAGTTTGAATCATAAATTATTGAAATATTTAATAGTTATCACATGATGAATTTTTAATAGTTATTTAATCAATTTTTGGTTACATAAAGCTTTAATATTCGAAATTATCGGTTGATTAGCATAATGAATTTAAATCTAATTTTACACATTTTGGTATCAACATTTAATTAGTATTTAGATCAAAGCTCTTATTAAAAACAAAAGTTTATTTAGATATCAATAGTATCCACATGACTGATATTGACAAAGTTTACCAAATACGTGTTTGTAATAAATTTACGTGTGAAAAATTGTCTTTTTTATTGTTATGAAAGTTAAATTATTATCAATAGCATTATTATTAGCATTAATTAATCCAGTATGCGTGAATTTTTAAAAAATATTGATATAAAACTCATGGATTGATTATTCTTTATCAATTTATATAGTGAGCCCAGTGACTTTCATTTGTAAACCCAGTGACTTATTTTCATAAAAACACTAAAAAAGTTGTTACAACGAAGTTAGTTGATGGTATCACTAATAATTTATAGAGTCGGATGAACTTGTAAATTAGTATCCGACTAACTTGGTGAATTATTATCAAAATATTGAATTTTTATTAGAAACAGTATATTTGCTATAAATTTATAGAATTTGGTTAAGTATTTACATGTAAATAATCCTATGATGGGTTATTTTCATAAACTTTATAAATCCAATGTTAAAATCCTATCTTGAATGAGTTACCGTAATTATCCGAATATAAGACGCTTTTTTTTAATCCCTTTTGTGGATGATAATCGTGGTGCGTCTTATACATGGGTATAACAGGAAATATTTTTTCCTACTCAGAAAATTTTCTGAAAAACCGGTATGGGCAAGGGAAATAAAGTATAAATTAATACAAAATGTTTATTTTTAGTTACAGAATGTTCTTTTTCATTACAGAGACCATTATTTTCATCTTCACTTTCCATCAAATTCTCAATCTCAATGGACTCGTCCACTTATCCAAACATTAATTCATTTTCCATATCATCAATATCATCTTCCTCATTCCCTACATCAGATATATCGTCCTGCCAAATAATATCGTCTTCTGATCGCCTTTCATGAATATATTCAACTAATCTTTTCTCCACATCAGGAAAAAATAATTTCCTACCTCTGCCAGAGGCCTTTGTAGAGGATCTGCACTCTTTTAAAGTATTTTTATTTTTTCTCCAACGCCTTACATTAGCTTCACTGAGTCCATATTCTTTAGATGCTCCTCTATTTCCGATACGTTCGGCTGCTTCAATTACCTTCAATTTGAAACCTGTCGTATAACTGCAGCGTTTTGAAGACATTATAGGGAAATAAAATTTTAAATTTGAATTTAGGTAACTGAAATTTTAATTTTAAACAAAAAATAATTTTAATAATAAATTTAATGTAAGGTAATAATTATACATGCGTCTTATATTTGGGTTACTTATATTTTCTTGAATTCAGTCAATTTTTAATGATGCGTCTTATATTGGGTGCGTCTTATATTCGGATAATTACGGTATTTCAAAATTCTTACATCAGTGGTGTCGTTAATAATTGGTTGAGGGGTTCAACTCCTACAGTGGGCGAATTATTTTTTATTTTCAAAATTAAATTTTTTAATAGAATATAAATCTGTATATTTTATTTGCTGTAAATTTAACATTTTATAGAAATTGGTAAAGTAAATCTTGTATAATTTAATTTTTTACATTTAGTTAAGTTAAAATTTTAAACTTGTTGAATTATTTTCTTAAAATATTGTAAATCCAGTGTTCAAATTTAAGTTTTGAGTGACTTACTTTTAATTAAATAAACTATCAATATACTATAGTGGTTTTAAACTTAAATTTTCATGAAAATTATTAAAGTTTTATGGTTATTTTGATATAATTGTTATGTAATATACTACTAACAAAATAGTCAGTAAGCTAAATAATTTAAGATTTAACATTTATTTTTAAGACGAGTTTGATGTTAATTTATTATGTTTAATGATTATTTTATAATTTTTTATGTAATAATATAATTAACAATTGAAAATTTCATGTAAATATAATTTTTTAATATCTAACATGCAAGTAACATTAATCAATGAGGTAAACGAAACTCTTACGTTTATATAAAAGAAAATTCAGAAGACGCCAATTGCAGAAGAGACTGATTGATCAAATACTTGATAACTTACATTTGAATTCATCCTTCTCTACTACGATTGCAGTATGAGTTGCATGCTTCATGTTGAGCATATTCTTTTCACACTGAAACAAACTTGTTATATTTAATAAAATTTTGAATAGTACTAGTGAGTGATTTTGTTAATATTATTAATAATTATCCATGCTTCATAAGTTTATAAGCTCAAAACAATATTTATATAGTCGATCATGTTGCTTTTAAACAATTTAAGGGCATTAAAATAATCATTGGTATTATCTCCAACGATAATTATTGGTGTCTATTTCTTTTTTCAGTTTGCCTTGGCTTCAGTTACATCTTTGATGTTCGATCTTCTCAAAATATCAACGGAAGGCTGTTAGGAATAGGAGAGAATATAACAGATTACTTGAATAAATTTATTCTTAAAAAAACAATTATATTTAAGAAATCTCATACTCTCATTCGCTTTGCAATGTTCTCTGATGACCCTGTACATCACGCTACTACTTTTATACTATTTTTAGAAGAATTTATTTCTGGAAATGTTGTCAATAGAGATAAAGTAATTGAAAAGTGTTGTTTACCGACGATGACATTGACCAATACCTTGAACGGCATATCAGTAATCCTACATTTGCACATTTACCGTGCTTTATTATTAGTATTCTATCTTCAGACATTAAAGAAAGTATTATCTCAATTCCAGATGCAGTATTTAAAGCTGAGGTTATTATTATTATTATTATTATTATTATTATTATTATTATTAATCGACTCACACACAACACGATGACGCAAACTCTTCCGATAGTGCAAGATCAATTTGCATCAAATCAATTGAATAATAGTTCATCAGAACTTGTTATTTTCAAGACAATTCTACAAAATCAAATAATTTTTTCCCAGCAATTATTGGATTTTATTTCTCAAAGATCAAATGGACAAAATCAATTGCCACTTTCGGCGAAGCCAATTCATCCAGATCTATCGTTGGATTTAGTATCAAAGAAATCGACTCGTGATAATCAATTGCCACCTTCAACGAATGCAATGGATCCTGAAAATCGTTCAACGAATGTGATAAGGAAGCACTTTCAAACAAAATATTGCCACTTTCGGCGAAGCTAATGGAACTTGAAGAGCACATTTTGCGAATGAATAGTAAGTTTGATATTGTTTTGAATAAGTTAAGTAATTCTGATTTTAATGATAATAATTGTAATTTAAATATACTAAATAAAATTAATGTCGATAACAATGATGACTTAAATATCTCATCTAATTATAATCTTGTTTCAGAAAATGTAGAAAATAGTCCTTTAAATCCGATTAAACCACAGCTTAAAAATTTTAAAGTTACTAAAACTAAGTATGCTTTAAATACGAAAACATTTAACTGCAATTACCTTTCACGTATTTTAAATAAAAATGAGCGTCGTAATATTATTAATAATTATCCATGCTTCATAAGTTTATTGAAAAAGAAAAATTCTAAGACCAAGTTTGATCTTATTAATTATGAACTTTCCTTGATTAATAAATCGAAACTTAATTTTAAAATAAAAGATTGTGATAGTTTTTTCTATATAAATGGCAATCTCTGTATTTCAATCAAGTTAAGTGAAATTAAAAAAACAGATGCTACTAAAAAGATAATTACAAAATCAACAAATTTTCAAAATAAAAATAAAACCATTATTTCAAACCTTATTAATACTGATAATCATTGTTCCAAGCTGATTAAAGCTCCATTAGCAATAAAGAAATTTTTATTTGTATTTTCACATAAATTAGCCGAAACAGTTTCTATTAAAAACGAACTGCATAAAAGAGCTGTCATTAATAAAACTTTGGATAATTTAAAATTTCAAAAACAATTACCATACTTTCTTGTAAAATCTGACTTAAAATATGCTGATGGTGACTTTATTATGAAGGATCTTTTAACTTCTGAATATACTGATAATGAATCTTTTAATATTGGGTCATCTAATTTAACAAGATCGCAGCTTGATAAACTTTATTTTGATTTTCCAGATATGAAAGAGATGTTCTTTACTGAAGGCATGCACAAAGATTCTGATAAGATAAGTAGTTTAATTAATCACTTAAAGGTAAATAAAGAATTTCCAAAAGATATTTCATTTTCTGGTGGTAAATTCATTACAAATCAAAAATCAAATAAAATAGAACCCGATTTAAGCAATGCTTCTGACGTTATGTTTAATTTTAGATTATTCGACTTATTTAAGATATCTAAAGACGATAAAGAACTTGAGAGGCTTATTTCATTACCTGCTTCTTCAAATAAAATTGTTGAAATAGTTTTCCACCTAAATTATTTAAACTTAAAGGGTAATATAAAATATTTTAGTAACATAACATATGGTATTTATGTTTTAAATTATTTCCGTAATGTTTTACTATTACATTCTATTATTGATAGTGAAAAATGCAATTCGTTGATAATTAATACTCTTGAAATATGGGTGTCTGAATTAACTGATCAAATTCATTCTATTTCCTATTTTAAATTTAGTTGTCAAGAAAAACTAATTAAATATAAAAAGTGGTTACTTAATGGCGAAATTGATAAGTTAAAAAATATAATTTCACCACTTACAATTAAAAGAATAAATAATTTATTTAATTTATTTAATAAAACAATTTCGGAAAAAACTAACTGATTGAGTATGATAGACTCGCTCCTTACTTACATCAATGATTTTCGTCCTGAAAGAGACGATAATGTCACAGTTACGGCAAAAAGATTATTGTATTTTGTTATTAGAGATAAGAAAAAATTTCTACTTAAAAATAGAGACGACTTTCAGATATCAATGAAATGTCGGAAAAACTGTACTAAGGAAATGAGCTTGATTATTTTTGATCTCATTGAATCTCTTGAAAATTTGATAACTTATGAAGAACATGTTAACTCTGTCGAGCTCACCAATGAAATTGATAACTTTAATAAAGGAAGTAGTTCTAACGTAACAAATAACGAATTATTTATTACAGAATATATCGAATTAAAAATTACAGAAAATAAAAAAATGATGACTAGACAAAATCTAAAAGTGTCAAAGGCAATGTCCAAGTGAAGGTACGTGCCAGCATCAATCTTAGAATCTGCCACAATCTCTGAAGAGACTGATGCAGAATGCACTAAATTAAAAAATACTAAACTTCGTGATCCAAAAGTGTGGTTTACCGACGATGACATTGACCAATACCTTGAACGGCATATCAGTAATCCTACATTTGCACATTTACCGTGCTTTATTATTAGTATTCTATCTTCAGACATTAAAGAAAATATTATCTCAATTCCAGATGCAGTATTTAAAGCTGAGGTTATTCTTTGTCCGCTAAATATAAACAATGCCCATTGGATTTTATTTGTGTACAGCAAATCGTTGCTTGAGTCATATTTTATTGACCCAATATTTGCAAATAGAAATCTGTTTAAAAATAAACAAGCTACTCTTAAGATTAACATTGCTTTAAATAAGATTTTCAAACTTCAAGTGGCTTCATCTTGTCACCCTTTCCAAAATCTTATATATCAAGAGAACAGTTTTGATTGCGGCTCTTTTATTTGTGCTTATGCAATTCTTATAAGTCAAGGTTTGGACACTTTTCCTAACAATTTTATAGATGGGATAGAACGAGAGGTGCATGATTTTCAAATTCTTGGCTCAAACAAAGTATCCCATGTTATCGGTGGGGGCCTTCCTAAAAATAATTTGATGGGAATTAATTTTAAAAAAGCAATTGCGCTTACTCTTGAAAAACAAAAACGAAACATCAATAACAGTATTAATATTAAACCAAAATTTCAAAAGTCATGTGTGTCATTCCTTTTAAGTAAATGGTTTAAAGCAATACTAATATACTTGTTCTTTCCCCGGATCTAACTATCAATTTAATAGCCCAAAATAATAATTATATCATTGAGAACGTCAACTTTCGGTAGTTCAAAGACGTTCAACATGTCATTAGCATAATTCTCAATGAAAATTATTGGTGTTTACTTCTATATTCGACCCGTCGTATGACTTGTAATATTTTCGATTTTCGAAAGACTGATATTTCTGATAGACTAACCGAAATAGGAGGAAACTTTACGGATTATTTAAATAGTTTTTTCTTGAGTATGAAAATAAAATTTCAAATAAATCATGGTATTCTCCACCGCTGCTTCATTTCAGATGATCCAACTTTTCATGCCACTACTTTCATTGTGTTTTTGGAAAAATTGATTTTAGATCGGGATTTTCAACATGATAAAATATATAAGCTACTTGATGATATCAACACTAAAGAGTTTGTTGAAATTTCATTAAATTTAAATCTAATAAATGGAAAGATTACCGACAGCATTTTAATAAAATATTTTAATAATTTAAGTTTATCAACAGACTTCGTTCTTTTGGGTTTCACAATGTGTACTGCTATTCTTGACGATTGTACTCATTATTTGAATGAACATTTGAATTATAAGTGCCTCCAAAACGCGAAAGTTGTATTTGCCCTTTTTGCTCCACCAAAGTCTCGGGAAACACTAATGGTAATTGATTATAACACTGACGAGCATTACTTTCTGGATCCAACAACACTTGATGTCAGCCTAAACTATACATTTATTTGTAAAGTATTAGTTACTAAAATAAATGAAATAAGAAACTCACGTGGTTGTGCCATTAGAGCAAGCAAATGTCCACATGATGTTCGTGGTTCAGGTTTGCTCAGTAAAATTCTAATATGTGCTTTCATCAACAACTATGCGCATGATATGTCCCTTGAAAACATTAATTTGAGAGAAATAGCAAGAATTATCAACTCTGTTCTTCCAATTGTTTCTGAGATCAATAACAAAGATAAAGAGAAAATTTTAACAAAAGCAAAAGAAACAATTAAATTTGACTTACAACAGCGTAAAAATAAAGTATTTGAATTAATCATTAGTTTTGAAAATGCTGATGTTAACCAAATAGTTGAAAGCATTATTCGACAAATTCCTCACTTAAATAATTTCACTGAAATTAAATCCCACGAACCATACCTAGGAAGTAATCAAAACTCAAATATAATAAGTAAATATAAAAGTAGATCAGAATTTTTAATTAATATGAAATTAACTTTTTATAAAATTATTAATGACTTACCAGTCACTGTCAGGCCTGAAATTCAGGATATTATGAACCAATTTAGCCACGAGGACCCAGTATCGAATTCATGGAATAAAATTCTTAAAGATTATCGAATCACGACAAATGTTCTCAATCTTGTAGATATCTTACCGTTTGAAGTTATTTACGAATTAAAGAGAGCTGATAACACTTCACCGGGTATTGATGGTATTCAATACAAAGATCTTGCTCTTCTTGACCCTGAAGGTATTTTGTTAAGTTTCCTGTTTAATAAATTCATCAGTAGTAAAATCATTCCGACTAGCTGGAAAACCTTCAAGACTATACTAATTCCGAAACCTGATAAGACAGATAATTATGATAAAGTTTCATCTTGGCGACCAATAGCTCTGCTGACTGTTATTTATAAAGTCTTTGCGTCTATTTTAACTACACGCCTAACATCATGGGTGATTTGTAACGACTATTTTGCATATTGGGCAAAAGGGTGGCTCTGTCCATGAAGGTTGTGTCGAGCACAATTCAATACTTTCTTCTGCACTTGAGCATTCGAAATATAGCAAGAATTCCCATTAGCTATTGCTTGGTTAGATATTAAGGACGCATTAGGAAGTGTTCCTCATGACTACTTGTGGAGTGTTCTGAAAACTATTGGCGTTAGCGAAGAATTTATTACTATTGTCAAATTACTTTACACCGACACTCAATCTTTCTACAGCTGTGGCCCAATTTTAACACCTAATTTTTCAATCAAAAAAGGAGTTAAACAAGGATGTCCTCTTTCAATGAATCTTTTCTCGATTGCCATTAATCCTGTTCTTGAAGCAATAAGTAGATCATGTATTGAACCATTTTTGATTGGTGATTTGTCGGTTCAAGCTCTAGCTTATGCAGATGACATTGAACTTGTTGCAAACAATGTCGAGAACCTTCAAAAAATTGTTGATGTTGCTGTTGAAGCTGCTACAGAAATAGGATTTGAATACCGACCAGAGAAGTGTGGCTACATGCAGCTTCCCAGAGTTAACATCAATGGTGAGATCTTGATAAATGAAAAGGAGATCAAAAAATTGTTATCAAAAGAATTTTATCAATATCTTGGTGTTCCAGTAGGTGAGGACAATGATCAAAGTCCCTATGCAATTCTTGATAAAGTTGTTAGTGACACAAAAGAAATTGCAGATTCCGGTTTATTTGGTTGGCAAAAACTCAAGGCCTACAAGATTTTTATTCATTCTCGACTAACATTTGCATTCCGAACACGTGAAATTAAAACTATGGCTTTATCAGATTCTCAAGGAAATACTAATCCCTGTGGCAATAACTCAAGTAAATTGCGTGGCCATCAGAGAAGAATTTTGAACTTGCCGCACAATTCTGAGACAGTTTATTTATACAACTCAACTGAAAATGGTGGAGCTTCGTGTGTCGATTTGCTTGATGAATATCATACTCAAACAATTGTGCACTTTTTCCGACTCTTTACTTCCAATTGCGATTACTCGAGAAAAGTTAATATTGACTCTCTAAAGTTTGTAACGGGTCCTCGTCTTGGAATCAAAGAGCCTACATTACAACAAAGTTTTGATTGGATTAATGGTGCTGAAACTAAATTGAGTCATGGTGGAAGGAAAACGAGATTTCAACGTGCACGTACTTCAATAATTTACTTTAAAAGAGAACACTCAATTTCCGTATCTTTTCATATTGTTAAAGAGCAAGTTTTTTATATCTGATAACAAAGAGTCATGGAACTTTCATCCTTACGACTAAGTTTCGAAAAGCAATTTCTAAGATATTTCACTCTGCATTGTACGACTCATATATGCAAAAGTGGCAACTGAGCAATAAAAGCGACATGATGCAGCGGCTATAAAATTATCTCCTCAAATAAATAAAGCAATTTTAAAAGTAAATTTGGCGAATTTGCATGGAACTTTATACATCGAGCGCGAACTAATACACTTAACATCAATGCAAAGCCTAATAGAAAAGGGGATTCTAGACTTTGTAGACGTTGTGAGAAAGAGGATGAAACTATGTCTCATGCTTTACAGTCATGTAAGATTCACCAAATACTGACATTAGAGAGACACAATGACTGCCTAAAGATAATAACGAATAATCTAAAAAATCCTAATTTTATTCTCGTGGTTGACCATTCTTGTTCTATTGTCCTGAATTCTAAACAACGCGTCGATTTTATAATAACTGATACTGAAAGAAAAAGAATATTCATGATTGATATTAAGTGTCCAATGGATTCTGTTTCACATTTTGAGTTGACTGATAAGGCAAATATTGAGAAATATAGCTTGCTTCAGAGTGAATTACAGGTAGCCAAACCTGATTATCAGGTAGAGCTTTACACTTGTATTATTGGGGCATTAGGGTCGATTCCTCCATCAACTTATGATCTTATTTGTAAACTTGGCATTGAACCACTTCAAACAGAAGGTCTGCTTAAAGAATGTGCAATGAGCAATATCCTGCACTCAGCTAAAATATGGTATTACCATGTGCACTGAATTCTACCAGACTTCTGCAATTAATTTAAAATAATGGATATTTAAACTAACTTAAACTTTTTCATTGAGATCAGAATTATTTTTTTTGTTTGAAATGATTCAGACTACATTCGTAATTTATCTTTAAATTCAATAATATTAACCTGACATTTGCCTTTGTAAAAGTCGTAATTGAATTTAGAAAACTTAGAAAATCAAATCAGAGCTTATTTCGTAGTATTTATTACTGCATAATTTATATTTGCAATGCCGGATGACGACGCCGATGAATCATCATATCAGATCAATCAAACGAAAATTCAGAAGACGCCGATTGCAGAAGAGACTGATTGATCAAATACTTGATAACTTACATTTGAATTCATCCTTCTCTACTACGATTGCAGTATGAATTGCATGCTTCATGTTGAGCATATTCTTTTCACTGTGAAACAAACTTGTTATATTTAATAAAATTTTGAATAGTACTAGTGAGTGATTTTGCTAAGTCTACAACTTATCGTAGTCGTAGGCGATGTTGGGCGATGATGGGTGCTGATGGGTGCTGATGGGTGCAGATGGCATTGGTTTCGGTACGGATAGGTGCGGATCGTTGGTTGTTGTGTGTATGAAATGTTTAAGAACGGAAGGTTCTAGAAGATAGGTATGTGGAAGGTTCTAGAAGGTAGGTGTGTTGGTCCACATCTACGTGACATAATAACAGTTAGGTAATAGTGTGTCTCCAAGTAGTGGTCACGTAATAAGGGTTAGGTAATAAGTGTGTGACTGACCAGTGACATAATAAGTGTAAGGGTGGTGACTAACTAGTGGTCATGTAACAAGGGTTACATAACAAGTATGTGACTGATAAGTGACCATGTAATAGGGTTATGTAACAAGTGTGTGGCTGACCAGTGGTCACGCAATAGGTTTGTGGAATAAGTTTGCGACTGATCAGTGGGTTATGTAATAACTGGTCAGTGACGTAATCATGAGATCATTGACCAAAGCAACAGTATGGACAGAGTTCAAATATTACGTAGTAATTACGTAAGCCAATGGGTGGTTGTATCTGACGGGCTCACATCCTACTACTTTCAGGATCAGAGGTCATTTATAATGTTTGATAATTGTGCTTGAAAGTTGGTACGTTAGTGTGTCTGAAGGTATTCTGTATCATTAATTAGTAAACCAATAGACTTCCGTTTTAGATGTTACGTAATCAGGAGCTATATATAAGTGTTGGAGATTTATAGTTGAATATTAAGTTCCCAGAATCTTAACTTCGTGTATTAAGTAAATAAAACGCAAACACTGTTTCAAAAGATTTTATTTAAAATTAACAATTATATACACAAAAATTTTCATTTTAGTTATAATTGCATAAAGATTTTGTGTATCTTTTCTATATTATGTTTTCTTTGCATTATGTTCCTACTTGCTATCACCTAAGCTAGGCTAGTTAATTTGGAATCCTGAATTTGTATTGAAATATCAATTACTGAATTTGCTACTCTTCTTAGCTTAAAATGTTTTGAGTGTTTTGACTTTGGAAAATGTTGGTTTATATACTAACATTTTGTTGCCCTTGATTTTAAGTACCATAGAAAACAAATGTTAAATTATATATAGAACTTCACTATTTCAAAGATTATGGACAGACAATAGGAGAATATCCAGTAAATAACGAACAAAACAACCCGAAAGACAGATACCAACAAAAACCAATTCAATTAGTACAACCAATCGAGCAATACCCGTTAGAATACTACATCTAGAAATGGAAAACCGAGTAAAGAGAACTTTGAGAAACAATATACAAAAAAACGTAGAAATTGCCGGAATATGACAGCATATGATTTAGATAAGGCAATTGGTCAACGCAGTAAGACTATAAGTACTAGCCGAAGTACGTGTAAGGAAAAGATATTGAATTCGAGCAATTAAAAAAGAAAATAATTAAATTGAACCCACAGATAGAAATCGAAGACTTCTGGAAAACAGATACAGAGAAACTAAGGGAAAGCAGTGAAACCGAGCAAAGATACATAATACAGTTTGAAAATGCCTGCAAAAAAGTAATGGAAATAAAGCAAAACTATCAGAAAATTCAAGAGGAAAACGAGCAACTAAAGACAAAACTCTAACACCAATACCATGAAACAGAAAGACAATAGATAAAGAAAGTTAACTATAAAAATTCTCTCAGTCAAAAGAGGAACTGTGAGAAAACCCTAGAAGACGCAGAAAATACAAAACAAAGAAAGAAAAAACAAAATGAAGTATAATTAGCATCAATTCCAGAATTAGGAAGCGATTAATAAAGGCACAAAAGTTGATAATGATATTCGAAGAGAGAGAAGAAAGAGAGGAATAGAAAGCTGAACTCCTACCTAATGTAGCGGAGGATGTTGTTTACCCCCAGTAAACAACTTAAAGCCTACTGTAAATAGTTAATAAATTATAGATAACTATGATAAATTAATGACCACTATATGTTAAAGATGAAAATCGGAAACAGCAAAACGTGTATATTGATGGTTTCAATAAATCTATATATCACTGAGAACCCTTTAAAAATATGTGGAAAAACTCACCTGTTCAGTTAAGAAGATATTATTTGCTGTAGCTATGACAAAATCTGGAGAAACCAAAAGAATCTCGAGTGTCAAATTAACCTTCAATGTACGAAATATCCTAAAGATGAGAACAAAAGATAAATACGCTAAAAATGAAGGCGGTTGACATCCTGCACCAAAATTCGAACAAACTCTCAAATCTCTAGTGAAAAAATTTTGAAAATCAGTCCAAGACAAAATAACCTCATCAAAATGCCAAATACAACAAATAAAAGCTGCTCTTCTAAAAATCTAAAATGATGTCCAACAAATAGAGGACACCATAACAAACCTTACAAGAAAACTCCACGTAGACAAAATGTTAACTTTTTAGATGGTTAAACTGAAAATAACCACTCAGTCTCGGGATAACCCAAAGCCAATAACAAAAACCAAGAAGATCAAACAACAGCCCATCAATCTAAATCGACAACTAATAAAGAAGAAGTCCTGAAAAAAACATCTTATCTACTTTTTTCTCTAACAGTGACCGTAACCACCAGTCTAGTCTTAAATGCGATATTCATATCGATCAGTATCTTCTTAGTCGTATTCAATGCAAGTAGACTTCCATTCAAATCAAGAGCGACGTACCGAGCCAACAAAGAGTCAATCCTTAGACAACGACAAAATCTAAAATCTAACTGGATCGTCTTCGAAGGTTATACGAAGTCAAGTCGGTCAAAAGAGGCAATCAACAGGAAATCCAAGCCGTTATTGGGAAGACATCGGAGTACAGAGAATAAAATGAAAATTTATCAATAAGCTAATGATTATCAAACTAATAACTGTCTTTTATCTGTTATGATGACCGGACTATATGTTTTCTTACTTCATCTTGTCCTCTGTATATTCATGAATACAGTGGAACCAATTTGTAGGTATATGAATATTGACAACCAATAAAGAAGAGTATTGATGTCTTAGACTTGTAGCTTTTAGACTCAATTGCGTGTAGAAAATAGAACTCAATATAGAATATGACTTAAATCTTCTAATGATTGCTGGCCCCGTAGTGTTTTATGTGGGCCAAAACAAAATTATTTTATTTTTATTAAATATTTTCCCTCTATATGTGATTTGAAAAAATTTTCCGAATCTTTGTTCAAATTTTCTGTTTTCGTGTTGTGTTTAAGAATATTTCGTGCTAAACCTATGTTGAGGTTCACTGGTATTCTTATATAGATAAAACAAAGTCTTTATGTATAAATTTATTGAATAACAATGAAAAATTTACCAAAATATAAGATTTACACACAAGTTGTCTTCAGATTCACTTATGCTATGTCTGCGTGCAAAAAGATAAATGTTAAACGTTTTTATCAGTTTTATTTTTAGACCTAGTGAGGATTAACCTTGCAAGATCGTGGTAATCGAAATTATTTTATGGCGCTTTAACTAAATTTTATGGTTCTATTTATACCAAAATTTTTATGTATTAAATATTATTTTAATTGAATGAATATTTTAAAAAATATTTTTTATTTATTTAAGATCTAAGAAAATATAATTTTTATTTATTTAAGATTTAGAAGTACCATTTTTATTTATTTAAGGTTTTAGAATTTGGTTAGAGAAAATATAATTTTTTATTTATTTAAGATTTTAGATCTGCTTAGAATTCTACATTAACATTAAAATTAATTAATTAAAATTTGTTCCCTTTAAATTTTATTTGTGAATTAATTATGTTATAAAAAGTACAAAGATTATAAAAATTATATTACTATTTATTTACAACACATAAAATAAAACATAGATAATAATTAAAATAAATCACACATGATTTCCTATGCCTAATAAAATAATTGTTCAACTATTGTTCAAAAATTAAATCACAAATAATGTCACATGTATTTTTCAATAATAACATAATTGTTCAGCTATTCCAGGCTTGTTTGAAGATTAGATTGAGGGTTCGTTTTTTTGATTGGGATTTGATTATGTTCGAATTTCAGCACAAAATTTACTTTGTATTTTCTAGGCCTGTCTTTAAATATTTTTTCAGGACAAATGTGGTGATGGGCTTGCCCTCATCATCCAACACCTAGTCTTTTTTTAGTAATTAAAACCAAAATTGATTATTAATGAAATGTAAAGCTAATATACTATAAAATGATTACTAATTGTTGGGTATAATCCATCATTTAAACAAAGTAAAATGACTATGTAAAGTCATGTTGAGAAATTGTCAAAATGGCTGTTATAACACAAGCACGCACCGCAAACAGAAAAAAAATAAAATAAACAAAATAAAAAATAAAATAATTAATTAAAACAAATAATTAATAAATTTGCACGCAATGCATATTGGAAAAATAAATTAAAACACAAAACCGCCTATAACCTTGCAAAATAAGGTTTAGAAAATACACAGGCTGAAGAGGCGACCAGAATAAAAATAAAAATCAGCAAAATAAAAATGTAAATTTAATAAAATTAATATTGAAAAATTAAGAAAAATAAATAGAAAATTAGAAAAATATTAAAATAAATAAAAGCCATTAAAAAACCCGAAAAATGGCCGAAAAGGGTTTGAAATTCGATGATTGGTCGCACACAGGCACGAAAACAATATAAATATAACAGCCATTTTCATAATATTTAACCTTTAAAAAACTTCTGAAATTTTGAATTTGTAATTTTCTGAACTTTGTGATCAATCGTAAACTTTGTTGATTTTATATAAATACATTTTTATGTAAACATTTTATGATTTTTAATTAAATTTTTATCATGGATGGCCGCGATACTTTTTAGTATCTGCGACAGGTCCCCCTAAATTTAATCTTATATATGCATATGTGTTAGTTGTAGAGAATGGCAGGGCAACATTCAATTCCGGCCGTTAAATTGGCAGGACGTTGACGTGTTGCTTTGTCACAATCCACCCTTCGGTGTCTGCTTAGTCTGGTCAGGCCTTGTTGCACCGTCGGAATTCACCGCGGCGGCCATTGCGAGTTAGTTGGAGCGGTAAGAAAATAAACTGCGGGAAGATCGCTATAATTAAAGGGTTAACATTTGTATAAATGTTTAAGTAGGGACGTTATATATTTGGTTTTTCAAATTCCTGTCGAAACTAATTACATTGACGGGATCGACCATGGTTAGGCATAGAAATTAAACGAATAATCCAGTAGAATTTACATTTTGTAGTTGGGCTAAATAAATTACATTCTATGAGGAATGAACCGAAAATTTAAAGTTTAAAAATAAATTTCAAATCCAATATTGACCGGAGCATCGGTATTTTTCATTTTAGTCTAACGAATTTGAGCATATTAGATTAACGGCAAACCCCGACAGTAAATAAACTACCGCAATAATTAATAAAACCAGAAAAACCTACACAATTCAATATCAAAAATGACGATTCTTCCCACGTGGAATGTCAACAAAGTTATAACAAATTGTTCGCGGAGCACGAACACACGCTCGGCATGTGGTTCGCTCCCGAAGTAGTAAAGGCGTTACACCAGCAGATCCATCGCTTGAAGAGATGTCGCGACGATCTGATCTCCGAAAACCGGGCTCAAAGGATCGTTATCAACGATCAGAGCGCCGTGTTAATCGCTTCTTTTAATCAGGCCGAATTGACCAAGCGAATAGCCGGCCGAAATCTGGCCATACAGCTAAATCTAGTACCAGAGAATCACATCCCAGAAAAGAACTCAATCGGTCCAACCCAAACCCCCAAAACAAGCAAGAAACATAATCCAAGTAAAAACCGCGACGCCGTGAACGACGTCGAGCCAAAGGAGCAACCATTGTTGCAAATACAACCAAGGTTCTTGAGGAAGCAGCAATCCGAGTCGCCGAACAGCACCCAGAGTTTGTTAATACTGATGGAAGAATTCCTGAGCCGGCGAAACCTGCTGAATCCATACCTCAGATCTGTGCCGACAGAATGGACGAGCTGCAAATTTGCTTAAATATAACCCCAATCTCAACCATCCCATCAGTGATTGAAGAAAGTACACAGTCCTCAACCTCCGTCGTCTATTGGACCGATGATTTCGGGACGAGCTTTGTCACTTGGTTCCCCAAGTCGGGTCCAACAAATTAAATCTCGGCCAACAACGAAAATTTCCCGTTGACATTGATGAATAAAAGCGAAATTTCGAGGGCGATTGATTTCTGTTATATCGGATTAACAATAGATGTATATCTTAATAATATTTTTGTTTTATTTCTTTTATAAATTTTGTAAATTTCGATAAAATAGAATTTTTGTAATTATTGTTAATTTTCTGGTAAATTTTGATTTTTCTATAAGTAAATGATGAATGAATGCTTGTGTAGTATGATGTTAATAAAGCCTTATGCATGCAAGAAGTATGATGGGAAAGTTTTATTTAACTCAGAATGATGAAACGGGAATAACTGTAATTCTTGAAAAAATTGATCTAATCTTTGCTAATGATTATTTTAGTAGTAAAAAGAAATTGTAAATGAAAGACGAAATATGGGTGTCAGGATAACTTTAGTTTTCCTTAAAATTAAAAAGAAAATTATATTAGACTTAAAAACAGCTTATCTAGCCGTAAATTTAATAATTTAGGTAGAATTTCAAATTACCCACAAGTTACTTGGGTAAAATTTAATAAATTTAAAACAAAGTTCTAGGTTGATAGTATTATTTTATTTTTTCGTAATAATTCGAAGGATTTAATTAGAAAACTTAGATAATTAAGGAAATCGGATTTTAAAAACTCATTAGTAAAAGTTTCCTTCGAAGATTTTCTAAGTTACGATATTTAAATTTTATTGATAAATTATTTAAAATAATGATGTCTAAATTAAATTATCAAATGATGAACCGGTAACCCCGTGTCGGATAATTAGGTTTCGAACTATAATTTGTACTAATATCTAACAATGAACTAAAGAGACCATGAGAAAACTTTATTTCGGGTGCTGGACGCACAGGAGTTATAAATTTTCGCAAATGTACTCATCTTACTGACGGGACCTTCACTAGTAATGGCTAGGGAGAATCCCCTGCTGCGCCGCACAACTTTATTAATCACTATGTGCCCGTGACCGGAATCACGTTGGTGCTGCACACAATGACCGAACGCCATTCGAGCAGGTGAGCGCTATTGCCAGCACTACTCCTCGAAGGACCTTCGTCTTTCCCGAGCTATTAGCTGCCGCTAGAAGGACTTATGCTATTACCCATGAGTTCATCCTATCTTAATCCCCCGGAGAGAAATTCATAGTCATTATCCAGAATTCACATCAAATTACCGAGTATTGTACTTTTCATCTACACTCCCTTTTCTCACGGATCAATTTATTTGATTTATTTTAACGTGAAGACAAAAATGGAAAGGAAAAATTGTATTATGGAAACATAAATTAACTAAATAAAAAGAAATGAATCACAATTGTTAATAGCCAGTTATAAAACGATGAACAGAAATCCTCACGACCTTCTCCACTTCGTCAAGGTTAACCTCGCCTTCTCGTCAATCTTCCTCGTCGATATCAGTGGGGAGATACTTCCTCTTCGCCGGTCTATATGGAGGGGGACGTGCCTGACGGCAGGTGTCCTCTCTACGAGTCGACGGACCCGCTATTTTTTGAGGAGGAGTATTAGGAGGCATCTCGCCCGTGAGGATAGCTACGTCCTCTGCTCCGAGTCCTAGTCTATCGAGGATTTGCGAAACTGGAAAAGGAGTCGGATCTTCGTCCACTAGATCGATGTGGACGGACGGGGCAGGTGATCGAAACACGACATTCGGGGCATAGCATATGTCCGGGTCGAGTTCCGGGAGTTCAAATTCCACATAGGGAGGTGGTAAACCTTCGGTTCGACCCAAGATAGGGGTACTTCCTATTTCTCGAGCGAGTTCTTCCTCTCGACGTCGACGATCGCGGCGTCGCCGGTTTCGATTCGGTCGCCTGCGAGTAGTGGTAGGATCGGGGTCTCCCTGACCTCGGTTGGTTGTTGAGAAAGAACTGGCAATTCCGGTAGAGTTCGGATTTCCGGAGCTATCGAATTAGCGACAGGAGGAAATGAGAGAACGTCAGTCACGGGGAGATGGTGAGCCGGAATTATGCCCAGTTGGCTGGCTCTGATGCTCCCCGGGACGTGAGCCTGGAGCTCCACGTCCGTGAACGCGCGTCGTAATGCGGTTGACTGTTCCTTGATAAGTAACCGTTGGGCACGGGATTCCGAGATCAACTCATCTCGCGCCCGAGTGAGTCGTTCTATCTTCCGCCGGAGTACTTTGACGGTATCGGGCGGGGCCCAGGTACCTTTCACGCGTTCATACTTCGCTTTGAGCTCACCATGCGCTTGTTTTAACTCCTCGTATTGATGACGAATCGCTATGATGGAAGGAGGAAGACGGGGAATCCGGGGAAGATCATCTGGCTTGTCCTGATTATTCGCATTCATCCTGGGAAAAAAGAAAAGAAAATAAAATAAAAAAAATTGAGAGTCGCTGAGAAGGGCAGTGATGATAATTAGTACAAATTCCTCGGGGAGGGGTCGTCGATGGAGGTTACGTAATCCTTATCCCTTTTCGTCGTGAAAATTGAGGTTAGGGTCGGGCTTACTAGAATCATCGGCGTCGAGTCGGCTCATATCGGATAATAGTCGCTTCATTAAACGGACGGGATATCGGCCAAATATCTATCGCACTGGCAATCGTACTCCGCGATTTTGGATTTCGACGTAACGCCGGATTTACGATATTAGTTTATTGCCATCCCTTAGGGGCACTACGGGTAGAGCGTCCTTGATCAGGTCATGTATCATTAATGTTGGAGAATTTTTCTGCCTATCGTAGTAAATCGTGCACATACTATGGAATCGACGCGAATTCGTGTGCCGTCTCCATTGTTATCGAACTCAAGAAGTTTATTTTCTCGTTTCTAACCGTTTTATTAATGATTCGTTGTTTGGGAGGCGAGAACACAACGGCATAACCCCTCCGTATAATTGAGGTGGAGAGTATTCTAAGAAGCCGGGTGCATTTAGGCGTGAATTATTATTAAAATTTGGATGTTTTCTGGTCACTTGGCAAGTAATTAATTTATTTAAATTTGATTATTCAAGATGCATTTTTGATTTAAAATCTGATCAAGTCCAAACAATTTTGAGTGCAATAGTCGCTTTATTTCAGTGGGCCGATGTGTATTTGCGAGAAACGTTTTCGGTTTAGTGAATTTGGTCACTGACCATATTTGCTAAGTGGTTGTTTATCAGCGCGTGACGGTCGTTATCTATCGTAGACTATCGATATTGATTGGGTTTGTGCACCTTAGTGTATAGTAGGGTCGTCTGAAAACCATTTCACATTTTTGTAGATTTCCGGTGAAGCGAGGCCTAATGAAGTACTATGAGTCAATGGTATAAAGAATTTATGTGCCGACACTCCCGTTCAATGATACATCTGTGTCCTAATCAGGTTCACATATTACTACTATTACGATCGTTTATTTGGTTTCCCTACTGTCGTGCTCTATTCGCAAAACTTTTCCAACTTTATAATTATGATAATACCTTACCCCTGCTACCCATTGCTTAATTTCCTTGTCCGACAATAAACAAAAATCTGTCTGATTCGTTCACGAATGTCCCTAAATTCCCCCTCACGCTACTGTCGCATCTTCCCTAAATTTAGTTCGACTCGTTCCGGCCACATATTTCAGTAGCCGCCCCGAGTGTACAACGGCGCCCTGCGTAGTGGTCCTGTGCATTTATTCGCCAGACCCGACTGCGGACTGCCGAGGGGTCCACGAGGCATGACCCGCGAGCACAACTAAGGGTTTTCACCCACTAGCCGGCCCGAGATCCGTCCCATGGACCTTCTATTTCAATACTGTATTATATAATAAATTGAATGGGTCGGACTATAGATATGAATATAATTAATTAACATGACAATTAAGCAACATAGAAGTGAACGAGACATTTAATTTTACGAAAAATGTTACGATGCAAACATATAAAATTAAAAAGTTACAAATAAATTCCTTACTATAGCTGTTTGCAAGATTTTCAAAATCGGTATAAGTGTTTTGAAGTTCTAAAGTTCAACGTTTTTTAAAGTTAAAAATTATGAAATTCATCACTGTATTTATACTATTTGTATGCATGTGTGCGACCAATAGGCGATTTTTCGCCATTTTGAGGGCTTTTTAATTATTTTATTACTTAAAAATTATTTTTATTATTTTTTGTATATTTTTCTTAATTTTTTAATATATACTTCATTTTATGTTTAGATTTTATTTCTATTATTATTTTCTGATAATATTATTTTTAGCCCTTTTTGTTTAATTTTTTGGTCACCACTTCTGCCTATGTTTTTTCTAAACCTTATTTTGCAAGGTTCTGGCAGTTTATTTATTTTTCATATGTTTCTTTTTGCAGCTGTCTTGCTTTTTTCATGATTTTATTAATTATTTGTTTTTATTTAATTTTGTTATGTTTTTATTTTGTTTTATTTATTATGTTATTTATTGATTTTTAGTATCTTGGTGCGGTGCATGTTTATGTGCAGTGATTCCTTCCATCTTTTTTATTTTTATTTTTGTTTAAATTGTGGCTCTGAGCCCAATAAACCACTCCCGGGGCCATTTAAATTGCGTCCCGCAATTTTCATACAACACATTCGCATACCAATATGATTATTTTTATACATTGACTAATTGACAAGAAAATTGAAGGATGAAATGGCAATTTATAAGAATCAAGCAGACATCACTTAAGGTGATGGGATTTTATACATTAGTCAATATAGTTAGTCAGTTTTTATTTACAATTACACATAATAGGATAGTCATTTATTGTCAGGTTCGATATCTATGACTTGGACCTGGGATGTTGTCCAGTTGGATTGGTTTGAGCTGGGGTTCAGTGGTTCGAGTTTGATGGGTTATTGCCGAACTGTTTTGATATTGTGGGTTCGAGTTGGTTGGCTTTATGAAACGGATTCTTCCTTTTTGATTTCGATTGATTTGGGTTTTTCGGCACGAGTTGGTGATTTTGGTGAATTGACAGGTTGCTACGATGATGGTAATGATGATTTGGGTGATTCCTAAGCCGAGGATTATGATTTCGAATTTATTTGATTTTGAATTTTCTAGAATTGGGTGATGTGAGGGTATCGTTGTTTGTAGGAGGATGTTTTCGAGTTGAGAAAGTTGGTTGACCTTCTGTCGTAGATGGAGGTCGAGATTTTGACATAAAGGTTTTTGACGAAAGTATCTTCGCATTCTGTTGAGTTCTGTTTTAATTGTTTGGGTGATTTCGATAGCTTCTTGGTTTTTCTGGAGATTTGGGTTCGATTTGTTGATAAGGACGACGTTTAAGAGTAGACAGATTTGTAGGTATAACTTCATTTTTCTATTTATACGACTTTCAACTTTTTGCTTATTTACATTTGTATACGTTTTCGTATTATTTTATTCGGGTTTTAATTCGTCGTGACTACTCAGGGTTGGGCTGCTCATCAGCATCAATTCGGCTTTCATTAGTCTGCCTCTCATCTCCGGAATTAGGGTGATTATTTTATCTTTTTCGTCTAGGGCGCTTGTTTGGCTCTCGTTTGTTTCTTTTAATATTCGTATTTGTTGTTTGTATTGCAACCCGTTTTCGTATTGTTTTCTCGCGTATTTCTCGAGTTTCTTATAGGCTTGATTTAGTCTTTTTGTTCTTTGATATTTCTTCTGCATTTTCTTTGCTTGGTTTTTCCAATGGTCCTCTAGCACATGTCTTGACCATTTTGCCGCTAACTCGTCTTTTAGTTCATTTACTCTCTCTTCCCAACCTTTATTTAATTCAATTTTTTGTTTTAACCATTCATTTTCATCTTCTACTTCTTCTCTTTGTCTTTTTAGTTCCTCGCATTCTCTTTTTAGTGCTTTTATTAAGTTTCGTGACTGGAACCATTGATTGGTTATACAGTCTATCTCCTGTATTTGTTGTTCCATTGCTGTCTTTATATTTTTTACCATCTCTTCCTGCTCATTCCCTTCTCCTTCCACTACTTCCTCGGTCTTACATATGATTGGTAGTGGGTACTCGTTTTCCACTTCAACCTTTATAGGTTTGATATTCTCGTTGTAAGTGGTCTCGCCGGACTCTCCTTCATTTGTTGTTGACTCATTCTGATTAATCATTTTCTACAATTTGTGTACATTAAAATTTTTTTTTTGTTATTTGGTTTCTTTTATTTTTATGGTTTTTGCATTTTTATTCTTTTTATGGGTTTTTATTTGGCTTTTATATTTTTATTTTTATTTTTATTTTACATCTAGGTTTATTTACATTTTCTACACTTTTTACATCCTTTTCTTCCACTTTTCTTATACCCATGTGCCCCAAACTTCCACAAACCCTTCATCTATCACGGTTTCCTGTGGTTGTTCAGGTGGTTCGCTCACATTTGTATTTATAATTGGCATTGGTACCAAAGGTATAAGCGAGGTCCAAACCATGGGTGGGATGTTTAACATCTCATTTATTCTTTCTCGTAAACCTTGTGAGGTGTTCATTTCCCCGTCCAGCATGTATGATAGCTGGTTTACTTCTTCAATGAGATCTTCTATTTCTCTTTCCATTATTGAGGTGTCTCTTTGGGTTCTCATTCCTTCTATCTCTGCTTGTAACTCTCTCACTTTTGCGTCAAAGACTTCCTTTTCGCATCCTCTGAGTGCCTTCTGTTGATGGATTGCGAGGTCTCTTTGCTCGCACATTTTCTTGTATTTTTCTATTTCTTGTTCCGCGCACTCCAATCTGCTCTTTTCTATTTCTGTTTGCAGATCGCTCTGTTCTTTACCTTCGGACAGTTTTCGCATTTGATCCTGTATCTTTGTCAGCTGATTTACTTTTACCGTCGTAAATTTTCTGAGATTCCCTTCTCTTTTTTCTTGTAATTTTAATCGGGCTTGTAAGTTCTCCGTTTCTACCTTTTGTTCCTCGAGTTGTTCCCACATTTGTAGATTGTCGAGAGGTACATACTTCTCGGGGAATTCTTTTAGCTTCCTTATTGCCTCTTGGTATTTCTGCTTCCAAGTTTTGGCTTCTTTTAATATTCCATTTATTTTCCTTTCACTTGCACTCACTACTTTTGTCCATTGGGCCACTTGTAGTGTTTGTTCCCTTTTGGTATGTTCTAACTCTTCTCGAATTCTAACTTGTACGTTCCCTATCTGTTCGATTTGGGCTTCGAGGTCTTTGTTCTTTCTACTGGCTCCTTCAATTCGACATTGATTGAAAGTTGCTCTTGCTAGCTGGCTTAAATATTTTGCCCTCATCTTTTCTAGTTCATCGATTTTCTTCATCAGTCTTTGGTTTAGCTCTTCTGTTTCCTCTTCTAGTTGGCTACCTCTTAGGTTAGCTAGTTCCAACATTGCTTTCCCGAAATTTATTTTCTTTTTATCTTCTTGCGTTTTGGTTTGGAGTTCTATTTTCTTCTGTATTGACCTGTCCGCTTGTCTTTGTTGATGAGTTGTGTTGATGACTTCTCTGTAGTATTTTAATTTTACTTCATTTGCTTTCTCTTTTAATTCTGTTATATTTTTGTTTAGCAGTTCCAACATAACTTTTCCATGTTTCATTCTCGTTTCTTGTTCTTCGACCTGTTTTTGGAGTTTCTCTATCTCGGCTTTTTGGTTTTCTTCTATTTTTTGTGACGCATACTTTCTCTTTTCTTCTCGTATGTCTTGTTTTATCTTTCTCTTTATCAATTTCTCGAACTCTTCTATCCCTTCCTCATATATTTCTCTGACTCTGCTCATTACATTGTTACTTTGTTTTAAGATTAGTTCCTTTCCGTGGCCTTCTTGTATTTGTTGCCACATTCGTTCACACTTTTCTGTTTCTGATTTTATTTTGTTCATCGTTTCCATATCGTCACTTTTTATTAGTATTGCCCTTTGATTCTCATCGCCCATAATTTGCATCATCTTTATTACTGGTAGATGGTTTACTATCTCGATCGTTATTTCTTTGTTATTCATTTTCCTACAAGTAATATTTACAATTAAGTTTATCATTGATGGTAGTTATTGTTTTTGAGTTTAGGCATATATTTTTGGGTTTGGAGGTATTACTTCTACGTTATATATACAGGTATATACATTTATTCTCGTTCGCATCTTACACGTCTCTTATCTCCCAATCGGTCCGTCCCCGTTCCTTCTCTTTCGACTGATAATTTTACAAACAGCGTGTCTCCTTCTAGATATTCCCACATTTTATTTTGTCTCATTATTCTTGGTGCTCCCGTTGCTACGCCTACGTCTGCTGTTGGCTTTCGGTAGCATGGTGCTCCGTCCGGCTGAGTCTTTCCACATGTACGTCTTTGGCCGATAGTATCGCTAGTGTTATTTTGTTACTGAACGGCCATGCTTGCAGCTCGTCCCATTCTCCTTTAACTAGTACGAAGAATACAGATATATGGGTATCTTTTCCCGTTCCATCCCCGTTTGGGTATACTCTCAATCTCATTTTATACCCGTTTTTCCATGAATAGAATGGTGGACTAGTTATAGATACCTCCATTCCGTCTTTTGCTCTTTGCCATTTTTGCGTAAAGTCTTCAATTCTCCATATATACGGAGCTGTGGGTAGATTTTCTCCCGTGGGTGTATAGCTTCTTAGTTTTTGGTAATGTTCTCTCAATCTTTTCATTTCATTTTCCACGTTCTTTTCTGTTTCTGACATTCCTATCCGTGCTAGTTCGAATGACTCTCTGGTGTTGAATATCTCTGTCATTAATATTTTATGCGATTCGATTTCGATTTTCATCTTCATTATCGTTTGATCCATATCCTTCATAGTATCTGTCCATATTTTTAGGTGTTCCTCGGCCGTTTCTTGCACATGTTGTATCGTCTCTTCTCTTAATATTTTTATTTTACATCCCCATTTTGCCATTGGGCATTCTATTCGTTTTCTACTGCATCTTTCCCAATGCTCTTTGAGTTCTACTTCCTCCTTGACTCCACATTTGTTTGGACATTTTCCTCGAAATCTTTCACATATCTTTTCCTCTTTCACATTTACGTGCTCCTGTTGTATTTGCTTCCATGTTTCGGTGATATTGCAATATTCTCATCTCGTTCGTCTTTCTTCGCATACGTTTTCGTGTTGCTTCTCCTCCCCTTCAATTATGGGTTGTTGACATTTCTCGCAGGGTTTTCTTTTGTAATTACATTGGTTTAAGTGATTGTTCATTTCTTTGATTTTTCCTTCCCATTCACATGGTTCGTTTGGGCATTTTATTCTCATGTTTATAATTTCTCTACTGGCTGCTCGATCTTCCTGTGTTTCTCCTAATGATATAATTTCTGTTTCTTTACAATCGGGGCATTGTTTTGGGCCGTTCAATGTTAATTCAATTATACATTCGGTGCATAGTCTACATCCGCACTCTGTTTGTCTTGGCTCCTTTAACAGTTTAGTACATGCTCCGCATCGTAATCTCGCTTCTATTTGTATTTGAGTCTGTTTCCTGATTATCTCGATAATTTCATTGACTTCCATCACGGTTCTTTGTTGATCCATTTTCTATAATTATATACAGTTCAGTCTGAGTGGTTTAGGTTTTATTCATTTATTAACTTCGTACTCTTTATTTACACCTATATTTATAGCTTTTGGGTTTTTGATTTTTCTTTGATTTATACTTTTACTCTTTTTACATATGTACATCTTTTTTCCTTCTACTCCACGTTACTCGATGAGTCTGGTTCTACTCTCTCCTCGATTTGATTCAATATCCATTCTCTCCATTCCACCTGTAGTTCCTCTTCCGTTTCTTCCGCTACTCTTTGTAACTCGTTTCTCTGCCATTGATTTTCTGTTCTTAATATTTCTAATTCTCGTTCCATTTCATTCATTCGTCTCTGTTGTTCTTCTATGTTAAGTAGGTGATACATGTTTGTATTTAGAGCTTCTCTCAACGCTATTTGGCTCTCCGTCCATTGTTCTTGTAAATTGTTTACTACCTTTGTTAGGGCGTTATATTGCCGTTTCCACATGTCGATTACTGTTTCGTTGTTCATACTCGTTTGATGATTCTGTTCCATCTTCCTTAATTTGTATTCATTATTCGTGTCTTGGTGTTGTTTTGTGTTTATTATTTGTGTCTCAGTCTTATTTTACATTAATTTATAGGGTTTCATATAATATACATACCGCTTTATATTACTGATATATTTACAATTTATACATTATATACACTCATATATACTTTACCTATACCCTTCGCATTTTTTGAGGGGTTCCGATTTGTCGAAATCCCTCCTTCCACCATCTTTGTTCTTTCATTTTTAATTTTTCTTTGGTTATCTCCATCTTTATTTGCTGATTTTATGTCTGTTGATTGCTTTTGTTATGCCCATTGTGATTCCGGTTGCTATTGCGATTATTATTATGCTTGCAATCCATACTATTCGTATCCAGTTTGGAATTTCTATAGGTTCTTCCGTGTTTGCGATGATATTTTCTCTCATAGTTTGTTCTATTGCGATTGGTTCTTGGTTTTTCTCAATTAGTTCCATTATTCTTTCCATTTGGGCTTCTGAGATATACCTGTCCTCCTCTTTATTTCTGGTTTCGTTTTCCTCTTTCGTGATATTTTCTTGTTCGTCCCGGTACGTTACTGTAGTCATTTTTACCGTAGTACTTTTTTTCTTCTCTTGTTGAGGGCATATTGGTATGATTAGGCTTCTCCATACGCATGTTGAATATCTCGCTTTCAATGTTTGTTTCATTGTTTCGTTTGGGTGGTTTTGGTGGAAATTGCATTGGAGTATTTCGTTATCTTTGTTCGTGATTTCTTTTGTGCATAGTTGTTTCTCCCTTATTTGTAAGTCTTGTGTTATTATTAGTTTTCTTCCTCCAGTAATAGTTTCGTCTTGATCGAGATCCAACGTTGTTATGGCGCGGCCCGTTATCCACTGAATTATAGTTTTCGTTGTTGTTTCCTTTCCCGTCTTTTCCGTTGTGCATTTTAAGAATTTTATTTCTGATCTGGGTGTACAGATTCTGTATTCTGTTTGTAGATGTGGTCCTCGTATTATTAGCTGATCTTCTGGGTTTAGTGTGATCTTTTGACATCGTCCCATTCTTCGACCGTTAGTTTCTGCCAGGCATATTTTGTTCACTTGATGTGTATATATTTTTTCTATTTCTGTATTATTTTTAGTGGTTTTAGTGCTGTTTGTTTCCCTTTGTAGATGTTTCGCTTTCTCATTGTTGTATTTGGTTGTCGTCTTTTCTATTTCCTGGTTGACTACTTTTACTGGATTCATTATTCTTTTGGTTGTTGGTTTTGTACTTTTTTCTCCTTGTCTTCTTGGTGCTCTCTTAATTACGCACCTTCTTGGACGTTTCTTGTTTCTGTAGATGCATATTCGGTATCTCCGTCGAGCTTCTATTCCTTTTATGTATATAGGATCTTTTAAGTTTGTCTTTTTCTTTTCACATATTTTATCTCCTATCCAGTTTTGTTGGATCCTTGTTATACATACTTGAGTTATTGCTTGTCCTTCGATGTTTGTTATTTTTATCTGGTTCGGTTCCATTATTATATTTTCTTTGTCCCTCCGATGGTCGCTCAGTATGTATTGGGTCACTGCTAATTTCCAAGTTGTTATGACGATTGAGAATGTTAGTAGATTATTTTTCCATTTTAATTCTATTTTAGGTAGGCATACGGTTCGTTTTTCATAATTCGATTTTTTGTTTTCGTTTCTATTATTTTTGTCGTTTTTCTTATTTTCCTGGTTGTTATGCCTATCATTTCTTTGTCTTGTTTTGTTTCCTTGGTTTCTTTCTCCGTTTTCATCGTTTTGTTAGTTTTCTCTGTTATCCTCATCTTCGTCATTTTCGTCATTATTATCTGTATTTCCCCCGGTCTTCGCTGAAATGTCGTCCCCGACATTAAGTTTCCTAATTAATGCTTTATAAGCCGTTATTGCTTTGTCTCTTGCTTTGATTGTTTCGTCTAACGACGTTCGTTCCTTTCGGACTCTTGTTTTTGTAACTTTCCAGTTTTCTACCAGGTTAATAAGTTCTACTTTTTCATTTTCGATTCTCATTTGTTCTTTAATATTGTCAGTAAATTTCAATTCTGGTCGTTGTAATACTATCATTATTATTTTGGGGTTTCCTCCCTTTATCATCAACTTTTTCAGTAGTGCATTTTCCCCTTCTTCGTATCTTTCATTTATATCTATTGTATATTCCTCGGATCCTGGTATTTTCCAATTTAGCAAGATCTTTATCGCTTTTTTGTTTCGATATATGGTTCTCCACGATAGTCTTTGAGTATCCGCACAAAAATTCCTCTATTTCCCTTCTCGTTGCGTTTTCTGTTATAAATTTTATCATTGCTACGTTAGGTTTGTTAGTTGCCAACTCGAGTATACTGCTCCAATCGTCTGATCTCTCTGTTAGTTCCGAACCGGTTCTTATTAGTTCTTGTATTACTGTCATTTTTACTCCGGATAGTGTAGCGTACATTAGAGCTGTTTTGCCATTTTTCCCTCTTCTATTCGATTTTTCCCCGCACTTTTCCAGTAGTTTTATGATTTTTAGACTGCGGTTGTCTTGTCGTTGATGTATGGCGGTATGCAATGGTATCATTCCTGATGGCATTGTTAAGGTAAAGGCTCTTGGTAGTTTTCGCATTATCAGTTCTGTATCTGGGTCGATTTCGTCTCCGATGGCGTATGATTGTGCTATTATTCCCAACCTCGCGAGTATTTGTGTTCTATTCTGTAGTCCAAATCTTGCGGGCATTATTGTCTTGCTATTCGCACTATTTCATTTAGCTGGTCTTTTTGCGTTATCTTAAATCGGTTAAAGACTTCTCGTTTTACGTCCTCGCTTGCTAGCGTCTGACGAATTTTTCGGTTGGCTTGTAGATTGTATATGATTTTCTGATAGAGCCGTTGGATATAATTAAATTGACTCATTAAATTGGAACATTGATGTAGTTCCCAAGCCCTATAATGTTCATTATGTCGGAATTCTCTTATTAGTTTGAACAGTTGTTGTTTCTCTCTTACCACCTGTTGTTCGGTTCCACTGAAGTTGGTTAACAGTATATCTCCTCTTTTGATTAGTTCGTATATTGCCGTCAATGTATTGTACTGAAATAAGGCTGATTTCATGAATTCGTTTTCGCCTTGTTCATCCGTTTGGTTGGTATTTATGGCCCATTTACCGTTATCAGGTCGTTTCCATTGGATTAATCTTATTGCCATTTCTTGCTTATTGCATTCCAATGTAATACGTAATAGATCGGGTAAGTCTTCTAGGTTATCGATATTTTCTTTGGTTACGTTATTCAACATCGCTTCCAGATTTTTTGGCATATTCGTTAATATCACGCGTTTCAACGCCGTATCCCCTTTTCTATCTGTTGCAGCCACATCTGCTCCTGCTTTTAGTAGGGCTTTAATTATCCAAGTTGGGATGTCTCTGCTTGCTGCGATCATTAGTGGGGTTTCTCCGTCTTCGTTTCTTGGGTCAATCGACTTCTTTAACCATTCCCATACGTTAATTATTTCTTGCATCCTCTCATGATTGTTCGTCTGCATAATGGTGTGCAGCGGGGTATTGCTTTCTTTATCACCAATAGTGAATAGGATTGGCCAGTTTGTTGTTATTGTGGTTATATGCTCAACGTCTGGCTCGTCGCGTTTGTAATTGTCGATTATTCTCATTAGTCCTCCCAATATCTCAATGTCTCGTTTCTCTTTAGCCCATTCTGGTAATAGGGTCTTAACCTCTTTCACGATGTTTTCCGCTATTTCTGGTTCTAGTTTTCCTGTATGGTGATCTTCCCATTCTTCATCCTCATATTCTTGGTATTCGTCTTCGTCGTATTTGTCTGGGTTCATATAATGATAGTTCTGGTTAGTGCATCTTAGCATCGATATCCTTGCGGTTTGAGACCGTGTCATTATACGTCTTTCTTCTGGTTGGGCTGTTATTGTTTTTGGTATCGCTTTGCATCGTGCTACGTTTACATATATTGGTCTAGTGAAAGGGTTGTTCACTAGTTTCGCTCTTACATTAGTTTCGCTTGCATATAGGATTTCGTATGGTCCTTTCCCGTTTCTTTGTAGTTTCTTCGTTGTACCTGGGATCAATTCTGGTGTTTCGATGATTACCCAGTCCCCTATGTTGAAAGTATGAGGTTTGACATTTCTCTTCTGATCATGCAGGTCTTTATAACTTTCTTGATTGAATTTGATATTTAGTCCTGCCGTTCTCCATATTTCTTGCATCCTCTCTTTGAATTTTGTAACATAATCATCTTCTTCCATATACTGTGATATTGGCGGTTGGTATTCTAGGTCCATCGGCATATTACATTCTCTACCATACATTAGCTTGAATGGGCTCATCTTTGTTGCGGCATGTATTGACATCCTATAAGCCAGTAGGCATAAATTGATATATTCGTCCCAATCTCTCTGATATCTGTCTACGTAATTTGATAGCATTTGTATTAGTGTTCCGTTGAATCTTTCTGTTAACCCGTTGCATTGTGGATGATACGGTGACGTTCTCAATTTTGCTATTTTAAAATAGTTGGTTACTTCTTTCATTATTTCGCTCATAAAATTCGTTCCTTGATCTGTTAGTATTTGCTTTGGGGTTCCATATCGGCAACAGATTTCTTCCACAAGTTTTTGTGCTATTGTTTTGGCCTTTTGATCTTTCATCGCAAATGCTTCTGGGAATTTTGTCAGATAATCTGTGACCACTAGTATGTATATTTTTTTTTTTTTTTTTTTAAATTGTTCTTTATTCATTTGCTGCCTTTCGGCCGACTGTGCGAGCGAAGCTCAGCACTTCATACTATTTAGTTTTTTATTCTATCTTCACAAAACTGCAACGCAGATGAGGTATCCGCAATGCCTCGTTAACATACTTTACACAAGACTAAAAGGTGGAGGAATAGCTGCCTTTATATATGATACATGCTCCCGGTATATGTGATAGCATGCAATCACCGCATTTGGGCATGTTATCTTGGCCAGAGATATGATCTCGGTCTTTGTCAGTCCGATTTTTGAGAGAGGGGCATTATTCTTCTTATCCCATGTTCCCAGACATCCAATCACTATAGCAGATATGGTGGCCGTTTGATTAAAAGCCTTTCCGATCTGTAAAGATAGATCCTTGTACTTCACATAGTTGTTCTCTCTTGCTTTTTCAAAGCCTTCAACCGAGTCATAGGGTACTTTTAGGTCCAGAATATGTATATCTTTATTCCGCTTTGACCTAATTACCATGTCAGGTTTAAGCTTTGTTGGAATTGAGACATATTTGGGAGATTTTTCCACATCTATCTCAAAGCCAATTTTCTCAAGGAAGGCAACTATGCTAACTAATACATTTTCATGTTTAACCCTTCGCGCGTTTGGTTTTGCACGACAGTGATTGAAAACATGTGTCTGGGTCTCCTCATCAAGATGACAAAGCCTACATTTTGTGTTAAGATTATATTTTAAACGGTATGCACTGTAATTAAGATTTAAGATGTTATTTCTTGCACGTACCAAGAAGCAGTACTGTGCATCATTAAGGGTATCACTGGCTATAAGGTATTTAGCAGTGATACTATCTCCAATAGAGGCCGCAATGCGTCCTTGTACTTTCATCTTGTACCATTGCTCGGCATAATGGAGACCTACAAAGTCATGGAGCTGTTTAGAAAGAGTGTTAAGGTTACGATGATCTATATAAGAGGTACGCTTTTTGTAGACCATTTCAAGAGAGAATTTTTCTTCAACGAATTTTAAGGAGATGCATATACTGAACTTTCTCTTGAGAGCCAGTGCTGATTTTTGGAATTTCACAAAGAAAGAAGTGTTGTGAAATTCCTTGCTGATCTCACAATTCATCCATTTCAGACCAGCTTCAAAGCTTTTACTTCCTCTAGAATGGGCAAGTTCAGCTATCAACATATCTCTAAAACCGAGATTGGAGGAGTGGAACAGTCTTGTTATTCCTGTAATGCTTTGAATAAGATATTCATCGATAGTAGCGGTAATACCAAGACCTCCCATTTTGCAGTGAGTATATAGGAAATAGTTATTAAGGGCCTGAAATTTATCTCCAATCATAGTCTTCAGCAATCCCTTAACTTTTTGATCGAAACCCAGCTGCTTTTCGCGTCCTTGTGTAATTCGATTCCTATCACAGTCAAGGATTCTATGACCAATGATGCAGTTGCGTAAGGAGAATATAAGCTTGGAATGAATAAATGTTTTGTATGCATTCAGCTTTTGTGATGGATGCAGATATGACGTAAATAAGGATTTGGTTAGTGCCAGTGCAGAGTTAAGTCGACTATCAATATCTTGATTACGTTTGTAAGAGAAGTCAACTCCAAGATATTTGTACTTGTTATTTTCAGATATAGTTGGTATTTCTTCATCATATAGGTGTAGTTTTTGGTTAACTGAGCTAGCACTATTAATTGATAGATATCCCGACTTTGACGGTTTGAACCTTAGGTTTGCAAAGCCCGCCAATTTCACAGTGTTTTCCAAGGTTTTCCTGATTCCTTGATAAGAGTCCGAGAGAAGAACCAAATCATCAGCATATGCTAAAATACTGATGTTTAAATTGTGTAAGAAAAAGGGGTGGTTATCCAAGATAGATTTTAGGATGTAATCAATTGACAGGCAGAAGAGGGTCATTGATAATGGACATCCTTGTTTAACTCCCTTAGTAATTGGGACAGGTTCAGACAAGGTTCCTTGGCAGTCAAACATAGTTCTCACATCCTTATATAGTTCTTTAATCAATGTAAGTGTCTCATTCCTCAGACCCATGCCAGCCAGTGTGTACCATATCAGGTCATGAGGCAGTGAACCAAAAGCATCGGTAATATCCAGCCAAACGATGTGTAGTTCAGTTTTACATCGTTTAGCACGATCAATTGCTATGTGGAGAGTTGCATTATGCTCAGCACATCCGTCAGGGACACCGATCGCTTTTTGGTTTTGGCTGATAAGGGTGGATTTGATAAGGTGGATCCTGATAAGGATAAGATTTCCGTTTAGTGTCTCTGGTAACGGTCCTAATATATCCATTGATATCATTGTCATGGGCTCGGCTGGTACTGGCATTGGTTTTAACGGTGCTTTCCATTTTGTTCCAGTGTTTTTCCTTGTTGCGCAGATGAGGCAAATTTTTATCCAATCTTTTACGGATTCGGACATATTTGGCCAAAAGTATTTCTGTTTCATTCTTGCGAGCGTTTTCTTTACTGACATATGTCCGCCTAATTTTCCATCATGGTATTGGGTTAACAGTTCCTTCCGTCTATTTTCGGGTATTACCATTAGCCTTTGTTCGCCGTCTGCTATTAGTAGCCACTTTTTCTCGATTACATATCGGTGTCGATGTTTATCCATATGTTCCTTCAATTGTGGGTCATTTTCGTAAACTTCTGGTCTGCCCGTTTTCACGTATTCAATTATCAATTTTAGTTCTGGGTCTTCTTGTTGGTCAATCATTAATTGAGCAAAATCAATATCCTCTGCGATTATCATACATATTCGTCTAACTTCTTCATCCATCAGATCTGGGAAGATGAATCTTGACATACAGTCAGCATTTGCATTTGCTCGACCCGCTTTGAATTTTATAAACGGAGAATATTCTTGTAGCTGCATCGCCCATCTCATGAGTCGGCTTGATGCTTCTTTATGTTGGCCAAGCCATACTAGTGGCTGGTGATCCGTTGTAATGCATATTTCGTGACCCCATAGCAGGTATTTGAAATGTTTAATTGCCTGTATGATTGCTAGCGCTTCTCTTTCGGTAACTGAATAGTTTTTCTCGTGCTTCTTAAATGTTTTGCTATAGTACCCGATTACCCGCTCTTTTCCTTCATCATCTAATTGTCCCAATATCGCACCAGATGCGTATCCGCTCGCATCGGTTGCTAGTAAAAATGGTTTTTTGAAATCAGGGTGAACTAGAATTGGTGCTTCGATTAGTTTATCTCTCAGTGTTTCGAATGCTAGTTGTTGTTCGTTTCCCCACACGAATGATGTATCTTTTTTGACCAGATCTTGTATCGGTTTGGCTACGCCTGCGTAATTTTTGATGAACTTTCTGTAGTATCCACATAGCCCTAAGAATTCTTGTATTTGTGTTACTGTTTTTGGTGCTGGACAATTTTTGATTTTCTCGATATTCCTATGATCTGGTTCTTTCCCTTTTGCTGATACTATGTGACCCAAAAATGTCACTTTCTCTTTAGCCCAATCGCACTTTGATGGTTTCAGCTTTAATTTCCACTGTCTTAGTCGGATAAATACTTTTCGTATATCTTCTAAGTGTTGTTCGAATGTACTTGAGTAGATCAGTAGATCGTCTATATACACCATACATTGTTTTATCCCGTGGGTCACGAAGTTCATGCATCTTTGGAAGGATGCAGGTGCATTTGTCAATCCAAACGGCATTTTCTTAAATTGATATAAATCTCTACCGATGGTGAATGCGGTTTTCTCTTTATCTTCTTCTTTCATTTTTATTTGCCAATATCCACTTTTAAGATCCAATGAAGTGAAATAGGCTGCTCCTTGTAAAGTCAACAGCATTTCGTTAATGTCTGGTAAAGGGTACGTATCCCTTTTGGTTACCGCATTTAGCTTTCTATAATCGATGCAAAATCTTTGCGTTCCATCTTTCTTTTTTACCATCACTACTGGGAATTGCCATGGTGAGCAACTTGGTTCGATTACCTTTGCATCGAGCATTTTTTGTACTTCTTGCTCTGCTACCGTCTTTTGAGCTTCTGCTAGTTTGTATGGTCTTAGTGCAATTGGCGTTTCGTCTGATAGTGGTATTGCGTGTAGTGTTACGTCGCATGTCCCAAAATCTAGATCTGATGCGGCGAAAATATCTTTATATTCCGTCAACAGTTGTTGTAATTGCGTTTTCTCGTCTTCATTCAGGAGTTCGCTATCTATTGTCCATAGTGGTTTGTCCTCTTCTCCTTCCTCTTTCATTTTTATTAACTCGATATCTATCATGGGCGTTAGTTTTCCCAGTCTTTCGTTTTCGTATATTATCTTATCTTCTTCGTCAAAATTCGTGATGTTGATCGGTAGTTCGCCATTTTCGTTTATTTCGATTATTTCTCTTGCTAAAGGTAACTCTCGTCGTTTTTCGAACTTTTTACTTGGTTCGAATATCATTTCTCCTGTCATTCCCTCATCCACTTTGATATAACAGATCATTTGCGATTTAGCTGGTACGACTATTTTCTCTGAGCACCTTACTATTGTGTTCATGGTGCAGATTCTACCTTCTTTATCTTTCAGACATAATGTTCCCAGATCGATGACAATTTCTTTGAATAGTTCCGGCATTAAATCAGTTCCAATTATACACGGCACGCTTAATTGTGGTATCACTGCTAGGTATGTTTCTACCTCATTGTTCTGGTGTTTCAATGTTGTCCACCATCGTCCCATTACGTTTACCGTTTCCTTACTACATGCGATTACATGAACTCCCGTTGGTTCGATATCTTTCCAATGATGTCGTGGTATTTCGCTTAAATGTACTGCTGAGATATTTGCTCCGGTATCTATCATTGCTTCCGTTTCTTTCCCATTTATTTCGATGATTAGTGTAATTGCTGGTCCGGTTGATGTGTGTAGTGCCGCTATTGTTCTAACTTCCCCGTCTTGATCTACACTTCTTGATCGTCTTGTATTTATTGGATTCGTTGCTTCCCAGTCGGGGTTGTAGAGCGATGGGTAGATGTTTGCGGTTGGTATCATTTTTGTTCCCATTGTGGTTGCTTTTGTTCGTGGTAATTTGCTTGGTTCCTCATATGGCATTCTTGACATTGGTTCGCTTATCCATGCGCATGTCTTCTTTTCATCCCAATACACTGGTGCTTGGATCATTTTTTGGTGCGTTTCCTTTTCCGTTGTTTTCCTCATCGTCAGAATCGGCATCGCTACCGGTTCTTCTATATTCCTTGATTCTTTCCCACATGCTTTTCCTGCTCCTTTTTAGTTCGTCTCTCGCTCTTTCATCGTATAGTGCTTTCCTGAATCGTCTACCAATTTCTTCGTCCGTCCCTTTCATTGTTGTTAAGACTCGTAATAATCGTTTGATTTTGTGTATATCTTTTGAATGTCCATGAAATACCATTGTTTTTGCCAAGAAAGGTAGTACTCCGACTAATAGTTTCCAATTTACCTTCTTTTCTCGTTTGTAGATGTCGAAGCATGCCAACATTTGTGTTAATATTACTCTTACTATTTGGATTATTAATATTATGCCCCAATATTCCAGCCATCATTTGGCCGAACACTAGGAATCTACCCCACATTGCTTTCATCATATTGGATGTTGCCTGTTGGAAATGATCGGGTGATAGTAATAGTTCGTAATTTGGTTTTTGCTCAAAGTTTGTACCGCCCGTTATTGTTACTATATTTGATAGTATCGATTCTCTTCTTGCGGGGAACAATAGATTTTGTCTCGCTGCTTCTAAACTTTCTTGTGAATATATACCACTGTTCACTACGTCTAATGGTCGAAACTCTTGTTCCGTCGTCAGTTCTGTCAGTCCAAATCTCTTTGGTTCGGCAACCGGAATTTTCATCGGGAACATTACCCATTTTCCATCTGTTTGCTGAAACAACGGTCCGAAAGCGTTATTACAATCGTAATAATTTGGTTTGTCTGTTAGAAATTTCATCATTCGCGTTACTGGTTGTACGTATCGAATCTGCTTTTTATATACTACTTCTAGTTCGTTTGTACATTTTCCGGGTGGTGCTGTTGATTTTTCTGGTACCATAGCAAATATTTTCTCACACTTGAATATATACATCACTTCTCCGGCTATTCTTCCAAAATGCCCTTCTTGTAGCGGTAACAGCGGCATTGCGCTATCTGGGTTGGTTATTGCTACGGCTAGTTTCGTTTTCAGTATTTCTTTGTTTAACTGACAATCGTTGCGAATTAAATCGTGGTATACTTTTTGCATTGACTCCTGTCCTTTGTGATAAAGGAAATCCATCTTATTATTCATATATAGGTTTAATTTCACTTCATCCTTTGCTACTGTGGCTATTCCTTGTTCTAACATTTGTCTTGATGCGTATAGTCCTGGGTAATTGGTGGCATACACCATCTTTCCGCATTTTTGCGTTATTTTCCCCCTTTGATGAATCTCATTCCCATCTCTGTTTCCGTGGTTATCAATGCTGCTGGAGTTTGTTTCGTACTCAGTGGTTGTGACCTAGTTCTGGCTTTGATTTTTCCAGCTCTCGTTATTATCTTGTTTACATCGTTTATTTGTAATTCCTCTGCGTCTTCCTCGAATACTTCTCCTCTTACTTCGTCGAATAACGCTGTTTTTAAGAATTGCATTCTACATTTATGGATGTTTGCTTGATATATTATAGTTGACGTTCCGGTTTTGCATACCGTGTCCGTTGCCTGACACATTTGATTTGATTTCATTACTTGTGTTGCTCCATCGAATTGTGCTTCATATTCCTTTAATTCGACTGTGTAAGTTTCAATTACAACCACTCCTGTTACTAATTCTCCCTTTATGGTGTATTTTCCTCCCTGACAATCTCCAGTTGCTGAGTTGATTACTCCTGCGACGAATATGCTTTGTACCTGGATCATTCCACTTTTCCCTTTTAGTACGACTCCTTCTTTTAATCTCATTTCTCCTCCGCTGAATAAATCTTTGCACTGTTCTCCCGATACTTGTAGTATTTCTCTTTCTGTTCCAGGATTTATTATTGATACGTGGGAGTGTGCTCCGCAATGGTATGCTAATGTTTTTTCGTGTAATTGCACATTCCTTGGCTTTTGTTCTGATAAAATCAGATTCTTGGTAAATGTGATACGTTATCGCTTTTTCTATAATGGTTAGGTTATTTGGTATTGCCATCCGGCATTCCTCGATATCCTTTAACGAATACTTATCTCCCAGTACTGCTTTATCACAATCAAATATTAAGAATCCGTTTGTTGCACCTGTACACATTAGCCACACCATCATTGTCATCATTAGTGAGTGTATGCTTGCATTTCTCATTGTTGTATCTTTTATTGGCAGTTCATGTTCGAAGTCGTTTAACAATGCTTTCAGCCTTACGTGCATTGGTTTGACTTGTTCGTTTTTTCTCGGTTTATTTATAAATTGTTTCCATCCCCCATTCTGTAGGATACCTGGTTCGATTTCTTGCTGCACGATCATTGCGGTTAGCTCTACGTTATTCATGAACTGTTTGTTCGGAATTTTACTTGTTGATAAACTCATTAGATTATATACGAGATAGGAGAGTGCCACCAATCGATATTCATCATCATCTGTATTTGTGAGCAATTGGGCGACTATTTGTCTCATTTCTTCCCATTCTAATTTCATCGTTTTAGTTTTTTCTTTGATCAGTTTTGGGATTATACTGGATACGGTATACCATAGTTGTTTAGCGTCCTCACTTGCTCGATTTCTTTGCCATAATCTCCTCAATGGTTGGCTGGTGATTATTAACATATCCGCTAGTAATTCTCTTATCCATTCCGTTCCGCTTTCTTCTCTGGGGTGGGTTTTTCTCATCTCGTAGGCTATTTTCTCTAGTTTATCCAACCTTGTCATCCATTGTTGTTGTTTCGATCGGTCTCTGATTTTTGGTTCTCCGTTTTTGGCTGTCAATTTTGGTCTACCTCTTGGACGTTTTTCCATGGACGTACCTGTTTCTTTGGTTGCCTCGTTTTCCATAGTGTTTGTTATGGTTATCTTTTGGCTTTCCTCGTTTTGTTTTCTGAGCCATTCGTCCCAATCTTGTGTTAGGTATATATCGTCCTTTGCTTCTTGAGTTTGTGTTATACATTTTTTCATCGGTGTGAAATCTTTATCCTCAATATCCATTTCGATTATCATCTCTTCTATTTCGTCCCCCTGTTGTTCATGGATTTGTTGATAACTGGTTGATGGTTGTTCTTCTCGAATTTCTGGTAGCTTTATGGGTGTTTTTATTACCAGTGGCGACAGCTCTTCTTCCTCATCTGTATTGTCATTCGAAATCATTACTTCATCTCCCTCGAACATTTTTGGGGTTTCATGTTTATCTCCTCCCATACTGGGCGTGCTCATACTTGCTTTGATGGGTTTTGGTTTTATCTCTTTTCTTTTCAGCGGTATTCCCAATGTTTCCGCCATTTTCAAAGGATTTATCTCTCCCATCACCATTGGTGTTACTCCCACTTCTAACATGTTGTCCAGTGATCATCCATGAAATTGTAAGTGGAATGGGATTTCGTAGGCTAACTTTCTTTTTATTTCCTTTATTTTTGCTGTCGGGTGGACTTCCAGTTCTTCCGATGTTTGATCAGGGTAGAGTACTTTTATTTTATATTTTCCTTGGGTTTCTTGTGCCCATTCTCGGTGTTTCCATTTGCGTATTACATGGTCGAACACTTCCGGGCACCATTCGTTTTTCCTTCTGTACTCCTCGATCTCCTTTACTAATTCTCTCAAATTCTCGAGGTTTTCGCCATTTTCCGCCATATATTTCGCATGCGTCGTTGCTGCTCGTCTCTGGCTCCTTGCACCTTGCTGTAATATTTCTATTAATTTTTCGCAGTGATCGTTTTCTAATTTTATTTGTGCTTCGTCGATATCCACTGGTTGGGATCTTTGTCTCTTCATTACATTTATTTTTCTACATTCGTTTTCGGGCATCGTTTTATTTTCAACTTCTTTCGTTCTGCATTTCGGGATTTCTCCCTCATGATTATTAACTTTCTCCTCCTCCAATGGCTCTTCTTCTATTGCTCCAGGTTTTAGTTCCCATCTTTTCTCTTGTTCGTTCCATTGTTTTCTCCATGGGGTTGGTTTGCATTCATTTGTATCTAGTTCGCTGAGCTTCTCTTTGAGACGGTGGTCCTTTCGCCATTGTCGATAGATTTCTATGATTCTCTTGGACTTTTGATGGCCTTCTTTTTCTATTTCATCCATCTCTTTCCACGTGGTATCTGTTCCCCATCGAACTTCTTTCATTGGTACTATTCTGATTTCTTGGTCATCATCCCATATTCCCAACTCATATAGATATGTTTCATCTTCTTCGTGCAGATAATGGTGAAGGTATTTTACTGCTACGTCTTCTATCATTCCATCTTCGCTTTGATCTTTTGTTTGTTCCATGATCATTTCGTTGATATTTTTTATTAACTCGTCTACTCGCGTTTTGTTACTCATTTTTAACGTTATTTGTTCCTCGTTTGGTAACTTTACTTTTATCTTCAATTCTTTTGCTTTTTCCTTCCCTACTCGGCGAGTTCCGTATCTCCCGATTAATGTCGCATTCTTGTAATTGGCGTGTCTGAGAATTACCGTATCGCGTAAGTTTTCTATACATACTTTCATTTCCACGGGTTTAAGGTACATTAGTATTTCCCAATTCTTGTGGATTTGATCTATTATTTGTGTGATCAGTTTTTCTCTGTTTTTACAAAATATTCTCTTGGTTGCTCCTTGTAAGTTCTTTTTGATATTGATTTCGAATTCATTTTTCGCGTATTCTGCCCATAATCCGAAGTCCGGTACTGTCTTTTCCTTTTCCAGAGTTACGTACGTTGGTTTACCTGGCCATATTAGTGCATCTACCAGATGTAGGTCTGGTTTTATTAACCATCCATTATGATATAGGTTATCATTTTTCTTGGAGCTTCCCATTCTTTCTTTGATCCAATCGAATATTTCATCGGTGTTTGGTTGTTTAATCCAGATACGTTCTATGAAGTCCGGCGTTTGCATATATATTTGGAACTTCGTTATGTCTTCTAGTTTCTGTTTATCTAGATATGCCTTTAGTCGTGGTTTCTCCTGTTTGGGTATTACGTCTCCTTTCGTCCCTTCAAGTTGTAAATTGTACCTCGTGTATCTTCTGAATGCTTCGTTGTTAATGAATTCCTCGTTTATCAATGTTTCGGGTATAGTTTCAATTAGTTCTTCTATTAATTTTAGTTCCCCTTCCGTTGGTGATAATGGTCGGTCTGAGAACCATCGATTCATTGGTCTTATGATCTGTTTATTTTGTTCCTCGCCCTCAGATATTTGTAGTGCTTCTCCCATCAGACTGCTGGTTTCGCTTATTTCTCCATCTTCCGGTGATGAATCTCTGATGTTCCGTAGCATATTTATTCGTAAATTTCCCTTTGTTTTTACTTTCACTAATCCTCTTGGTGATGTTTCGAATTCCTTTTCTATTTTACGAATTGATTTTTCTATTATATCCCGTTTTAATTCTGAATTTCCAGTTGTCTGTTTGATTACTATTGTCTCATTTTCGTTTGACTGCTCGTTCTCTCGAGTTATCCTTTCCTTGATTTTCCCGAGTAGTATTTTTTCTGTTCTCCGTTTATCTGCTTTAGTTCGTCTGAATGTTTCGTCTGGTTCGGTTTGATTTTCTCCTAGTTTTTCTGGTTCTGGTTTCGCGAGTTTTTCTTTCGGTAACTTTTTATATATGTTGTAGCAGTACTGTTCTTTGACATCTTTGATCATTCTCATCATATTTATTCTTGGCGGATTGTCTTGTCGTTGCTTGAATCTTTCTTGTCTCACTCTTTTCTCTTCCATTTGTAACTGTTGCCAATCCTGGGCGTGTTTTTGTTGTGTCATTTCTGTTTCTCTATTTCTTACATTTTCAACTCTTTGCATCATGTGGATATTTGATTGTTGTTGTTGTGATTGGTTTGTTCGCATCATTTTTGCCATCATATCTTTAAGATGTGATATTTCCTGCATCACATTCACTTGTTTTGTCTGTTCCACATTTGGTTGTCTAGGTGCCAGTTGCACATAATTGCTGTTTCTTGGTGGTCCTTGGTTTTGATTGTTGCTCCCTCTACAATTATTAGCTACGTGACCTTGTTTTCCGCACTTAAAACAGGTCCTGACTTCACATCGGTTGATGTTATGTCCTTTTCTCCCACATCTACTACATGGCACATTTTGATAACATTCGTTTTCCCAATATCCAAGCTTTCCGCACGTTCTACATTGTTTACTTTGCGTTGAGTTATTTCCGCCGTTGTAGCTTGTTCTTTGAGCATTATTATAATTATTGTTCGGACGGTTGTTATTTGTTCTTTGTACTGGTGGTTTAAATATTTGGTGGGCTCCTGGTATAAATTGATTCACTTTTGTATCATTTTGTCCATTTTCTTCCGGTTTTGCTGCCATCGTTGCTATCATTGATTCGTCTTGCATGAGTGTAATCTGTGATGGCAGGTGTATTTCCGCCTGATTTGCTCTCGCTACTGCTTCGTCCAATGTTGTTAACATCTGCATTCCCACTCAGCTCTGGTCGTCTTAATCCATCTACAAATATGCCAATCAAGTGGGCTTCGTCTAATTTTCCATCGGTTGCCGTTTTGGCCAATCTTCTGATTTCACTCGCGAACATCGTGTTTGACTCCCCATGTCTCTGTTTTCTGTTAAATAGTTCTTGTATTCCTTGATTTGTCAGTTTTGCCACTCCAAATGTCAGTTTTAGAAATTCTTGTATTTCTTTCCAATTATTCAGTGGTTTTCCTCTTTCCTTTGCCTCTAGGAAGATATCTAGTGCGCTGTCGCATAGGTATAGTGGCATTCGGGTTTTTACCATCTCGTTTGTCCATCCGCAAACCTCTACATATACCCCAAAATTCCTTAAGAACGTATTTAGTTTATTAGCGTTTCCGTTGAACGGTTCTCCTCGGAATTTTTCTCGATATTCTCTGGTTGTTTCATTCGTTGTTGGTAGCTTGTTTGGTTCTTTCTCGTTGTTTTTAGTTAAATTTCCGTCATTTTCGGTCATATTGTTTTTGTTTGTTGTTTCTAGATTATTCAATTGATCCTCCGAGTTATTTGGTACGATTTGTTGTTGGATCTCTATGTTTATTTCTTGCTGGTTGTTATTCTCGTTCTCGTTCGCGATATTGGTTTGACTCGTAGTCTTTGTTAATTCTTGGTTTTCTTTGTCGCCTGATCCCTGGCTGTTAGAATCGATATCTTCGAGTGAATTGGTTCTGTGTAGTTTTCTCGCAATTGAGGTCGATCTCGATTTCTTGCCATTTTTCCCTGAGAGTAGATAGCTATTGCGCGATCGTAATGTTGTTTTCTCCTCGATGACTTCTGTTTAGGTGGTTTCTCTTGTCTTGATGGATTTGTTGCGTCGCGTTTGGTTATCTGTCACCTCGTCTGTAATTTTGTCCGTAGTCGGTTCTTTGGTTGCGAATGTTTCACTGAGCTTTGATTTGTTGTCGGTTCTTTGTTATTGTCGGGTATTGATTGATTCGATTCCTGTATTTGTTTGGGTGTCTTGTTTTGTTTGTGTTTGTGGATACTTTGTTGATTTGTTTGTATTGCTTGCGAATTTGTTTGCGTTGAATGCCTTGATTGCTTTGGTTGCTTTGATTGAGTTCTAGAACGAAAAAATGAACCGTGTAGCATAATCCGCTTACACGCTTTCAATCTTTCGAACCGCCTCAAATAAACATACTGGGTTTATTTATTATTTTATTTGTTATTTCTTTTATTTTTATTTGTCTACACTTTTTCCTTTATTATCATCTCTTATTTCTCGTTTCTTTTTCTTGGCTTATTCGCCATCTTGGTTTGATTATAGTACCCATAATTATAATAATTCATATTTCCCAGGTGTTATCCCGATTAGTATAATTCCCATACGTTTGATTTTCCCTTTCAATTCATTTTGCGTCGATTTTTAGTTATCTATATGGGGTAGTAACAATTATCTATATAGTCGTAGTAATTATCTATTTATAATAAATCGTTCGGCTATGCCGTTTCCCAGATCCTATTGCCCCCCTTTGATTTATTCGTCGTACGTTTCGCGTTTCCCTTCATTTTATCCTTATGTTATTTTATTTCCCTTTCTTTCTTTTGTCTTTTATTATTTTGTTTTTGTTCCGTTATTTCATTGGGGCCTATGCTCTTTTAACATGATTTAGGGTTCTGCTCATTTTTATGATTGAACTATGTCTTATTATTATGCACTAAGATTGTGCTAGCTTGCTACAGCAGAACTGTGTTCTGTTAATGCGAATTGAGGCTATGCTCAAGTAGTACGGATGAATTATGTTCATTTAATATGGAATGAGACTATGCTCCCATTAGATTCTATTAATGCGTAGTCAGTCTCAGCTGAAGTAATGCAAATGAGTTATTGTTCCATAATGCAACGTCAGTCTATGCTGAATTAATGTGAATGAACTAGATTCTGTTAGTACAAAGTCAGTCTGTGCTGAAGTAATGCGGCTGTCTAAGTTCTATTAATATGTAGTGAGATTATACTCAAATAATGCGCATAACTATGTTCTATTAATACGAAGTGAGACTATGCTCAAGTAATACGAATGAACTAAGTTCTGTTAATACGGGGTGAGACTATGCTCAAGTAATACGGATGAACTAGGTTCTGTTAGTACGAAGTGAGACTGTGCTCAAGTAATACGAATAAATTAGGTTCTATTAATACGAAGTGAGACTGTGCTCAAGTAATACGAATAAATTAGGTTCTATTAATACGAAGTGAGACTATGCTCAAGTAATGCAAATGAACTATGCTTTATTAATACGAAGTGAGACTATGCTCAAGTAATACGAATTAATTATGTTCTATTAGTACGAAGTGAGACTATGCTCAAGTAATGCGACTGGATTATGTTCTATTAATGCGAAGTGAGACTATGCTCAAGTAATGCGAATATATTAATTCGTTATATTTCTTTGCCGGCTTCCTACTCGTTTCTGTTCGTATTTATTTATCCCTTATTTGAGTTCGTTAGTTATCTTCTTTTTATTATTGTTTTTATTTATCCCATCTATTCTTTTGTTTATTTCTTACACGCGCGCTTCTCATTCTGCCTTTTCGAGAGTTCTTCGCCTACCCCCCAGATTTAAAATACAAAACGGCTTTGTTGATCCACTACTGCAACGGTAAGGTGATCAATCTTACCACAGTAGCTTCTCAACAGGGCAAAACTTGTCGACAGTTCGTCCTATATCTCTCTTCTGGGTGATCGGTTATCCCCTCCCGATTTGGCTTTTTAATCGCACTACCCGAGGGTAGCTCAAGGTATTTCCCCTATGCTTTATCTCTGGTGTTCATAATGTCTCATTCTACTTCTTTTTGCTTTTGGTTTTTACTTTTGTATATATATAATTATTCATATATTTTATATATAGATATATGGGCAGGAAAGGGAATGACTAACTAATTATTTATTTCATAACAGGTTTATTCGTAATAGACCGTCACTTTTTCCTCAATATCATTTTTACAGATTATACAAACAGTCATAGGTTTAACACACTTTTGACAGTAGCAGAAATGTCCACATGGGAGTGTCAGCACTTTTATTTGTTCAATTTGGCAGATGTAGCACTGGTGTAATGGTGCTACTTCTCGTCGTATTATGCTCTGTATGGCGTCAGGTATTGTTTCAACTTGTTGCTCTATTGCGTGATATTTTATATTCAATTCTGGGTTGTTTACTCTTTCTCGGTACCAGTCGTATTGGTTCTCTATCTCCGTTGTTTGCATTAGTCCTAATGTTGTTCGGGTGTTTTCGCGGCTTATTGTTTGTGGGTTGCTTTGTCTTGCTATGTTTATCCGCTTCATCTTTTCAGCTAACTGTTCTACTGAGTCTGTTTCGATGCTCAAGATGTCTTGCAACTGGTTTAATTTCTCGTTATAATGGTTCATTTTCTACAAAAATTTATTATTAATTTAATGGTTTTATTATTCTATTATTAATATTTAATTTATTGATTTTGTTATCTCATTATTTTATTATTTTCTTTTATTTAGTAATTGGGTTGCTACTTCTATTCTATCGATTTTATTTCTAATTTTATTATCCTTCTGTTTTAAATTATTAATACTTTTATTATTCTATTGATTTTTAATTTTATTATATCCCTTTTATAGTTAATTAGGTTATACATTTTTATTTATTTCCATTAATTTGCAAGGTCGTCTTCGCGTTTTATTTTTCGTATTTTTAGTTGGATTATTTCAGATATTCTCATGATTTTCTCTCCGATTCGCGTCACTCTTATTTTTCTTTTGTTAATACGATTTTATCTTACTCTCGGTTAAGGATTTATTTATACTTTCTCCGTTGAATTTACATTTTCCTGGGTTGTTATCTTTCTATTTGCGAGAGGTCTTAATTAAATCATCCCGGCTGAGCCCCCAAAAATTATGCTGGACGCACAGGAGTTATAAATTTTCGCAAATGTACTCATCTTACTGACGGGACCTTCACTAGTAATGGCTAGGGAGAATCCCCTGCTACGCCGCACAACTTTATTAATCACTATGTGCCCGTGACCGGAATCACGTTGGTGCTGCACACAATGACCGAACGCCATTCGAGCAAGTGAGCGCTATTGCCAGCACTACTCCTCGAAGGACCTTCGTCTTTCCCGAGCTATTAGCTGCCGCTAGAAGGACTTATGCTATTACCCATGAGTTCATCCTATCTTAATCCCCCGGAGAGAAATTCATAGTCATTATCCAGAATTCACATCAAATTACCGAGTATTGTACTTTTCATCTACACTCCCTTTTCTCACGGATCAATTTATTTGATTTATTTTAACGTGAAAACAAAAATGGAAAGGAAAAATTGTATTATGGAAACATAAATTAACTAAATAAAAAGAAATGAATCACAATTATTAATAGCCAGTTATAAAACGATGAACAGAAATCCTCACGACCTTCTCCACTTCGTCAAGGTTAACCTCGCCTTCTCGTCAATCTTCCTCGTCGATATCAGTGGGAGATACTTCCTCTTCGCCGGTCTATATGGAGGGGACGTGCCTGACGGCAGGTGTCCTCTCTACGAGTCGACGGACCCGCTATTTTTTGAGGAGGAGTATTAGGAGGCATCTCGCCCGTGAGGATAGCTACGTCCTCTGCTCCGAGTCCTAGTCTATCGAGGATTTGCGAAACTGGAAAAGGAGTCGGATCTTCGTCCACTAGATCGATGTGGACGGACGGGGCAGGTGATCGAAACACGACATTCGGGGCATAGCATATGTCCGGGTCGAGTTCCGGGAGTTCAAATTCCACATAGGGAGGTGGTAAACCTTCGGTTCGACCCAAGATAGGGGTACTTCCTATTTCTCGAGCGAGTTCTTCCTCTCGACGTCGACGATCGCGGCGTCGCCGGTTTCGATTCGGTCGCCTGCGAGTAGTGGTAGGATCGGGGGTCTCCCTGACCTCGGTTGGTTGTTGAGAAAGAACTGGCAATTCCGGTAGAGTTCGGATTTCCGGAGCTATCGAATTAGCGACAGGAGGAAATGAGAGAACGTCAGTCACGGGGAGATGGTGAGCCGGAATTATGCCCAGTTGGCTGGCTCTGATGCTCCCCGGGACGTGAGCCTGGAGCTCCACGTCCGTGAACGCGCGTCGTAATGCGGTTGACTGTTCCTTGATAAGTAACCGTTGGGCACGGGATTCCGAGATCAACTCATCTCGCGCCCGAGTGAGTCGTTCTATCTTCCGCCGGAGTACTTTGACGGTATCGGGCGGGGCCCAGGTACCTTTCACGCGTTCATACTTCGCTTTGAGCTCACCATGCGCTTGTTTTAACTCCTCGTATTGATGACGAATCGCTATGATGGAAGGAGGAAGACGGGGAATCCGGGGAAGATCATCTGGCTTGTCCTGATTATTCGCATTCATCCTGGGAAAAAAGAAAAGAAAATAAAATAAAAAAAAATTGAGAGTCGCTGAGAAGGGCAGTGATGATAATTAGTACAAATTCCTCGGGGAGGGGTCGTCGATGGAGGTTACGTAATCCTTATCCCCTTTTCGTCGTGAAAATTGAGGTTAGGGTCGGGCTTACTAGAATCATCGGCGTCGAGTCGGCTCATATCGGATAATAGTCGCTTCATTAAACGGACGGGATATCGGCCAAATATCTATCGCACTGGCAATCGTACTCCGCGATTTTGGATTTCGACGTAACGCCGGATTTACGATATTAGTTTATTGCCATCCCTTAGGGGCACTACGGGTAGAGCGTCCTTGATCAGGTCATGTATCATTAATGTTGGAGAATTTTTCTGCCTATCGTAGTAAATCGTGCACATACTATGGAATCGACGCGAATTCGTGTGCCGTCTCCATTGTTATCAAACTCAAGAAGTTTATTTTCTCGTTTCTAACCCGTTTTATTAATGATTCGTTGTTTGGGAGGCGAGAACACAACGGCATAACCCCTCCGTATAATTGAGGTGGAGAGTATTCTAAGAAGCCGGGTGCATTTAGGCGTGAATTATTATTAAAATTTGGATGTTTTCTGGTCACTTGGCAAGTAATTAATTTATTTAAATTTGATTATTCAAGATGCATTTTTGATTTAAAATCTGATCAAGTCCAAACAATTTTGAGTGCAATAGTCGCTTTATTTCAGTGGGCCGATGTGTATTTGCGAGAAACGTTTTCGGTTTAGTGAATTTGGTCACTGACCATATTTGCTAAGTGGTTGTTTATCAGCGCGTGACGGTCGTTATCTATCGTAGACTATCGATATTGATTGGGTTTGTGCACCTTAGTGTATAGTAGGGTCGTCTGAAAACCATTTCACATTTTTGTAGATTTCCGGTGAAGCGAGGCCTAATGAAGTACTATGAGTCAATGGTATAAAGAATTTATGTGCCGACACTCCCGTTCAATGATACATCTGTGTCCTAATCAGGTTCACATATTACTACTATTACGATCGTTTATTTGGTTTCCCTACTGTCGTGCTCTATTCGCAAAACTTTTCCAACTTTATAATTATGATAATACCTTACCCCTGCTACCCATTGCTTAATTTCCTTGTCCGACAATAAACAAAAATCTGTCTGATTCGTTCACGAATGTCCCTAAATTCCCCCTCACGCTACTGTCGCATCTTCCCTAAATTTAGTTCGACTCGTTCCGGCCACATATTTCAGTAGCCGCCCCGAGTGTACAACGGCGCCCTGCTTAGCGGTCCTGTGCATTTATTCGCCAGACCCGACTGCGGACTGCCGAGGGGTCCACGAGGCATGACCCGCGAGCACAACTAAGGGTTTTCACCAACTAGCCGGCCCGAGATCCGTCCCATGGACCTTCTATTTCAATACTGTATTATATAATAAATTGAATGGGTCGGACTATAGATATGAATATAATTAATTAACATGACAATTAAGCAACATAGAAGTGAACGAGACATTTAATTTTACGAAAAATGTTACGATGTAAACATATAAAATTAAAAAGTTACAAATAAATTCCTTACTATAGCTGTTTGCAAGATTTTCAAAATCGGTATAAGTGTTTTGAAGTTCTAAAGTTCAACGTTTTTTAAAGTTAAAAATTATGAAATTCATCACTGTATTTATACTATTTGTATGCATGTGTGCGACCAATAGGCGATTTTTCGCCATTTTGAGGGCTTTTTAATTATTTTATTACTTAAAAATTATTTTTATTATTTTTTGTATATTTTTCTTAATTTTTTAATATATACTTCATTTTATGTTTAGATTTTATTTCTATTATTATTTTCTGATAATATTATTTTTAGCCCTTTTTGTTTAATTTTTTGGTCGCTACTTCTGCCTATGTTTTTTCTAAACCTTATTTTGCAAGGTTCTGGCAGTTTATTTATTTTTCATATGTTTCTTTTTGCAGCTGTCTTGCTTTTTTCATGATTTTATTAATTATTTTGTTTTTATTTAATTTTGTTATGTTTTTATTATGTTTTATTTATTATGTTATTTATTGATTTTTAGTATCTTGGTGCGGTGCATGTTTATGTGCAGTGATTCCTTCCATCTTTTTTATTTTTATTTTTGTTTAAATTGTGGCTCTGAGCCCAACACGGGCGTATACATAGGATTGATGATAAAGAATAGGAAATGTGAGTATGAATTTCGAGGGGAGTCAGAAGAGTTAAGTAGACGTAAGTCCTTCTATCGGCAGTCAAGAACCCGAAACCGAGATTATCACAAGGAGTAGTCTTAGAAATGGGGCTCGCCTGCTTTTGGACTCTCGGCTACTATATACAGTACCAACATGAGCTTGCTCATGGGTATATAGTGGTAAGGTCAAAATTGTGGGGCGTCTGGGTGAGATAGCAGCTACCCTAGAAAAGTCGATGGTAATCTAAGTAAATAGATTGAAACAGATGCACGCAGAGTAAAACAAAATTAAAATCTATCAGCACACCAGTATAATTGTTGAGGTCTCGATTTTAGTGAGTCTCAACTTGCACTGGTTTCTTATATAAATCAAAAGACAAAGTTGATATATAAAAATTTATTTATAAATAAAATTTACCAAGTTAGATTTGTTACAGATTTTCTTTCTAATCAATCTTTTCTCAAATTATAACTTTATCCAAATTTAAAAAATAAAAAATTCTTCAATTGATGCTTGTTATGTAAATGTTATCGTGTATGTAGGTGCGTGTTATGTACGTGAATGCGAAAAAGAATTGTGGTGAACGTTATCTGTTCTATTTTAAAGTCTGTAAAAGGATTTCCCTTTTCAGACCGCTTCTTTTTTGGTTAAAAAAATTAAGGGCAATTTGAATGAAAATTCTTCAGTATTTATACTGAAAAAAATATGTAGTTACATAGTGAATTTATTTATTTTATTTTTTTGCCATGCGCATTAAAGATTATTTACTTATTTATTTCAAAAATTATTTATTTAATGAAATCTGTTAAATCGAATTTCAAAAATTATTTATTTATTTAATGAAATCTTATTTACATGTTTGAATTTATATTTATTTAATTTATTTGTTTTTTAGATATCGAAAAATTTTTAAAACATGGTTCATACAAAATAATAAAATCAAAATTTTTTTTAATTACAATACTAAAACATGACCAAGAATGATAATAATAAAAACATATAATAAAAATTGATTGTTCCAGAAATAAAAACATAATCATAGTTATTTGGATAAAAATTAATTGTTCAACTTGTATAGAAGATAATAATAAAATTAAATATTCACATCAAATTGTTATAATTGATAATTGTCATAATAATTGTTTGATACACAAGGAATAGATTTGCCGGGAATAGATCGAATATTGATTTGTTCTGCTGGGATTAAAAGTTTGAATGATCTGCATATTAGGAATTGACATTGATTTTGGGATTTATTTGTTTTATGCCCGTTCCTCAGCATATATGTTCACCCTGAACTTGCCAGGCCCCGCCTTGTAGTACTTGTTTAGGATAAATGTGGAGATGGGTCTACCCTCATCATCCAACATAATCAACATCGGCATAGCTTACATGCAATGTAAAATATGAAAACTCATAATAGCTATTCAATGCAATGATCATTATGTTGGGCTGGACAGAGCCGCCCTTTTGCCCAATATGCAAAATATCGTTACAAATCACCCATAATGTTAGGCGTGTAGTTAAAATAGACGCAAAGACTTTATAAATAACAGACAGCAGAGCTATTGGTCGCCAAGATGAAACTTTATCATAATTATCTGTCTTATCAGGTTTCGGAATTAGTATAGTCTTGAAGGTTTTCCAGCTAGTCGGAATGATTTTACTACTGATGATTTTATTAAACAGGAAACTTAACAAAATACCTTCAGGGTCAAGAAGAGCAAGATCTTTGTATTGAATACCATCAATACCCGGTGAAGTGTTATCAGCTCTCTTTAATTCGTAAATAACTTCAAACGGTAAAATATCTAAAAGATTGAGAACATTTGTCGTGATTCGACAATCTTTAAGAATTTTATTCCATGAATTTGATACTGTGTCCTCGTGGCTAAATTGGTTCAGAATATCCTGAATTTCAGGCCTGACAGTGACTGGTAAGTCATTAATAATTTTATAAAAAGTTAATTTCATATTAATTAAAAATTCTGATCTACTTTTATATTTACTTATTATATTTGAGTTTTGTTTACTTCCTAGGTATGGTTCGTGGGATTTAATTTCAGTGAAATTATTTAAGTGAGGAATTTGTCGAATAATGCTTTCAACTATTTGGTTAACATCAGCATTTTCAAAACTAATGATTAATTCAAATACTTTATTTTTACGCTGTTGTAAGTCAAATTTAATTGTTTCTTTTGCTTTTGTTAAAATTTTCTCTTAATCTTTGTTATTGATCTCAGAAACAATTGGAAGAACAGAGTTGATAATTCTTGCTATTTCTCTCAAATTAATGTTTTCAAGGGACATATCATGCGCATAGTTGTTGATGAAAGCACATATTAGAATTTTACTGAGCAAACCTGAACCACGAACATCATGTGGACATTTGCTTGCTCTAATGGCACAACCACGTGAGTTTCTTATTTCATTTATTTTAGTAACTAATACTTTACAAATAAATGTATAGTTTAGGCTGACATCAAGTGTTGTTGGATCCAGAAAGTAATGCTCGTCAGTGTTATAATCAATTACCATTAGTGTTTCCCGAGACTTTGGTGGAGCAAAAATGGCAAATACAACTTTCGCGTTTTGGAGGCACTTATAATTCAAATGTTCATTCAAATAATGAGTACAATCGTCAAGAATAGCAGTACACATTGTGAAACCCAAAAGAACGAAGTCTGTTGATAAACTTAAATTATTAAAATATTTTATTAAAATGCTGTCGGTAATCTTTCCATTTATTAGATTTAATTTAATGAAATTTCAACACACTCTTTAGTGTTGATATCATCAAGTAGCTTATATATTTTATCATGTTGAAAATCCCGATCTAAAATAAATTTTTCCAAAAACACAATGAAAGCAGTGGCATGAAAAGTTGGATCATCTGAAATGAAGCAGCGGTGGAGAATACCATGATTTATTTGAAATTTTATTTTCATACTCAAGAAAAAACTATTTAAATAATCCGTAAAGTTTCCTCCTATTTCGGTTAGTCTATCAGAAATATCAGTCTTTCGAAAATCGAAAATATTACAAGTCATACGATGGGTCGAATAGAGAAGTAAACACCAATAATTTTCATTGGGAATTATGCTAATGACATGTTGAACGTCTTTGAACTGCCGAAAGTTGACGTTCTCAATGATATAATTATTATTTTGGGCTATTAAATTGATAGTTAGATCCGGGGAAAGAACAAGTATATTAGTATTGCTTTTAAGAGGAATGACACACATGACTTTTGAAATTTTGGTTTAATATTAATACTGTTATTGATGTTTCGTTTTTGTTTTTCAAGAGTAAGCGCAATTGCTTTTTTAAAATTAATTCCCATCAAATTATTTTTAGGAAGGCCCCCACCGATAACTTGGGATACTTTGTTTGAGCCAAAAATTTGAAAATCATGCACCTCTCGTTCTATCCCATCTATAAAATTGTTAGGAAAAGTGTCCAAACCTTGACTTATAAGAATTGCATAAGCACAAATAAAAGAACCGCAATCAAAACTGTTCTCTTGATATATAAGATTTTGGAAAGGGTGACAAGATGAAGCCACTTGAAGTTTGAAAATCTTATTTAAAGCAATGTTAATTTTAAGAGTAGCTTGTTTATTTTTAAACAGATTTCTATTTGCAAATATTGGGTCAGTAAAATATGACTCAAGCAACAATTTGCTGTACACAAATAAAATCCAATGGGCATTGTTTATATTTAGCGGACAAAGAATAACCTCAGCTTTAAATACTGCATCTGGAATTGAGATAATATTTTCTTTAATGTCTGAAGATAGAATACTAATAATAAAGCACGGTAAATGTGCAAATGTAGGATTACTGATATGCCGTTCAAGGTATTGGTCAATGTCATCGTCGGTAAACTACACTTTTCAATTACTTTATCTCTATTGACAACATTTCCAGAAATAAATTCTTCTAAAAATAGTATAAAAGTAGTAGCGTGATGTACAGGGTCATCAGAGAACATTGCAAAGCGAATGAGAGTATGAGATTTCTTAAATATAATTGTTTTTTTAAGAATAAATTTATTCAAGTAATCTGTTATATTTTCTCCTATTCCTAACAGCCTTCCGTTGATATTTTGAGAAGATGTAACTGAAGCCAAGGCAAACTGAACAAAGAAATAGACACCAATAATTATCGTTGGAGATAATACCAATGATTATTTTAATGCCCTTAAATTGTTTAAAAGCAACATGATCGACTATATAAATATTGTTTTGAGCTTATAAACTTATGAAGCATGGATAATTATTAATAATATTAACAAAATCACTCACTAGTACTATTCAAAATTTTATTAAATATAACAAGTTTGTTTTACAGTGAAAAGAATATGCTCAACATGAAGCATGCAATTCATACTGCAATCGTAGTAGAGAAGGATGAATTCAAATGTAAGTTATCAAGTATTTGATCAATCAGTCTCTTCTGCAATTGGCGTCTTCTGAATTTTCTTTTATATAAACGTAAGAGTTTCGTTTACCTCATTGATTATTGTTACTTGCATGTTAGATATTAAAAAATTATATTTACATGAAATTTTCAATTGTTAATTATATTATTACATAAAAAATTATAAAATAATCATTAAACATAATAAATTAACATCAAACTCGTCTTAAAAATAAATGTTAAATCTTAAATTATTTAGCTTACTGACTATTTTGTTAGTAGTATATTACATAACAATTATATCAAAATAATCATAAAACTTTAATAATTTTCATGAAAATTTAAGTTTAAAACCACTATAGTATATTGATAGTTTATTTAATTAAAAATAAGTCACTCAAAACTTAAATTTGAACACTGGATTTACAATATTTTAAGAAAATAATTCAACAAGTTTAAAATTTTAACTTAACTAAATGTAAAAAATTAAATTGTACAAGATTTACTTTACCAATTTCTATAAAATGTTAAATTTACAGCAAATAAAATATACAGATTTATATTCTATTAAAAAATTTAATTTTGAAAATAAAAAATAATTCGCCCACTGTAGGAGTTGAACCCCTCAACCAATTATTACCGACACCACTGATGTAAGAATTTTGAAATACCGTAATTATCCGAATATAAGACGCACCCAATATAAGACGCATCATTAAAAATTGACTGAATTCAAGAAAATATAAGTAACCCAAATATAAGACGCATGTATAATTATTACCTTACATTAAATTTATTATTAAATTTATTTTTTGTTTAAAATTTCAGTTACCTAAATTCAAATTTAAATTTTTATTTCCCTATAATGTCTTCAAAACGCTGCAGTTATACGACAGGTTTCAAATTGAAGGTAATCGAAGCAGCCGAACGTATCGGAAATAGAGGAGCATCTAAAGAATATGGACTCAGTGAAGCTAATGTAAGGCGTTGGAGAAAAAATAAAAATACTTTAAAAGAGTGCAGATCCTCTACAAAGGCCTCTGGCAGAGGTAGGAAATTATTTTTTCCTGATGTGGAGAAGAAATTAGTTGAATATATTCATGAAAGGCGATCAGAAGACGATATTATTTGGCAGGACGATATATCTTATGTAGGGAATGAGGAAGATGATATTGATGATATGGAAAATGAATTAATGTTTGGAGAAGTGGACGAGTCCATTGAGATTGAGAATTTGATGGAAAGTGAAGATGAAAATAATGGTCTCTGTAATGAAAAAAACATTCTGTAACTAAAAATAAACATTTTGTATTAATTTATACTTTATTTCCCTTGCCCATACCGGTTTTTCAGAAAATTTTCTGAGTAGGAAAAAATATTTCCTGTTATACCCATGTATAAGACGCACCACGATTATCATCCACAAAAGGGATGAAAAAAAAGCGTCTTATATTCGGATAATTACGGTAACTCATTCAAGATAGGATTTTAACATTGGATTTATAAAGTTTATAAAAATAACCCATCATAGGATTATTTACATGTAAATACTTAACCAAATTCTATAAATTTATAGCAAATATACTGTTTCTAATAAAAATTCAATATTTTGATAATAATTCACCAAGTTAGTCGGATACTAATTTACAAGTTCATCCGACTCTATAAATTATTAGCGATACCATCAACTAAATTCGTTGTAACAACTTTTTTAGTGTTTTTATGAAAATAAGTCACTGGGTTTACAAATGAAAGTCACTGGGCTCACTATATAAATTGATAAAGAATAATCAATCCATGAGTTTTATATCAATATTTTTTAAAAATTCACGCATACTGGATTAATTAATGCTAATAATAATGCTATTGATAATAATTTAACTTTCATAACAATAAAAAAGACAATTTTTCACACGTAAATTTATTACAAACACGTATTTGGTAAACGTTGTCAATATCAGTCATGTGGATACTATTGATATCTAAATAAACTTTTGTTTTTAATAAGAGCTTTGATCTAAATACTAATTAAATGTTGATACCAAAATGTGTAAAATTAGATTTAAATTCATTATGCTAATCAACCGATAATTTCGAATATTAAAGCTTTATGTAACCAAAAATTGATTAAATAACTATTAAAAATTCATCATGTGATACCTATTAAATATTTCAATAATTTATGATTCAAACTAGGTATATTATAATACTTTTCGATAAATTTATGGATAAACTATTACATGATTTGTTATAAAGTTATTTAAAAGGTTAAGAATTTTAACCCTATGTGAAGAAATAGGTAACAATTTTAACCCAAAGTAATGAAATATTTAATAATTCTAACTCTAAATAATGAAAGAAGACACGATTTTAACCCTAAAAGATGAAATATAACTTTTAACCCTATATGATAAAAAGTTATAAACTTATGTAAACCAACAATTACTAAATACCAAGTAAACACATGTCTTTAATAAAGAGTAGTTGCTTAATTGGTAAAAAAACATACATATATTTAAAAATCGTTGACAATTTTTAAGTACCAGTTAAAAATGGTTTGAAAATATTTTAATTTAAGAATATTAAATTGAAAATCTCTATTGAAATTAGATTAAAAAGTATTTAAATTTGTTAATCGTCAATTTAAATAAACTCGTAAAATTATTGATTGATTAAATGCTATTGTTAATTAGAAATATTAATTGGAATATTATTGACTGAACTTATTTTTCAATAGAAAGTTATTCTTGAAACAACATAAAAATCATATTTCAATATCTTTTCTTTAAATAATTTTGAAAAAGTACAAACCAAATACTTGATTTTGATTGGCTGTTACTATTGCTATTGACAAAGACACTATTTTTGGATAAATTTAGTCGCTAAACACAAAATACTAATAAATTTATCAATATATTAAAATTATTACAGTTTTCTTGAAAATAATTTGAAAACGACAAACTATTTTTCAATAAAACTATTATTAAACTAAAAATAGATGAAAAGTTGAATAAATTTATCGATATACACTGTTGGAAAAAAAATTTCGGCAAATGTCTTTTTTTTGAATTAGTCCTTAATAATATCATTATTTATTAATGAAAATTTGGCACGTATTAAAACTAACAAGTTCAACATGGTTTATGCTTTTTAATTTCGATATTATAATTGATTTTCTGTTTAAATCTAAAAATTTTATTATATGCCTGGAAAATAAAAATCGACAGATTTCTACAAACCTCTCATAAACTTTTCCCGCCAAAAAATAAAATTGTGGAGTAATTTATTACCCCTTAATGAGCATAAATGAAACTAAAATTGTACGTGATTCAGAGGTAGTAAGGTTGCATAAAGAAAACCTCTCGGATTCTGAAATTTCCAAAAGACTGGATATTCCAAGGTCTACAATATACAGTATCATAAAGAAATATGAGAAACATGATACTGTATTGAGATTGTCTGGTTCTGGAAGAAAAAAGTCATTGGATGATTCAGATATCCAGATTATTTTAAATGAAATTGAAAAAAATCCGTTTATGTCATCTGAGAGTATCAAAAATGAAATAGAAAAGACTACTAAAAAATCAGTTACAAGCAGAACAGTAAGAAACTATATCAAAGATACCTCTTATAGATCTCGAGTCCCAAGGAAGGTACCAAAATCATCCAAATCCAATATTAAGAGAAGATTGGATTTCGCAAATGAATGGTCTTCTTGGGAAGAAAGTGATTGGGATAAGGTAATTTGGAGCGATGAAACAAAGATTAACCTTTTTTCATCCGATGGGCGGCAGAGAGTCTATAGAAAGAAAGGAAAGGCCTTAGAATCTAAAAATTGTCTTCCAACTATAAAGCATGGAAGGGGTAGTATAATGCTATGGGGATGCATGTCATCTAAAGGTGTCGGGAGACTCCATATTATAAAGGGAAAGATGGATGGTCTAATGTATAAGTCCATTCTAACTAAAAATCTAGGTCCTTCGGCAAGAGATATGGGTCTCGATGATGAATTTGTTTTTCATCAGGATAATGATCCTAAACACACTTCCAGAGTTGTAGGCGAATACTTCATTTTTAAGAATGTAAATGTGCTAGATTGGCCAGCACAATCTCCAGATTTGAATCCCATTGAACATTTATGGGATTACGTGAAGAGAGAAGTAAGGAAAAGAAAGCCGACTAATTTAAGAGAACTTGAGCAGTGTGTTATAGAAATATGGGAAAATATCGATTCAGAGCTTTGTAAAAGACTCGTAAAGACTATGAACGATAGAGTTAATTGTGTGATTCGAGCCAAAGGGAAACATATACCTTATTAAATATAATTGCCGAAATATTTTTTCCCGTCTGTTTTGAAAAAGTATAAATTTTATTGATTTTAAAAGCATATACTAGACCGTTTTCCTCCTTAATATGTTTAAATAATATAAAAAGAGAATTTACTTTGTTTAATTATGTTTAAAGGTGCTTTTCTTTCGGATTAGCGTACTTTTTAAGAAAATTGGCATTTGCCGAAATTTTTTTTCCAACAGTGTATTTATTGTAATTTTTCTAGAAAATAATTTGAAAACATACAAACTATTTTTCAATAAACTTATTATTTAACTAAAACCGGTTGTTGAAAATACTAATAAATTTATCAATTAAAATAATTACAATTTTCATGAAAATAATAATTTGAAAATGAAATTATAGAATACTTGATTTTAATTGGTTAATTCTATTTATTACCAACGACAACGACTCAAATTAATTCAAATTTTAATGTTCAAATTATTTTCTAAATATTATTGGTACCGCATTGATAGGAAATCATACTATTCAATCGAACATAATTTCATTAATCTTTTTAAATAAATCAACAAAAGTCATTTAAAATTAATATAATGTTGAACTTGTTGCTAATCACAGACTTATTTTATTTAAAACTTATCCGAATCTAATTATATGCATTGTAAAACACTACAGGTAATAATTCTTTGATGCTCCTATTAACATTATAACTTTTACATGCTGGAGCAATATATTGTCCTGTAAAATGTTCATGGTCTCTAACCTTATCTACTATGTTCTTATTACACAAATAACAATATTCACAATTATCAAATGAATATTCTTCGTCAAAAGTAAGTGGTAACATTAGCTTTTTCCCATTTTCTGTATAATATGGTAGCACAATGTTTGTTCCTATATCTGAAACCTTCTTCAAAAATTCATAAACGTAGTTTTGACCAATGAAATGATGGTAACTTGTCATACCAGTGAAGTTGTTGATTAATAAGAGTCCAGCAGAAATTGGCAAATGTTTTTGAAAATAAATGTTATCTTTTGGTAAAATAGATTCAAAATCTGCATAGATAACGAAAGGAGGTGTTATCGTTTTTGACCAGTTTTTGAACTCCAAATATTTATCTTTATCTTTTGGTAATGTATATAGCGTAGTACCCAACTGATTTTTCTTACATAACTCTTGGTGTTTTTCAAAGGATTTTGGCTTACGAAATCCATTTAAACAATTTTCACACCATTTGCAACAAATTCGAACATTACAATCATTGTTTTTATGACAATTCATCAAGGATTGTAAATTAGTTACTGCTGTATAATGATATTTTTCACCCTCCTTTATCAATAATAAATAAATTGGATCCAATCCAGTTACTTTTGTTCGGTGAATTATATTTAAATATGGATGCTTCATTATAAGTTCTTCTCTATCCTCAAAATTTTTCGTTATTATAAATCATTACATTAATTGCTAAAACAGGATTTTTCTTCACAAAAGTTGGAATATCACACAGTTTCATTGGCATATCGTTAGGATCGTATACCAAGTCATTCATATACGGTAAATATTTTCTTGGTCTATCTCTATCTTTCTTGATTTTATCAGATTTCAATACAGCCAAAACACTATATATGAAACATAAATTATTGGTATTTTGTATGTTAACTATTGCCTTTATACCTAATAGAGCTTTAGGTTTTGAAATATAACTATGTTCAGATAACCTAGATATATTAGAAACTTTGGTTACCTTGAAATTTACTTCTATTATTCGGTTTATTTTCCAACTACATCCTAATTCTGTTCGTTCAACAATTTTTTTCATTTATTTTCTTTATACCCTCATCAAGAAAAGTTGTAGTCACTGAAGCAGCGCGATTTGATATACTAACTACTTTGAGTTCCCCATCTTTTTCAAATTCTACTTGGACTCCAAATTGAACTTTTGAATGTTTCATTTCATTTAATGTAATATTTAATTTTTCCAAAAGAGAAGATGGAAGAACTATTTCCTTAACATTATATCTTCCGATGTTCACTTTTATAATTGATTGTGAGCGTAGTAAATCATATTCAATTTCTGGTTCAACAATAATGTCACTTAACCCTAGTCCAATTTGTAAATCATCTTTAATAAATATTTTTCAAGTATTTCAGATTTTATGGTGCTTTTTCGTTTCAAACTGTGTTTAAACAATGATTTTTTATCCGTATAAAATTGATATATTACTGAGCATTTCATGTAAAACTCTACATTTTTCTGCACATACTCAATATTTAGCAAAGATATATACTTTAAATAGATATATTACTGATCATTTTCATTAAAACCCCTATATTTATCTGCACATACTCAATATTTAGCGATAATTTATCTCTTAAAATTGATTAATTACTGATAATTTTCATGTAAAATCTAACATTAAATGATCATTTCTACTCAATATTTACCTTTGATTAATTTCTTTTAACACTGTATAAAATGATATCCAAATTGTTATTATGTCATAATTAATCGATTAAATTTCTAACTCAATATTTCCTCTATTAATTTACTACATCTAAACTCGATATTCCAACTTGTAAACCATACTAGAATTGATCAAAATTCCAATCCATAGGGATAAATCTAACCTTTTCATTATATCTAACACTCTGAAATATCCATACTTTGGAATATTCTCCCTAAAATTGATACAGTTCTCTTAAAAGTTTACATCAAATTCTCAATAAATTCTTTAGTAATATCAATTTACATTCGATTAGATATAAATTTCATGAAAACTATATCGAGAATCCTAAATTTAAACTAAAATATTTAACAGGCTCTATATTATACTAAGTGGACATATATGATAAATTAATATACTGGCTATTATTCAATACCTTATTACAAGTTTTAGTCTAATTAAACACAAATTCCATATTGAAGCCAATTTAACGATAAAAAATATTTAATCGAATATCAAAAATTGATAACTAACTCTTAATTAACCAAAGACGTAGTATTTTTAAATTGAATACTAAAATTAATTCTGAAATATAATTTCTTAATAGTTTCAATGTCAAAAATTTTGGTTCATTTAATTTTCTTAATCAAATTTTCCCTCTAAATAATTACACAAATTTCTAAATAAGTATCATTTGCGTACATGTACCCATAAAATTATTTAAAATCTCCAGGTAGCAACAGCGTGGCCAGAGGTCAAATGTTATGTAATAATTACGTAAGCCAAGGGGGGTTGTATCTGATGGGCTCACATCCTACTACTACTTCTGAAAATAGAATTTTGACATGTTATTGAGTAATAGTTTATTTAATTAGTTATACAGCATCCTTCCTTACAACAATAAAAAGTTTTAAATGTTTTATTTAAAGAACAAATGAGATAAAGCTTGATTTGCTGTTATTCTGTAAGCAGGATCCAATATCAACATTCTTTGTACCTGCAAAATATTTAACTATAAATAATATTAGAAATATATTTACCAAATCCTTTGCTTCAAAACTTATATTTTCCCAATGTTCTTCATTGTAAAAGATATTTCCTTGTTTAATATTCTTATATAAATTCCCGTTATATTCTATTGGAAAATAACCAACTAGCAAATAGAACATAACAATTCCAGCCGCCCAAATATCTGATGGCTTTTCGGAGCTTTGCATTCGAATGTAGAACATTTTGTTGACTTTTTCCGGAGAAAAATATAAAGCAGTTCCTTTGACATCTGAGTAAGAAAAGTAAAATAAAAAATATTAATAAATCTTTTTTACTCTTTTTTCCCAAATCGTCGCTATCGTTGATACAGCATTCAAAGTCAATTAACCTAATTTTCAAATCTGAGGAAACACAAATATTTTCTAATTTAATATCTCGATGGGCCATATTTTTCCCATGCAAGAAAGAAAGGGTCTCCAAAATCTGAAACATAATTCCTTTTATATCCTTCTCAATAAAATTCTTTTCCATGAAATCTATAAGATCTCCATGTTGACAACTAGAAAAATAGTTTTCTTAGTTTTAAGATAAAATTTAATTTAAAATTTACTTCTCAAATAGAATGCAAATAAATTCTTCATTTTCAAAATAATCATAGGCCTTTATTATATGAGGGTGGTCAAAACTTTTAATTATTTTATATTCGTTTTTCGGAGAGACTTTCAAAGATATTAGCTGTGGAGAATTTTGGGAATATATCTTTGCAACGAAAAGTGTTTGAGAGTTTGTGTGAGTGCAATGATAGATATTTGCGTGCAGTCCCGTAAAAACTATTTTACCAAGTTGATAACTTTCATAAAATGCTTTTGGTAGATTAATTTCTAAAATTTTGTTCATAATTTAAAATGAAATGATTTAGTGATGCAGTTCACCCTATTTATATCTCTTTTTTATAAAAATTATTTCCTTATTAAAATTTAAGGATAATATATTAGTCTATTTTATTAATATGCTTATAAAAATTCCTGTATTATTAAGCTTGGGTGACCAGATATATTTTTATTGGGACACGTTCAAATCAAAATTTTAAAAATCGCCTAACACATTAACACTAGATTTACTGACATTAAGTGTATCCCTATTTTTACTGAAACTCGTCATTTTGACGGAAATATTAAAATTACTTTATTAATCTTATTATATTAAAAATATTAAAATTGTTTATTAGTTTTATTATATTATAAATATAAAAATATAAAAATATTAAATTTACGTTTATTAGTTTAATTTAAAACTAACTAATTTTACTTTGAAACAATGTATTTTTATTATAATAGTTTTATGTCTTACACTTTTTTCAAATAACATCAATTTTCAACGTACATTTTCCACATACATATTTATTACATTTATTTTTAGATCTATTTTTTTTACACAAACCTATTTGACAAGACTTACGATTACGAATATTCAAAATATAAGATGGTAGTTTGAAACTAGTACTGGGGGCATCTTTGTTGTCATTTGCTAGTTCTTCGGCCAGTTGAAAAATAAAATTTTTTCTTGATATATTCACTCCAGTAACCTCTTTATATAAAATCCATGCATTTATTGCTTCTAAGTCTAAGATGTTATAAAACACTTTTAGAGGCCATCTACGTGATCCTGTTTTTACACTATATTTTCGCGCCATTTGATCCAAAACATCCACTCCACATTTAGTTTTATTGTAAAACGCTACAGTTTCTGGGACAAGTTTTTCATTGTTTTCAATTTTAACCGATTTGTGCCTTGAACTTAGTAACAATACTTTCTTTTTTGGTTTGGTTTTGTAAATGGTGAGAATGTAGTTTTCTGATTTATAAAGTTTTGTTGAATATCGAATCATATTATCATTTTTAGTTTTTGCAATTTTCGGCAAGTTTCTTTTATTTCCACGGATAGTCCCAACTAAAGTAGTTTTTTCAAAAGTAATTTTTTTGGTAGTGGAAGACTAGTAAAAAAATTACCTGCGGTTATATTTCGTCCACAACCTAAATATTAGTCAGCAAGTTTGAGCACTGCGTATTCACCCAAAGGTATGTTTGACGTTCGCATTTCATCTTTACCCAAATATGGGAAACCATTTATAAGATATTTAGTTTTTACATCCGCTGCTATTCAAAATTTTATGCCAAATTTGTCTGGTTTATTTGGCATGTACTGAAGAAATCGGCATTTAGCCTTTGTAGGAAATAGTTGTTCATATAGTTGTTCATATAGTTGTTCAATTTATAATAAACATAAATATAAGAATTGGTTTTCCAAAAACATACCTCTGAAATTCAGATTTCAATTAAAAAGTAAAACGTAAATCACAAAAAAATATATATTACAAATCAAATAAATTATCCGTCTCACATGTGATATACACAGTAAACAAGTTTTTTCACAACAAATACACTTTTCAAAAGTTCACTTTGTGCAACAGTCGCTTGTAAGTTCAAGAGTGATGACATATCTTTTGTTTTTTTATGTACTGTTGTCTCATTTAGTCAAATCTAGAGTGCAATGACCTAAAAAATGCACATGCTAATAGTACACCTGCATCGCTATATAAAATTGGAGCAAGCGAAGGGAAAATAATAGGTCCATTCATAACCCGTCAATTTGACGAGTGCCCGTAAAATTAGGTATATACAACACATTTCCGCTAAACTAAAAGAGCGACAAAAAAAGGATAGTGATATATTCGGGTATTCGCGCATCACTAATAACCAACTTTAAAAACAATTCGAAAAAATATTTCTCTTGTATTTTTAATTTTAAACACTGAATCCGTCAAATTGACGGGTTCCATAAATCTAGTGTTAAAGGACAGAATTTTCTTAAATTATTTATTTATACATTAATATTTTGCATCAATTACTATAAAAACTGAAAATAAAATTTATTTCTGGTAGATCAAATAAACAAAACAATTTATGTACTACAACAGATTTGATACCCCATTTGTTGCTGCTTAAATGGAATACGCTATTTAATATGAAGTAGAAGAAACTGAAAGTTTGTGATTCTCCTTGATTCTAATTTACTCAGTTTAATTTCATTTTTAGAAGGAAAAGATAAACTTCACGATAAAATTATTTTTTAAAAACTATTCAACATTATTGGTTCGATTTTTTGCCGCTTTAACTTTTCGAGACGACCTAAGTCAGATTTTCTCCGCTTTTCCTGGTTTGTGTTTTCGCTGGTCTCCATCACCTGCTACCGCTCTTTGTCAGTTGGGACGGTGCAAATTCTAGAGGATACGTTACTGCAATTCCCTCTTGACTAGCTGACAAAGCCGTTTTCAACGCTCGAATCTGAATACGTTGGGTTTGTAGCTTCTGCTGCGCGGCTTCCAATACCTCTTGAGCTTCTAATAATTCTTTGTATAAATTTTTCACTCGGCTTGATTCGAACCAAGTGACAGTAATCTTTTGTAGCTCTTGGTTAGTTTGCAGCAATTATTGAACCAGCCGGCCTCTTTCTTCCAACATTTTTGAAATTTCCGTTTTCAGCAATTCAGTAGTGTCATTCCTAAACGAATAAGGTAACACTAGATTACTATTTATATGTGAAAGATAATAGATAAAATTGTATGTTTAAACTGACATAATGATTTTCTGTTTCCATAATTCGTATTCCGGGAAGTATTTATATAATTGAGTCAACGTATATTCAAAGTAATCTACTTTTAACCCAAGTTTAAACTCGTGTTGTCTCTTTTTAGTTTAAGCTCTGACAGGCGTGGCTATGAAATTATTTACTTTGCTACTTATTTGATCAACTTTTGGGGTAAAGTTCACAGTCCGATTAGTTGACTTGACAGAGCCCGTGTTCATTATTAGTGAAAGAGTTTGCCGAAAAATTGGTTGTAACTACAAAGGTGACAAAGTAAAAACAAATTTTAGGGTCATAGTTCAAGGTCAAATTTTAAACAAAGACAATGTCTTATCCAATGACTCATAATAAATATCAAGGTAATCGAAACAAAGACCATGAACCATTCAAGGTAATTGGATAAGTCGTAATATTTTCAAGGTCATTTAAACAAAGATAATGACTCATTCAAGGTCACTCTGAAGGTCAATTTTTTTCATTTCTCAAAAAATGTCACCGCTGGACCTATTAAATTTTTTTTCAAGGTCATAAGTAGTGTGTATACTATCTAACTGACTCCAGGGTACCTGAGAAATCACCTCTAAAAAGCCCTTTTTACCCTATTTATGAAAGAAACACAACCCTTCTAAATTGAAATTCCTTGGGAAAAATTAACGATTTAGATTTTCTCTAAAACCAAACTTATATTTTATCTCATTTTTAAGTGTAAACTCAAACCAAAAACCACTCCCAAAAATCCGAGAACTTCTGAAACCCTGGAATCGAACAAGATAAAATCCTAGTTGAGAACGAAAGATGTTAAAACCCCCAAACACGGTGTAAGTAAGCATATATGCATGAGGAAAGCGAGAATAATCATTACTTTTACATCAGTTAGGGATAATGGAAAACCCTGTATATAAACTACTTATGGTATAGGGGTTCAATTCTCGAGAAAATTATTTACTTGGAAAATGTATTGCTAAAATACTTTTCTGGCGGAATATTTTTCTGATGGAATGAAATACAAGATAGGAAAATTTTCGTATTAAAAATTAATGAAAGCAAATCAGTGTTATTGTAAATTCTGTGACATGCATAAGAATTATAGTTATCGACATGCAAAAACTAAAAATCATTTTAAAAAATACAGAGAGGGTCTACAAAGAGAGGGAGGAGATTTACAACAATTAGATTCCAAACTTCCGGGTTTTCCATGGTCTTAATATTCTGTAGAACATCACCTTTCTTCATTTCCAGGTTCCCGTCTGAATATAAGACTTAATGAAAATAATATTCCTAGAAAAGGAGGAGAACCAATAAATAGAGTTGACGCAGCGGCTTTAAAACATGAAATTGCATATCGACAAGATATAATATTTCGATAAGAAGCAGATATTGATTTAATTCAAGATTTAAATAAAATTGAAAATCCTACTTTTGGTGAAAAATTTTAAAGAGCTATTGCCAAAAACGCAATGAAAGCTAAGATAGCGCTGGGAGGCGGCGGGTATTCTTTTGGTAAGATAGATAAGCTAGATCCTGTATCTGCGAAAAATTTTGGTGTTTGAAAATGTTCTAATGAAGGATTCTATTACAAAAAAATGAAGAGATTGAGGCAATTGGCCACCAACTTCAGCTGCTAGAAGTGGTGGTATACTTAGATTTTTGAATTTTGTGAAGCTGACTTTATGAAGTTTGCGCATCCTTCCAAGCATTTAACTGATTTGTCTCCAAACCTGTCATGGTATATGCATTTACTCAGCACCTGACAGGTAGGTGCTTTATCACGCCAGTTACAACCAACGTGACAAAAACGTACCTTATTTCGAAATTTGAAATGGCACAAATTTCTTGTAGATGGTGGCGGAGAACGTCGGTGACTGTATTGAGGTGAGTATGGTCGCTCAAGGTGTTGTCTGTCGTCATTCTGACGCCTCGTCGACATGCTGTTCTCCAATTCACTGATGCGCTTGGTTAAACCAGTAATAGTGCAAAATAAAGCTTCTTCAGTCGACGATTTCATTGACGTAGATGACGAAGAAAGGAAGTAGGATGACAAGTTACTTCATGAGTCGCTCTCGTGTCGGCTTGTATAGAGTAAGTGTGTGAGTTAAGAAGCACTACCTCGTTAATCTTATCGGCCATCTTTTACAGATCAAAAATGTCCTTAGTGAATGAAAGTGCCAGAATTTGTTGTGCATGTAACCACAAAGCTGAATGGAAACATTTTTTCAGTAGGTTCTCGTCGGCTGCTGCCTCAGGAAGTATCTGAGTTAGTTCTGACATCACATGTTGTATGAACTGTGATGGTTGGCGGTTACCCAAGGTTTGGGTCTAAAATGATTTGTGAAGACAGCCGCTGTAGGCTCTTTACTGCAGTTGGTGAAGTCGAAAGAATCAACACTGAAAGTTTTCTCAAAAGTTGAGGAGGAATGAGCGGCAAAATGTGACAATATTTGTCGCGGCTAATTCAGTGGCTAAAGGGCCAAGTAAGTGGAGAGTTATTCTCATCCAAAAAATACTGACATAAGTATGTTGTTCTGTACCGCGAGGATTTAGTCTTTCCCAAAGTTTGTTTGATATTTGGATCACTGCGTCGTCTCCGGAGTCAGAATTACCGCCAAGAAGTGGCAACAAGCAATGAATGAAAGAGTTTTGTGTTATTCCGGTAACATTCATCATTCAGGAACCTACCGTTATAATGAAAAGTGAACGTTAAGTCAAACCTACCCGCAAATTACCTATGGTTATTCTCTCGTGGACAAATAATGCCTGCGCCTGATCGAGAAGGTTAATAAATATAATGATATAGTTGGGTCCCAGCGCGACGCGACCACGTGTGGGCTGATACACCTTTTTAAATTATTTATTATCATATTAGTTAAATCTGGCCGATTATGAATATTACCTAATCCATCACTCTTACTGAAGCCTGGACTTTGTTTGTCGGTACTGTCTTTGATGCGGAAGGTTTGCGAGTAGGAGGGACCATATTGATTGGTATTGATTTTGTGGATAATTCCGGTAATGCGTTCCTGTAGCGTATGAACTTGAACATACTAATACTGGATTTGATCGGTCATTTCAATCGATTGAAATCAGATCATTTGCAAGTTGAGTGGAAATGTTATCTATCGAATTTCATTGTTTGATGAGCACTGAATTATTGATTAAACAACATTATTTACTATTGAGTAATGAATAGTTAAAAATATGAAAGCGATTCTACGACTGATGATTACAGATGGATTGATTGTTTGTATTAAATTCCCTGGCAATTGATCAATGTCCTATATGCTTGATATCGATCGATTTTAACTTAGGACGATGACAGACATTAAAGTATGAAACTAGGCATTGATTACGGTGGGACATTTTAAATTTGAGAATAGGCTCAATCTGTACCAATAGATTATCATGGAACAATTTGACGGTTTCACAGTCTGACTGATTGAGTTCGAGTAATAATTCTGATATTCTTTCATAGAATCGATCATCTTGGTCTTGATCAGAGTCTACCCAACAAGCAATTGAATGAATAATTTGTTTTGCTGCGAAGCTATCCTTTCCAATGAGAGGTTTGCTGAAGTAATGGACGAGGTCAAGGATAGTTTTAGTGAATTTTCAATCGGCAAACCGGAGATAAGTAAATGACATGTTATTATTGAACTTACTTGCGGTTGTTGGACTAGCTCTTTTGCCAATGCCAAATATTATTTAGGCAGTGCAATTTGATTTTTACTCATTGTTCACGATACGACTGTTTTCAGAACTGTGAATCGTTGCAATAAAAATTTTGTCATATATCTCAATGGCTTCGTCTAACATTATATCGATTGGTAACAGAGTAAATGCAGGAAGAATGCCGCAATGCATATGTAAGAGGTGATCATCAGTAGCACACAGAAGAAATTTTACGAATTTTGGCAAAAAGAATGATTTAAAGTTGACGGCAATACTCATGCAAATTCTGGCAATCAAATGCAAGTGATAGTTCCAATCGTACAACAATATTCGCATATGTTTGACGCAATAAAGCGCGTCGCTACCATCAGATGCGATAAATTGTCCAACAAGTCTGTTCCCAATTGTACATATACTGCCTTAGGAATATGTGTATCCTGATTTGCATGTATACAAATCTGCTTAGATTTTAATAATGTTACTGAATCTTTAATATCTTCATCGTTGTATCTCAAGGATGGGAGCAATGTTATAATTGTCCTCATATTAACGGGAATATATGGTATATAAGCTTCTTCTAGTATTGAAAAATTTCCACCTGCTGATTTAAAATTTGAAGGAAATCTACATAAATTAATTGATATTATCTCATATATTGAATAAGCATTTTCCTTTTCTTATCGAAAATATTTGAACAAAAGTTTCTTCCGTTAAATTTACTGCTGGAAGATTTAAATCAGATTGAGAAATTATCCATGTTAGAAGCAACTGTTTAATAACTGATATTTCCATATATCTGAGCGTACATAAAAATCGACTGTTGAATGAGTGCTCGAAGCCGAAATTTTAATTTTTAAATCATTGCAGCTTTATCTTTTGGCGACTTTGTAGACACTTCTGACACCATTTTAGTGACCGTGACAATTCTTGATGGAACAGTAAAAATTTCCATTACTTTATTGAAAAAGAAGTTATAAAAAATATTTATTATTAATTCCAGCTATATATTTAAAAACCTACGTTTACATAGCTTATTTAAACAAGCATAAAAAACATCTCAGTAAAAATTTTACAAAACCCTATCAATTTTTCAACATGTAAAATATTATTATTTTTACAAAACAAAATATTTCGAATTCAATCACAAAATATTTTACATAGAAATTATTAAATTTGTTGAGCCAGAACACAAATGGCTTTGAAAATTGTTTAAATGTATCAGTAATACAGCACGAAAATCCAGCACCAAGATAACTTAAAATACAACTAAACACTCTAAAATTTGAGAGAATATAAATAAATATAAAATCAAAAAACATAAAAGTAAAATAAAATAAATACAAAATGCATCAAGAACCGCACGAAATTTACATAAAAAATAACATAATAACAAGAAAATTAGACCGAAAAACGACAAGTTATATAAAAGTAAAAAAATAATGGATTAAATGAGTTAAAATAAAGTATTTTTGATTGAATAAATCTATTTAAAAATTTAATAAATAAATTGCCAATTTAAATTATAAAAATAATAAAAATTTAATTTAGATTACACAAATAATTTCAAGGTCAAATTTTGTTTTATCGCAATAAAAATAACACGTAAGGTTAAGGTCAAATTATAGGTATATATACTGATGTATTTTGACAAATTATCAACTTAATTGACACTTAACTCACTATTATTTTTCAGTATTATCTTGTTAGCATTATTTTCCAGACGTATTATTTTAGTTAGTGTGCATTGATGCACGATTTATGAATAATGCCACAATGAATTTATTGATCGATGTTGGTTGAATGACTAGTGATGAAGCGAGTGAACAATGTTTATGCAAATAAACTTCCAATTACAATGTGATATGTGACATGCCAAATAAGCAATTTATGCATCGAAGCTTTTACCCAACTTATATGGTACATTTATTTATTATTTTTTGGCCCACAGCCAAAACAAATTGCAAGGTAGAAAAATTATACATAACTATCGAGAAGTGCTGTTCATCAGCTAATAGCTCGTGCTCGTGAGACACATCGCCGTGAGTAACGACGGGCTCGAACGTCAAATCATTGAACTAAATAACTAAAGAGAGTAGCTCGAGGGTGGGTCTTTGGGCTCAACTTTCTTGTACTCAATTTCGATTAAATCGACATAAAATTTTAAACAAAATTGGCTCAAAATTATTAACACCGAGTAGTCCAGTGGGCACTCATTAAATCTAATGTGAACATAAATAGATCATAAGGACAAAGAAAGGGAAAGGGTAGCGGGGAAAATTGCGAAATTGTTACAACAGTTAAAATGAATAGCCATCGGAAAAAGATTAATCCGAACGACCAAAATCATGAAAAGAAATACTTTAAAAAAATATGTAAGAACTAAAAAATTTATGTTGAGTTGAGACGAAAAATATGGGCGGAACGCTGCGCAAATGTTCGGAAATCATAAAAATATTTATCGTAAAATTGTAAAATAATGGCGGAACGCTCCTCAAATTTTCCGAATTAATTTAAATACTTATCGAAAATAGTAAAGTAAAAGTGGAATGTGGCTCAATTGTTATTATAATATTCTTATAAAACTGTAAAATAAGGGCGGAACGCTGCTAAAAATTTCCGAAGTAACTAAAATACTTTTTCGAAAACTGCAGAATAAGGATGGAGTACTGCTAAATTTTTATATAAGAAATATATTTTTATTAAGCTGAGGAATAAGGACGGATCCCTACCAAAAACTTAATAATAATAATGATAATAGTAAGGATAATGGTAATTATAAAAATAACAATAATAATAATAATAATAATAATAATAATAATAATAATAATAATAATAATAATAATAATAATAATAATAATAACAATAATAATAATAATAATAATAATAATAATAATAATAATAATAATAATAATAATAATAGTAATAATAATACTAATAATAGTAAATATAAATATAATAGTAATGGTAGGAATAAGGATAATAATAATAGTAATAGCAATGACAATGGATTAGAATAATACATGTAAAAGTAACAATGAAAATGCTAGTAACAATAATAGTGGACATAGTAGTAATAATAGGGATAAGGGAAAGAGAGATATTGTGTGGATATTTAACATAACAAAGGGTTTACAGGCCATAGAAAAATCATCAATACGGACAACGATAAGAAGAACTATGAGAATAGACGTAATGATAAATGATATAACAGTATAAACCAACATTTGAAGGGGATAAGAAAGCAATTCGACCTAAAAAATGAAATTGAGCACAGGCCTTCTATCGGCAGCTCGTTGTACCATGGATCGTTTTGTCAATTATAGTATTAGCAATAGCGCTCACTTTTTGCGGACAATCCACCCACTCGAACACAGTTCCAACGTAGCTTAGCAACGGGTGCCGAGTGGTAAGTGAAAATATTTGAATGGGGTTGTCTGGGTAACAATAATATAGCGTCAAAATATCAACACCCAGAAACCCACCAAATTTTCACAAGTATTTATCGGCTTTCACTTGCTTTTTCGGGTAATTCTCAAATTACCGTAAGATAGTCATTATTTTCACAGTTCCATTCGGTTTTGAGGGCGATAAATTTCGTAAAATCTTGTTCGAATTCACAAAGAACTTGATTTAACTCGTCCGCCATTGCATCAGATTGTTCTTCAAAATCTTTCGCTTTATTCAGTAAAGCCGATTCATGTTTGTGAACGTTTTATTTGTATTTTCCCTAACAGATTTTCGAATTCTAAATTGTATAAAAACCAGCATGTGTGTTGGTTGTGATTGCGATTGACTTGAACCGGTTTGATTCAATTTGATCTTTGAGCACAATGGAGTCAGTAAGATGAGATATTGTAGCTTTAGAAGTCGATTTGAGACAAAGAATTTCCTGCTTTAACATCACGTCGTTTGTTGTTTTCTGATTTTACATAAGATGAGTTTTGGTCGGTGAAACGACGGATCAAATTTCAGTTATTGATTTGGTGCTGAACGATCGCCTTGATAATATATTCATTTAGACTTCGAGGAGGTCCTTGACTAGTTCACCACATCATTATTCAAACATAGACCCAATTCCTCTCATTGGTTTTTTATATGAAATGGTGTTTTTTACGTTATGAAGCAGGAGTTGCATCTTATTGAAATTTACAAAGTAAAACTTCCCCTACTTCAACTATGGCATTTGTTTTTAGAGATGTTTATATTTTCAGATCATTTTTGATCACAGCTTTAGCAGTTTTCATTCCAAAACTGCCCAGAAATTTAAGAATAGGAAGTGAAAATCTACCATTTTTTTGCAACCAGCCCGATTCATACTTTTTTCCAATAAAATATGGTAAATCCTCACCCGTTTGACTACCACTATACATTAAAATAATATCGTTATAAGCTTTATATTTTACAAAAACCTAAGGTTAAATGAATTTTTGTATCTTTTGGAAAATTTATCAATTTCCCAGCATCATCACGAATATTTATTTCTATATTGTTTATATAAGATTTCGATATTGGTTTGTACATGGGATTCTCGATATTTCTATTGACAACTTTATTCTGACCATGTTTATCGACCCAATAAGATTTCAATAGAAGAATCAAAGAGGACCACAAGTATCACCAATAATAATTATAGGATCAATGATGTTAGTGCATGTGAAAATTTGTTGATGAAGTTTAATTATTTTTGGTTTGCGCACACCAACAGTACTTGACCGATATGCTTGCCTTTCTAATCCAGATGTATCACAAAGTTTTTATCAAATGTAACTTTACAAATGTTATTATTCAGACTGAATTTGAATAATCCATCTTTAATATTTTCAAGAGTTTTAAATATATGTGAACAATTGAATAAAATATATTTATGTAACTCGTCAGGTGTTTCAATATATAAATCATTGGCACACGTAAATGAATCTTAAACTTCATTAATACTTGATGCAGATATTTTGATGTCTTCTTTCAGATAACTGTTTTCTTCTAAAGTAGCAAAAATGTTTAGCTTATCACTCCCCATTCACTTGGCATCTTGGATATTTTTAAATACCATTGTAAATGGAGTAAAATCACAATTAATATTTAATCCATCTTTGTAAAACACGCTTATTCGAAATATTATAATATCGTTCAAAATTATCGATAGAGGAAATACAACTACATATTTTGCGAACATTCCTCTTGTAATTTATTTTGCATTGACTATAAAATAGGAAGGTGCTGTACACAAATGTAAAGTAAATTACCAATTACCATTTAAAAATATAGAATTTTGAAGATCAACCACGAATTTACTTGTTTTCTTTCTATATGGATTGTTAAAAATTATTGCTCGATAAAATTGTATTGAAATTCACTTTACATTTGCTGATATTTATGTTGGAATTTGATACCCAACCCATTTGACGTAGTATTATTTATCCTTATCAGTCTTTTTAGTTTTCAATTTTTTTGAATTCTAAACACAGTGTGTGATAGAATAACTTGTAATTTCTGCTCATAATATTTTTCAGCTAATTGATTATTATCATAGACTTTAATGACATATATTACTGGATTTTGTTTAGTATTTTATTTTTAAATAACAAAGACTTTATCACTCCAAATTGTGTCAAAACCTTTAATGAATGGTGAAGCAGATATTTTACTAATTCGAATTGTGGTTTTTTAACTTTTTCAATTTTTCTACTAAGGTATAATTCAACAGTATTTTTTGACGAAATATCAACTGGTCTTAATTCATTCAGACCTCGGTCTGATAAATGATTATAACTGTACATGATTTTCGGTAAAACTTAGGAAATGATTTATTTCCGTGGTGTAAAAAAACATCTTTTGAGTTTATCTCTCATTGTCCTATACAATTATTCAAGTGGGTGACTTTTTATTGTGAATGTGCAGGTTTGTTTTATTGAGAAATTGTTTCACTTTACTATTGTAAAATATTTTACCCAAATCCATTTGTAAATTATCAGGATTCCCATCTTTAAACAATTTTTATAGCTTGAGGCATTTCATCCTCAGATTTTGTTTTGGCAGGAATAGCACCAACAAAAAGACTTAAAACATCAATACATTTCAAAATATATTGATTGTCGAATTTGGTATCAGTTCCATCGAATCCGTTTGCCATAAATCGTCAATACCAAAAGACTTATATGCTCTGGTTGGAAATCTTTTCCTCGTCGGTTTGTTTAAACTATATGCTAGTTGTCTTGATAACCACTTTTGTGTCTCCTTTTTCGAATTTGAAACTTTTTCATAAGCTTTTCTACTCCACTGAAACTGGGTTCGTCTTTTGGGTTTGTCCTTATGTTCCCCTTTACAACAAGAAGACTTGAAATTTACTATTAATACTTGGCAAGGATTGACCCATCGTTTATTGTCCGATTTCACCACCAAATAATCATAATGATAATGGTATAAGTGAATCAATAAATCTGTTGGGCCAGAACAAAGTTTTGTTTAAATGGATTGGAAATAGCAGCCAAACATAACACGCAGATTTAAAATCAGACTCATAAAACATCAATTAAACACCTTGAAATATTAGAAAGAAATAATTAAAATATAAAATCGAAAACATAAAAATAAATTAAAATAATAACACGATGCACCAAGATCAGCACGAAATAAACGTAGAAATAACAAGAAAACACAGAAATTTGACCAAAAATTGACAATTTATTTAAAATAACAAGAGTTAATGAAAAATAGAATAAAAATCAAATAATTTTAATTGGAAATAATTCAATTAAAAAATGAAAGAAATGAATTGTCAAACTAAATCAAGAAATAATAAAAATTAGAATTAGATTACACAAATAGTTTCAAGGTCAAATTTTGTTTTACTGCACTAAATTCAACAACCAAGTTTAGGGTCACAGAACAGGTATATATACCGATTCATTTTCACAGAATTTTAACTCGTTTTAAAAACGCAACTTGTTTTAACTGAGAAACAAACCTAGCTTTAACCAACTTTTGACGGACCAAGTTCTACTCAAGCCAATTTTACTATTCAAGCGGACGATTCGAAAACCTTTCCATACAGCGTATAAGTACCTTCCACTTAAACATTAATTGACGCTTGTATGGGAAACGTTGTTTGTATGATGATGTTATGCCAATTATGTCAACCATGTTATGTTAGAATAGATACTTCAAAGAAAACATGTTTCTGTCGAAATTTTTCTGGTCCACAGCCGAAACAGCACCGCAAGATAGTAAAATCATACAATCATCTGCCAATATTTCGTAGCCCATGAAGGTTCCGGTGTGCGTAACGCAGGAACCCAAACGTCAATATATTCCGTTATAGGGGAATTTGGGAGATAAGGGGGGTAGTTTTTTGTCTGCTCCTTAGTCATCCATTTCCCATAAAATCGACCTAAAATTATCATTTCATATCGGCTTAAAATCATGAACACTGAGTAGTCCAGTGGGCACTCGTAAAATCGTAACATTGACATAAATAACCTTAAGGTCAAATAAGGGAAGGGAGTGAGGAACGTGTCGTAAATCATTGCCATGTCGAAACAATAAAATGAATGATATTAAACTGAGAGTAAAGAATAACGATTGAAAAATAATAAAATAATAACTATAATTCCATTAAACGGGGAACGTTGAAAACGTTAATAATCAAGTCAAAATGGATAATTTATAAATCCCAAAGCCAGCGTAATCTTCAGGTTAATCATAGCTCAGCTAAGGTAGTACTAAGCTTTAAATGAAAAATTAAAATGTATTAGTATCAATAACAAATGATAAAAATAGATGATAGATAACTTTGAAACCCAAAATTAAAACTCTAGGTGTAACACTATTAGTGAAAAAGTGGAACACGGAAGTTAAGTAACCCAAAATCGAGAATTCAAATTTAAAAGGTGTAAAATCAAAAATCGTACAACATAATCTTGGTAAAACCCGAAACTCATACTACCCGGACTAAAATATGATAAAATGTTTAACGTCAAACACCGTAAAATAAACAGATAAGGTGACTAACTATTACCAATAGAGGTAAATCACTTTATGAAAGACGATCAAAAGAAAACAAGTCTAGGAATATACTATCCAATATACTGTAAGTTCTTATAATAAAGTCGAAGGATTAATTCCGGAGCAATCACGATCAATTTACAGATAAATATAATTAAATCCTGTTCAATTTACCGGTTTTCCAACGATAAAATAAAATTAGGTAGTGTCAAATTAGATTAATAAGAAATTACTAAGAGATTCCTAAACACTACATCACTGACTCGACTCTTCACCTCTCGCTCACTACATATTTCTATATCAAATTCCATAATTATACATCAGGTCAAATTAATGATAAATTTTATACGAAGTATATCGTTAGATCTTAATGATTGTGAGAAATTACGGACCACTCTATGATTTCGAAATTTATCTTCCAGATGAATCATGGATTGACGCGTCTCAGATCACCGTGCGTTTTCAAGCACGATCCGCTGCCAGATGCAGGCAGGTGATGTGGGACGCGGGATTTATAATTTCCCTTGTAAGAGAGTCAAAAGCAGGTCATCAGGAGGATTATGAAGAGGCCGATCTACCCTAAGTTGCAATCAAGAAAGAGCCAGGCCGAAATCTAGCTCGTGAAAGCCGGCAACGCGCCGAATACATTCTGGCTCGTCTAGAGGAACGACAGAGACAGACCAATTGGCAGGTGGCCATGGCGTGACGACACTTGGCCAGGATTAACGAAGATATTGCTGCCGGAAGAATCCCCAGAACAGATGAATATGCCCCATCTTATGGCGTATCATTCGAGCTAGACGACCCCATGCTAACGAAACCCACCAGGTCCATGAATGTGGTAATCCCTAAACGGTTATTACCCAGAGAACTACGGAATGACAACAGAAATCCTTCAATTCGTCAAGAGCATTCATATGCACGAAAACACCCGAGACTAGATTCAAATCCGTCTTACCGGAAACCAACGCAAAACTGAAACATTGAAATTTTTCTTTTCTTTTGATGAAATAAATTAGTGACTTCAATTTCAATCCTTTAATCATTGAATTTTAAAGTAGTTTTGATTTTTTCGATTAAAATAATATTAATACTTAGAAGAGGCAATTAGTATCACAGTGTTAGTCAAGTAATTTATAAAATTTCTTCCTTAATAAATTATTGTCTAGTAAATAGTAAATATTGTACGCCACCCAAATATTCCAAAACTATGTTATAACTAAATTGTAGTATTTGTTTAATAGAGCATTTAATTATAGACATGGACCCATTAAAAACTCTGAGTAGAGAGTTAGTACAATCATGTTGAGAGAATGCGGACTTACATCGTCAACTACTCTAAATGACGCGGGAAATCCAGAAGATCAGAGCTTCGTGGATAGACCCAACGAAGGCAAAGACACTTTATTAAAGGTTAACCGCCGTACAACGTGGGTGGGCGGAAGAAAAACAACTTGGAAAGGCCCAGAAACACAGATTCGCAGCTTGGAAGTAGCGTTATCGGCTTGATAGGAAGGCAATGCCGTAACGTACTCACTTGTATTTGCGCAGACCCATTAAGCTTACCGAGAAGCAACTGACACAGCCAAGCCAGCGGCGAAACCTCCTCAGCGACGCCCAGGAAAGGCGGAACGCGCTAAACGCCGCGTGCTACAAACCAAGATTTCGCATTGGTTTGTCAATAAATAAATTATTGATGTTATTTTCATGTGTTTCTTTGTTTCGTTTCATTAATTCGTCGTTTGAAAATAAGACCGTCTAATTGAAGTTATGGAATAGAGTTCGGAAGATAATTGATTTGAGAAAGTGTTAAGTTAGGTGAAAGGGATCGGAAGTAAGAAAATCGCACACAGACTTTCTAACGGTAGTGCGTTGAACCCATCATGAGATCAGGCCTTAGCAGTTCTTTCGTAGCGCTCACCTTTGGCGATCTCATAACCAGTGGTTACAGTACCAACGTTGCTTAGCAACGTGTAACCATTGTAGGGCAAAGATTGTTATATGTAAGGGGTCAAGGTTAAATATCACAAACCCCACATATCTAAATAATTTTTCTCATTTTCCGATTTTTAAAGTATACGAGTGATAAATTGATTTCTTACTCTTTTTTAACACAAGTTTTTTAGATTTACCGATTTAAAATTTGCCTTTTACCTTAACTAAAATATTTAGTAAATCGTCAATAACGAAATAAAGAAAATATTCATTATTTTAACATTTGAAGCCTTTATCAAAACTGTAAAAAATGGAAAACTTAGATGATTTTTGACTGTTTTAACTAATTTCACATGTTTTTTTAAAAAGTTTTGATTTTAAATTATGCGAAATGAGATTTGTAGTTGGAAAGTTTTGAGTAATATGCTTTTTCGGTGGAGTGTAACTCGTTTTTGGAGTAACTTGTCTTGTCTTTTTTGATAATTCTTTTAAGTTTTCTCAATTTAGGTTTTGATAAAATAATAAAGTTTTTCCACTGCCACTTGGACCAACAATTTGATAAACTGTATCATTTCTTAAATTAATTCTCAAATAAAAATTTACTTAGGTATTGTTTATATTAATTATTTGAATGAACTCTTGATAAAAACATATATATAATGAGTTATAATTTTATTTGGTTCTGTTGAAACGGCTTGCTCTGACTCCACGTGCTCTTTAAATTATACTGAAATACCTCAACACAGGAAAACTTTTATTTGATACCACCAATTTCACAATGATTAAAATGTTTCTTTTGGAATATTGGCAGGAATCCCCACGGGAAGCCGCCTTTTTAATTAACTACTAAAATATCTTTGACAAGTCTGACTAGTTTTCTTTTTCAATCTCACAAACTCGTTCTGTTTCCAAATAAATCTTTTTAACTTTTTTTCTGAACTATTTGTGTCCTACTGTTGATTTGAGAATCCCTTTTATGGCGAATCTCTCCTCAACAACTAATCTGATTGACGGAAATTTAAATTGGACTCCAAATAAACTAGTTGAAAAATTGCTGGGCACCTGATGAGTGAAATGAAATAAAATTTTCGGGGCCACTTACAAAGGATTCCCACCAGATGCGCGCACAAGAAGCATAACCATTGGATACCCGTCAAAAATGACGTTGAAAATGTATTCAAATGGGTGGTTTCTAGTAAAAGAGGAGCCATATTACCATGACTACTAATACCCTAGAAAACCTTTGGGTTCACGAGCTGCCATAGAAGGTATTCATGCTCACTTTGATTACGGGCCATTCTGTCGTTAATTTATTTGAAATAATTTCGATCCTTCAATCACTTTATTTTATCTTAAAGGCACTATTTATCGAATAATTTAAGTTATTGCTAAACGAACATCGATTCAAAACCCAGAACATTTTATTAATTATATCGCAAGTTTATCTGGGGTTATCAGAAGATGTGGATCCCAATTTTTTTATCTGACCCACTAAAAGAGCGGCCTTCAATCTGCGCCTCCTTTCTCTTCCCGCTTTGCTGGGGTGACATTTTTTGTTATTCGGTTTTGGTTGTTGACCGTTACTGTTTTGGGCATTGATTGGAGTGGGCCTTGAGATGGGCCATGTGATACTTGGATTCATGCTCGAAAACTTGCTGGGGTGGTGCCCGATTTCTGCCCTTATCGTCTCTTTTAACTTTAGCTGATAATTTTTCTTCTTTAATTTGTTTATTTCGGCTGCCATCTTGGCGTATTGGGTGTTTAATAACTCATTTTGTTGATTCAATTTCTTTGACTGTTCTGGCCGAGTCCAGGTTTTTCCATCCGACAACTTCTTCGTATCATCGATTCAGCTCGCTGACTCTGTTTCAGGGCCTCGTTGTGATAATGGGTGACATCTCGTCTGAATCTTTCAACGTCAAGTATTTTGTTATTATTTTAAAATAATTGAGAAAATTTTAGATTGAATCAAAAATCGTGTTTGGGGATAATATGTGAAAATAATAAATATTCACTGATTTTAATTTCAGATTCACACTTCTATTAGAGGTCAAATCAAAGCTAGGTATTGCGTGACATCTATGGGAGGTTTTCGGTAATTAATTTAGACCCAAAAATACGGTAAAATCCTTTTTTAACTACGTAACTCAACCCTTTTAAAATCATAAAATGCGGTTAAACTCCTATTGGTTAAAATCGAAGAATTTATTTTGTCCTATTTTTAGGCATCGGGAAGGAACATTTATTTAACTTTAACACCACTACTTGGTGAGAGGTGAGATTTATTTAGTTTACTTATTATTGATTTATTTAAAATATCTAGATTCATGATTTCCCACAAATTTCTGAAAATTTTTGAAACTTCCTTCAGACTATTCCCATTCCGCTCAAAATCCATCTCAGTGTGGTTGGAACTCTTTGTGGGCAGGGTCGTATACCACCTGTAAGGTTAATATTTTATTTATTAACGCTCTCATGCTGTATGTAGAGCCGAATTCAATGCTTAAACAGAAGAAAACATTAAGAAATTCTCCTATTTGGAATTATTCCAGCACAATTTTCTATAAAATCAATTTGAAATTCAACGCAAAGTTTTATTCTATTTAGAAAAAAATGTTTTGGTCAGAGTGCAATCGATTCTGTTCAACAATTTTTGTAAAATATTCATACTAGATCTCCGAAATTGTCCCATTTGCTCATCGGATTAATTTATCCCTTCATTTTTGTGGCAGCATCGGCTATAATATCTCAGATCGCCTTCTCCGGTAAAATCACAGAAAACAAAAATTATGATTAATTATTGAAATATATAAAAAAATAGATTATGACAAATTTAATTCATAATTTTTTCTTTTGTATAGTTGATTATTTAAATGTACTAAATAAATATTTGGTACCCCTTGTTTTCTTTTGTTTTTATTGGGTGTATTGAAAATAAATAATTGACTTGATGATGATCGATTTTCACAGAGGTCTAACAAAATTTATTCGTATCTGAATTTTTACGATTGATATCTACGGAATGCCTAGTTGACATGAAAGGTCGTTTGAAAATATATATGAAAGGCATCTATCTACCAACATAATAATTATTATAAATTGACTTATGTAGGTGAATAGGGTTGGTTTTTTATTTATTTTATCTAGGGTTTTTGTGTATCTACCCCTTAAACGCAATCAAGATTATTATTCTATCCCTCCTATATACCCATAGTGATTGCCATGTTGGTAATGTGCATAGGGGTTGAAAATTCATGAGCAGGTGAGCTCCATTTCTAGAACTACTCCTCATGATATTTTCACTTTCGGGTTCTTGACTGCCAATGAAAGGTCTTACGTCTTTATCTTTACATATCCTGGTCCTTAATCGTCTATTTCTACAATTCCTATATCTATTTGACATCTTTACCAATTATTTATTAGAGTATCTTTCAAAAATTTGAGCAGCGTTCTGCCCTTATTATTTGGTGAATTCCTATTTAATTTGTTTAATCACTGTATATTTATTTACTCCTTGTATTTCAAATTTAATTTACAGTTCCTTAGCTCATGGTACACTTCCCATGATTTTAAGTGGTTACAGCCCTCTGCGGTCACTTTAATACACACTACTCTCATCTGCCACATTACATCCTTCGACTATTTGAAAATGCTTTCAACTTTAAGTTCCTACACTATACTCTCCCTTTCTACTCGATTTTACAATTAATTTTCCGCCTAGATTTTAAATTTTCTATGCAAAACTTTATTCCTCATTAACTAAAGTCGCACTTCCCATTATTTTAAGTGTTTACTCCGGCCGACGTTTTCATTAGACGCTGTGAGTTTTACAACGACGCCCTACGAGTAGAGACCTGCGTCTTTCGACCAAATCTCGTCGCTGACAGCCCAGATATCAGAAGTAGCACGACCAGTAACCGCAACTAACGAAAGTGAATTCGTTAGCCGGACTGCCAGTCTGCCCTCCTGAAATTCAATTTCAATATTTATTATAAATAAAATTTTATGGGGACTTGTCAGTTGCACCAAAAGATGCCACGATCATCCAGAATAAAATCAAAATAAATAAAACATTAACTTCGAAAAATATATTTATGCAAGATAGCAATACTTACAATCCACAACTTTGTCAGTCAAGCAACCAAATTTTAAAAATAGTCATAAGTTGGCATAAAAATTTTCTAAACAATTGTGTCTACAAACGTCTAAAAATTTTGTCTAAATCATTTTTGTGTCTGAAATTATGAAAATGACTGCTGTATATATAGTGTTTTCATGCCTGGGTGCGACCAATCAGAGAATTTTGAGCCTTTTTCGGGGGGTTTTATTGCTTTTATTTTATTTTAAATATTTTATTTTTCTCTATTTTTTGATATTATTTTCTCAATATTTCGTAAATTTTTTATTTTTTATTATTTAATCATTCTTTTTGATTGTTTCTCTTTTTACCCTTTGGTATTTAAATTTTTAGTCGCTGATTCCGCCTATATATTTTCTAAACCTTCTTTTGCAAAATTTTTGCGGTTTTATGTTTTGGTTTTGTGTTTATTTCTGCATCTGTAGGCTTTTCAATGACTTTAATTAATATTTTTTTATATGTAATTTTGTTGTGTGTTTATTTTATTTTTGGTCTCTGCTTGTTACAGCAGCCATATTGACAATTTCCAAACGACATTAATTATTTTTTTTTAATTTACACAATTTTCTCGTTTTTGTTTAAATTATGGCTTATAGCCCAACAATTTAAAGATTAAACAATAATGGTCAATAACAATAATAATAATAGTAAATAAAATAGACTTTCTAATTTACATCGTTTGGCTTTCAAATTTTTGAGACAATAGAGTTGGCAATTTATGAAATTAATGATAACATTTAATCATAACAATAATAATAGTAAATGTAATAAATGATTATTATTAATACTCCAATATTAACTTTTCAAATGTATTATTCATAATAGAAAGTTGGTCATGAGGCATTTCGAATAGGCCAAGCACCATGGAGACGAAGTTTTCATGGGACTTGGTCGATACGAGGAAATATTTTTGAATTGAGGTTTATTAAAAATTTGACTAAGATAATTCAACGAAAATATGTTATTAAGGAAAAATTTGAGCATTTGACCATCAAAGGTCTACATAGGTATGGCATAAAAATTTCATAAGTTCATTTCCTAGTTATGACCTAAATACCCTATAAAATTTCGTTTTATAATCTTTTACACATGAAAAACTAAAATATAACAAAAATAAAATGTTACAAAAACCTCCTCACTTTTAGAGTACTGTTGGGGTATTACAAAAGCACTGTAAAATCAATAAAACACCAAAATGATAAAAGTGCAACATTAATTAAAAAATTTACAAAAATTCGAAAGTAGTATTGATCGAAGGAAATTGGTATGGTTGAACGCCAAATTGAGAGTCGAGTCCAGAAGTAATAATAAAAATTTAGTGAGGGGTCCCTAGAAAATAATATAAGACAAAAAAACAAATTAATTAAAAAAATTAATTACTAATGGGAAGCCCGAGTCAATGGGAAACCCGAGAGATGAGGAAAACCCGGCGTGTAGACGGAATAATATAAAAGGGTAAATTAGTCTAAAAAATATAAAATGGGCACCATTGATCTATGGGAAGGCAATTATTTCCCAATTTGTAATTTAGTAATGTAACAAACGTTGTTGACAAATGTCGGCTAAGGTGGTCTTAATGAACCAATAAAAAGTTCAATTTGGAATTCAGGTTGAATTAGAAAAGGATAAAGAAATCAAAGTACTTTGTATATCGAATCATGTTTATCCTACGACTACTAATTTCCTTGAAGATGGAATAAAGGAACTAAATGAAAAGATCGTTAAACAAAAATAATTAAGTAGTTGTAAATTATATGGAATAATGGAAGTAAATTTTAAAATAACAATGATTTTTAATATGTCATGGTTATTTCAGTTATTCTAGTTTTATGCTTATACTTAAAGAATTAATAGGTAAAAAGGCAATAATTACTGTTCCAAATTAAGAAAATTCATGTTTCATATTCAGTGTTTTGGCTGTATTGAAATTTAATCAAATCAAGAAAGATAGAGAAAGACCAACAAAATATTTACCATACATTTCGAAATTAGTATATTATTGAAATTATTTGCCTGTCAAACTGTGTGATATTCCAACCTTAGAGAAGAAATATCCGGGTTTGACAACCAATGTTTTGATTTTAAAAAGTGTTAATCCAGTGAATAATGGCGATATTGTCATGAAACACGCCTATTTCGATATAATTCATATATTAAAGTTAACTGGAGTGGTTTGAAATTATTGATTACTGTTAAATGTAGACGAAAGTATCATTATACAGTAGTGATTAATCTACAAAAGTTGATAAATGACCATTTTAAATAAAATGTGTAACGTTCGTATTTGTTGGTAGTTCTATTAAATTTGTTTAAATGTATTTCGAAAGCAAAAAAGAATTAGAAAAACATCTAGAATTATGAAGGAAAAATCATTTTGGCCCAACATTATATACTTTATTCACAGACATATATTTGGAATTTAAAAACTATTGAAGTACGATAAAACCCCCATTAATTATCTATGCTGACTTTAAATCTATATTATCAAAAGATGACATTTATTTTCAAAAGCATTTGTCAATTTCTGCTGGACTCGTATTGAATAAAAGTTTTACTGAATAACAAATTACTATCAATTTTTTTATCAAAACTATGTTTATAATTTTTTAAGGAGGTTGCAGATATACTAACAGATATCTTACTTCCATATTACAAAGAATAGTGGTATAAACCGATCTCACCTGTTTGGATGAAAAATATTCTTTCAATACCAGTGAATATTGTTATTTATGTGATAAAATGATGAATGTTAAAAGATAAACATTAAAAAATAATGTTAAATATCATAATTAATCTACATGAAAATATATTTGTCCCACATGTACAAAATGTAATTTATTTAGAAATACTTTAGAATTATTGTCTATTGGAGCTACAGTTGATTCAAAATGAATATTTCTATATAATTGCATAACAGTTTTGGAAATTCTGGAAATTACATAAGAATTACCACTTATATGGAAGGGAGTTAGAGAAAATGAATAACAAAAAGCAAAAAAAATATTAGAAGAAACAATCAATCACAACATCAAATTACATGATAGTTTATTTAAAACTGGATGTATTTTATTAGCGGATTTCTTTCAAGAATTTAGAATAAAAAAGTTCGTAATCGATTGATGTTCCAAGAATGTCTTGGGATTTTGCTTAATGACATTGGATAAACCCTTTAAATTATTACAAAACATGAAAATGTAAAATTTATATGAAGGTGGAATTCGTGGTGGTTTGACATTTGTTAATAAGCATCACGTAGACTCAGCATAAATAACCTGTATAGGTGGACTTTGAGTCTAAGTTTACCCTGTAAAAACATCACTTGAATTCATGATAACTTTGATAGTATATAGAAGATTGCAAGAATGTGGACTAATAAATATACTATGAATATTGATTAAGAGAACCAAATGAACCTCATAAATTATTTAGTAATTTTCCGAAGGCAGCAAACAAATATGCATGTTTCAAAAGTAGAAAAGTTATTGTTAACTCTAAATCCAAAAGAAAGATTATGTAGTGCAATTGAGATGGCTCAAAATATATTTATCATTAAGTGTGCAAGTTGTCAATATTCATCAGGCCATTAGATTTAAACAAGATTCTATTTTCAAAGGTTATGTCGATACTAAAATCAAACTCAAAGCTAAATGAACAAATAGTTTGAAAAAAATTAATTATAAGTTGCTCAACAATAGTCTGTTAGACAGAACCGTGGAAAGCTTAAAGAAAAGAATGAATTTAAGGTTGTGCAATAATCAACAGAAAATGATCACAGTCAACTTACCTAAAAAGTATCAACATTGAGGATAATTTAATTTCAACCATACTAGTCAGAACAGTTTTCGTCAAACAATTATGGATTTATCAAATTCTCGAATGCATGAGCTTCAAAATGTAGAACAGGGTTCGGCAACCTATAGCACGCGGGAGAGTTTACAATGGAACACTATTCACCACTATAAAGTGGTCTAGGTAAAAGCGGCTCTTATACTACTAAAGGCGGTTTCACATATATTCTCTAATATTATTAGATAAAAATATATATTTGTATTGGTATTGAAATGGTATTCTTTTGCTTTATTAAACAACTATTTTTCATACAACGTCAAATAATATCACAAGCATATCTTGTGTTGACACGTGGCATTAAAAAGCTATAGATTATACATGTGTTACTGTGGGTCTTTCAACGAGAGGGTATATTTGATGTTGTTTGTTTTTCAATTAAATATATTAAAAAGATAAATTTGCGATCTAATTATTTTCATAAAGAACTGTATTACTTAATGTGACAGACATATACCATTTTTATTTGTAAAAAATAAGCTGACACCCTGAATTAATAGGCAGTGTGGCTTGGCACACTATGGCTAAAACGTTGCCGACTCCTGATGTAGAATTATTTAACTCTCGAAGTTAGCTTGATTACAGTATCAACATTGTTCCTTCTCCTTAAAAGTTAAAAATTTCAAATTAGATAAATTTTTACCTGCAATGATTTTAAATAATCTACTGGATGCATCTAATTATGATATAACTCACCCATTGTATTGTTAAAGGTTAAACTACATCATTGGAAAATTTTAAGACGAGAGTAAAGAAGTTGGTTACAAAGAGTGGATATTTCTCAGATAAAAAAAGCTATAGTTTATTAGGTAGTACTTGTAAAACAAAATCAAAAAAAGTAACATTAAAAGATACCGACATAAAACGCCAGTCATATCTTGATTGTTACAATGGAATAGGAATACAAACAGTGTCTCAATTTCGAATAGGTTACATCAACCATCAGTTGTATAGTTTCAAAATATCTAAAGAATAGTCATACATACAACTGCTCCTAATCTACTCATCAAATTTCTTATTAAATAAATACTTTATCAAAGTATTCCTTTTTAAATTTTTATTAATATTTTATCTCTTGTAAGTTAAAACACTGTTTTATAACAATGCTCAAATAAAATTAACGATTTGATTCCTTTTACTCAAAAAATTAATTAAGTAGTTAATAATCTGTAAATAAATTTTTACATAGTGTATTCAAAGGTTTTCATATAATTATAAAATTTCCGTAAATTTTCCTCATCGGAGTTTGATTGGTTCGGAATTTTTTACAATTTGATTGGATTTATAATCCTTAACCCGATAATGGAAAATTTTTGGACATTATTGACTTGTGATTTTTAAGATTACATTATTTCCAATTTTCCGCGTTTAATTTAGAATTTTTATTCTGTGAGTTTTCTCAAGCGATTTGAGGTAAATGAAAAATTAAAATGAATAAATAAATAGACAAATAAATACTGTTGGGCCAGAACACAAACGGCCTTGAGAATTGTTTAAATGAATCGGTAATACACACGCAAATACAACATGCAGATTTAAAATCAGACCCATAAAACATCAACTAACCATGCTAAAATACGAGAAAGAAAACAATCAAATATAAAATCAAGAAACACAAAAATAAATTAAAAAAATAACAAAGTGCAACAAGATCCGCAAGAAATAAACATAAAAATAACACGAAAACCTAACAATTTGACCGAAATTCGAAAAATTATCTAAAAACGCAAAAATCCATAAAAATGGAACAAAAATTAAATAATTTGAATTGGAAACAATTCAATTAAAAAATTAAAAATAAAATTGTCGAATTAAATTACAAAAATAATAAAATTAAGAATAGAATATACTAAAAAATCACAAGGTCAAATTTTGTTTTACTAAATCAAAATTAACACGCAAGGTTAGGGTCGTACAATAGGTATATATACAGATTCATTTTCACATAATTTTAATCGATTTAACTCTAAAAAATCAGTTTTAATCTGAAAAATCGTTTTAACCAGTGGAAGCCAGAAATTCTAGAATGTGAGTGAGAGAATGTTTGAAATCTTTCTCCACGTCGAGTCCTTGCAACCTAGAATGAGCTCTGCTTGGGCGTCGGCGTTGGGAGAGAGTTATGATGTACTATTAACGAAATTATGACAACTATGATGTTCTATGTGGCAATAAATGTATTTACATAAACAAATAGATTTTTCTTTTGTTGAAATTTTTCCGGCTTACTGCTGCTACAACACCACAAGTCATTAAAATCTTATACATCTATCGAACTGTGTAAGTGCGTGTATAATCGCTAATAGTTCGTGACCGTGAAGGCTCCGGCATGATAACGCATGAGCTGAAACGTCAATATCATTCCGGATAGGAGAAAAGGGTGAAGGGGAAATAGTCTTTTGGCTGTTTCGTTGTCACTAAATTCCCATAAACTCGAAAAATAAAATTTCCCCAAAAAATTCTCCAACAGTTATACTGATAGACGATATAAAAATACGAACTTCCCGGTCAAATTTATAAAGTCCCCAAACGCTAATCCTGAATAACTAATAACGAATAAAAATAAATAAAACGAAAGGCTCAACAGAGATTTATTCCATAACGTTCGTTGGAAAAATTTTAATATCAAACATCATAATAGAATGCCACAAGAAGGAGTTTCCAAATTTTAACCGTGCACCGACCATCGACGATAGTATAGTATCTTCGTCTGGAGTTCCAATAGCCGCTGCGCACAGTGTCCTTCGACGCTGATTAATGGAAGTAGTTGATGCGAGGCACACAAAGATAAGCACGTACAGCGGAGGCCGATAGATCGAAACGTACAAATCCAAAGACAATAGTTTAGCATATTAAAATACTGGTGCATGCCTATACCTGAAATAATCCAGAAGAAATAGCTAAGGTTCAATTCGGATTCCGGTTCATGAGGATAGGATCGTTGACGAGTAACGACTCTGCCCATGCGAGCCCTAAACTGATAATGCAAATGGCCAGTGATGAATAAACTAAAGTCAACAGTGATGAATATGATCTCGACAAAAAATTAATTTTGACCAACAGAATAGGTATCTGATTTATAAGTACCAAATTTGACATTTTCCGAGAGTGGGTCGATCAACACAAACTAAAATCCACCGAAGCACATCACACCCGTGCAGGTAGGAGTGAGAATGTGGTTACACACAACTTCTGATAGTGGTAGGTAGGACGATAGAAAAAACCTGACCCAAACAAGCACATATACTCGCGATCTATAATTTTCTACACGGCGACAGTCAGATCAGGTGTGCGGATTTTGGAATTTTTTGCCCTGGCATGCACACAACCAATATATAATCTAGCGTGACATAGGCTTGACTAGTCAACATTAGAAATGTCTAGAAGAAATATGCAAGTACCGAGAGAGCTTCCAGAGCAAGGTATAGGAGAATCGGCAGCCACGAGTGCTAATCGGACTCAATATGAGGGTAAGGGTTTTAAGAATTCATTTAACCATCTCGTTAATCGACCTATTTGAGTGCTAGCACCCAGGATCACTGCCGCGACCTCGTGCACGATGAAGGCCCACCAACCAGATATATCAACAGATTACACTCACTGCTGTCATAAAAATAAATACTTTCATTTGGCCGATTCGAAATTTTTAATAAAGTTAAAACGAGTCATTGTTCAATAATCTGCTTGCACAGTATGTAAAGTCAAACCAAATGAACAAACCTCAAGGACCATTAGATAACAACCAACCGTTCTTATCAACCATCACTGTAGGAACCCAGCATCATTTACGCAGGTCGTTGACAAGGAGCCGGTGGAAACGAATCTACAGTATTATTTAAAATAAATCAGTAGACCTAAGAGAAGTTCGGTCAAATCCACACTTCACCAGAAATTAGTAACTCAAATTAATGAATGCGTACGCTGATTGTTGTTTTGAGGAGTCGATTTCAATTATGTCTATTTCAATTATAGAGGTTGTACCTCTAAATTTTAGTAAATTAAATGGATCTTTATTAAAGGAATTACCTGGATTGGTTAAAGTTGAAGTTATATCTTTAATTTTGGTAAATTAAATGAATCTTTAGTAAAGAAATTACTTAAATTATTTAAAGCAGAGACTACGTCTTTAAATTTTAGTAAATCACATTCAATAAATCTATATTAAAGAAATTACTTGAGTTTATTAAAGTTGATATTAAATAAAATACCTCTGATTCAATTATAATTTTGTTAAGTAAAAGATGGAATTACGTAAGGTCGATACTAAATGAAGTCCTTACGAATTAATTACATTTTTTTTTAAAAGTGATGTAGATTTGACTGAATCTCACGTTAACTAGAAGTTTGGAGAAAATCTTTTACAAATGACCCAGCGGTCGTCGGAATTCCTACAACAGTTATAACTAGATAAGCATTACCTGAGATCGGAATTTACTTAAAGTGTTCAGATTGAATACCCCGTTGATTTTGACAGTAGTCATAGAGACAAATTCACTAATAAAAACAATAAATTCCTTATTCTATAGTACATTACTTTATATCACGAACTAAACGAGAAATTTATTATCTTATCGTACTTTAATTTATTTCATAAATTAATTAAAAATTCATTATTTTACTTTATATTATTTTATTTCATGAATTAAATTGGAAGGTCATTATTTTATTCCCTTGTATTTTATAAACCAAATTAGAAATTTATTATATTCTATTATTTTATTTTTATTCCATCAACTAAATTAGAAACTTAGTTAGTATATTTTTTTGTATTTTATTTCATAAACTAGATTAGAAATTAGCTATGTTACTGATTTTTTTTGCTTATTTCATGAACTACCTCAGGAAATTATTATTTTATTTTATTTATTCTTAATTCATAAACAAAATTATAAATGCCGACAATCAATAGTAAAAGAACCATCATTAGAAATTTTTGCGAATACTAAGTCAGATATGAGTTATAGATTTGATAACTAATAATTAGAGACACGAACTGAATTAAGGCTAACTAGCAGCAACGATTTATTCAGGGAAAGACCTCATAAAACCGTGCCCAAATTAAACTCCTGTCAACGGCTGCGCGGACTAAAAAGTCCTCTTAAGGCCACCGTGTCCAGAACCCTCAACATTACATAAACCGGTTGCAACCAACCTAGTTAAACCATTATACTCAACGCCTAAGCTAATTCGCCATACTAAGAATAAAGTGTAAATTTCCGCTCATGCATTTAATGCTCCTTTTAATTCTAGAAAACTCGTGGATTGATGCATCCCAAGTAATAGCCCGATTCCCCGCTCACTCGGCTGCCAAGTGTAGGCAGGCGATGTGGGATGCGGGATTTTCCATTTCTCCAGTGCGCGAGACAAGATCCAGCACGCAAAGCGTCTCGAACGAGATCGACCTTCCGTTCGTGGCGATCAAAAGAGAGCCAGGGCGTAACTCAGATAGGGAGATGCGTGGCCAGGCCGAATATTTACTAGCGCGTCTCGAAGCTCATCAAGAGGAGACAAATAGACAAGTGGAACAAGCCAAGCGGTACTTGAGACGGATAAATGCAGATATCGCGGCGGGCAAGATACCCAGCACTGACAAGTGTGCCCCGCGCTACAACGTTTTCTACAAGCTAGACGCTCCGAAACTACAAGACCAGATGGTAGACATGAATGTGGTGATTCCACGACGTATCAATCCAAGGGAGATGCGAGATGAAGGAAGGCCTGCCGAAACTCACCACGACCACACATACGCAAGGGAGCGATATAACAAGAAAAGGAGATAGAAACTCCAGGGATTATCACTAATATGCATGTCTTGAACAAAAACTTTGGATTAAAAACCTTTTGTTATCGAATCTCAGGGTAAGAAATAACCATTTTATGGCGACTGAGAGACAGATTATATTAATAGGACGATAGATTTCCCACAACTGTAATACCAGGTCTAATTAAAAATTTATCATTTCAGAAATGAAGTTACGAAAATTCTCTATCCTACAACAGGAGCTGGATAAGGCCCATGCCACTAACCGGGAACTACAGCAACAGCTCCTTTAGATTAGCAAGGAGATCCAACAGGTCAAGGGGACATGGATCTAAACAAAGCGGGTAAAAGTCATTTACCAGAAGATGGAGGCAGAGCAAAAGGAGTGGGCTGAAGAACGACAGCTCACCCAAAGTCAAAAAACGCAGATAAAGGGGTTAGAGATAGCACTGTCGGCGTGCCAAGAGGGCGCGGCAGTGACTTATCCCTTAGTGTTCGCCCCAGCGCAACTGGCCTATCGAGAGGCGACATCTCTATCCACATCCAAGGACAAACCAAACAAGCACCGGCAAGGAAGATCTGAGCGCGCAAAACGTCGGGTGGCTCAAGTTCGAGATGTGAAATCTTAATCATAGACATCACTCTGTATTGTTCATAGCGTTACTTGATACAACTCGAATAGGATACTCCAACTTAGAAATCAGAGACGATCACAGAAACGAAAATATTTCAGTAAGGGACCAGAGAAAGAAAATCGCACGTATGCCTTCTAACGGTAGTGCGTTGAACCCAGTTGGAGGTCGGGCCAGAGCAGTTCCGAAATGGCGCTCACCGTTGGCGATCTCAAAACCGATGGTTACATTACCAACGTTGCTTAGCGACGGGTAACCATTGGTGGCAAGAAAATGTTTACATCTGGGGTCAAGGTCATAAAAACCACAAGCCCCAAAATTCAAAATAAAATAAATTAATTGTAAACAAAATAAATTTTAGATTATAACTTGCTTCGCATATGTTTAATATTATTGTGTCCAATAATTTTTTCGTGGATTGTTGGAGAATTATTCGGTGTTTTTATGGCATAAAATTTATATGGTTAATTAAAATAAATAATAATAATAATAATAACAGATAGTAATAGGTTTCATGATTTCAAATTAATAAACGGAAAAGGAATTTTCATAATAAAGTTTTCACCTTAAATATTTTACTAAAATTTGCATGAAGTGATAATAAAATTTAAAATTAATGAAAACAATATTTAGAATCTCGAAACTAACAACGTTGATCAAATAACTAAATCGTCCTTTTCATTTTTGTTTGGAAGATCTCTTCTTTTTCACTGGACTCTTGGATAATGTTTGTCGTTCTGATATTCATTATTTGGTATTAGTTTAAATTTGCATTTGATGAAAAATATATTATTTTCTTTTCAAATATAGTGATTTGAATTTAAATCCAAATGAAGGAAATGCAACGAAAAACAATGATATCTCCCTAAACATTAGTTAATAAAATAGCTGCAAATTGCGAGTCCGTTATTATTTCACATGATGTAGTTAGCGCAACAAAACCCATTCAAAATTTAACTTTAACATTAACTTTCAAAAATAATTTAAAAGTTTTCTTTTTAATTTTTTAAAATAATTATTACAAATGAACTCGAAAAGTTCTTTATCAAAAAGAAATCAGTGTTTAAACGAGTAAAAATAGTTTTAATTGATTGAACAGCTGAAAGTGTTAGGTTTTCAATCAATTAAAAATTAAAAGTCGGTAATTCCTGGCTCCATGTGTTCTATGAAATTAATCAACTAAGCGAACAATACTCAACGTATACAAGTATTCAAATTACAACACTTAAATTTTCACAGTAAGAAATAATATTTACCCAATGAGTCTCGATATGATTATCCGGTTCTGCTCACGCTTCAAAAATTAGCACATTGACAATCTGATTCCAATCATATGTTGTTCAATCATTTTAAAAAGCAGTGGTTGTAAAGAACTAATTGTATTTTGAAGTCGTAGAACTTAAGTGATAAGTTCGATGTTTTTATTCTAAATACAATATATGAGTCGAATACTGTCATTACCCACTATATGGAAGAATAATTTTTTGTACCATTTCAATGTTTTTCGAATTGATGGAGTAAAAGACATTGGCATATCAACTTCATCAATTGCTCCCGTTCTCTTTGAATATTCAAGAACACATAATGGTTTCAATATTTCCAAATTAGTTGATCTATCATAATTATCAACGGGCAATAAAATCAAATATTTTAACGTATATTTTTAAAAGCGATGGCCCATTATTAATAAAAACTTGAAAACGACAATAAACGAAAGATATTTTCACGATATTCTCCTTATCTTCAGTCTGCCATCATAATCTTTGTTAAATGTTATAAATGAAAACAATAATGATGTAATAGTTACGATTTAATGATTTAATGAAATAATCTCAATAAATTTGTTGCTAACTGAACGTTTATTTTAGGGGATTGTGATTTAATCTCCAAAGCCTCACATTAAATTCTTTACCACTTTTTACTGAAGTTTTTTATAAAATTTTAAAATATTTTAAATCAGTTGTGTTTTGCACATTTTTCTATGCTCAATAATATTACTAACGCCAATGTATGTGGCATTGCACCCGATACATGAAAGTTTTCACTATATTGGAAACTAAACCTATTGGGGTATGAGATTTATTACAAAACATATTTATTGATTTTAATACTATTTTAAGAAATATTTAGAAAACAACTATATCATAATGAAAACAAATTTTACAGTACTATGTGTATAAATATTTCTCAAGATTTTTTAAAATATTATTCCATCAATTTTAATTGGTTTAAATAAAATTTAATTGTAAATTAATTTTTAATATTTCCTCAATAAATTTACGCAATAAAAATGTATAAAAATGATTTTTATGTAAACGAATTTTGTGTGGAATTAAAATGAAATCAATAGAATGTCCAATTTGTTTTAATAATATTATTGGATCGTTTGGTCAAGTACGCGACTGCCTCCATCAGTTCTGTGAACAATGCATACGTAAATGGATCTTCGTTTGTAACCGATGTGTAAAATGCCGATCAGAAATATATGAAGTATTTATCTATGATATATTCGGAGGGAAATGTATAGATAAATTAAAAATAGCAGAATTTCAATCAATGAATAGTAAATTAGAAATAAACTTTCGTAGAAAATCTGTAGAAAGTGATGATGGAAATGATGAATATTATGATTCTGTAGGCTCTAATTACAGTGACACTGACGATTAGGATGATAATAGTAATAATCAGACACTACTTTAAGAGTAAGCGACGTCGGCAACCACCGACTGTGGCACTTTTCTAATTTTTTTCTTCAATTTCAACAAGAAAAATAAAATGTTTTTTTAACTTCTGTTCTACTGCATTATAATGATTGCAACTTCATTCATAAATTTTACTAGTATTAATTTTTTAAAATAACAAAATTATTTTGCTTAGGCGGCGGTGCATTTTCCGGGAAAGTTATAATTTTTTTCATCAATATACGGTATTGTAATTAGAAGCGTTGTTTAATTTAGTTTATTAAAACACAAATATATGTATTAAGTTCAGATATTTAATGTTTTTTCTATTTTTCTTCAATTTAAAAATTACAACATTTTTTATTTTTGCAGTTGCGAATTCGCATTGCGCCTACACACAGAAAACTGGGCCTGATAATAATAATAATGATTATTATTATTATGGTAGTTACGACGATGATGATGATTATGATTATGAAGAATTTTATTATTATAAAAATAGTGAACGAGAAGATCAAGAAGTTGATTCACGAAACGAGTATGGAAATTGTAATAATTATAAATAAATTTAACTGTAATATATTATTCTTGGTTAATGCTTTATTAATTTTCCATAATAATGAGAATATCTTAAAAATAGTCATTTTATCCAATGTGCTACCTGTGCTTAGTATAGGGGCGTTAGTGGAATGTGGGCGCCTATAATTATAGTGAATAAATCTGTACAATTTAGAAAAGATTTTTTTGTTAAAAAATGTTAATTTAAATTGGTTTACTTTTTTATGATTGTTTGTTCGCATCAATGATTTTAAACATTCTTGTAAATTTTGACTGTTTATGTTTATATTATGAAAGTAGATCAATTGGAATTAATTTGTTATAATTTGTTATTAATTTAATTATTAAATTTTCACAAAATATGCCCGTTGATCATAGTAATTTCATAAGAACATTCATCAACCATAGCTAAATATTAGATCAAGAAATTTTAATGGAAGAAAGTAATGTTTAAAAAGTCTAATCTACAGTAACTGTATGTGGAGGGATTCCAAACACAACACTTTTGCAGTTATCTCCCCCACATAAAAAATTTATCTTTTTAATTTGATGAGATTAATACGGAACACGTATAAACTAGGAGATTAAAAATGATTTTTAACTTATAAGTAACTTTTATGAATATTATTTATTTTTATATTTATATAATGTTTTAGTGTTAAGATGGCCAAGACAGAGAAGCGTAGTATATCATTTAGTTACTAAAACATTAATAGAATTTAATATTTCTTAATTATAAAATGAAATGCAAAACGCTAACAGTTTATAGTTTTGGCTTTCATTCTAAATTGGTTATAATCACTTTAATTAATCAATTTAATTTTCTTGTTGTTTACCAAACTCTGGTTTCCTTTAATTAAATAATAAATTAATTAACGAGTTTTTGTTTCTGAGCTTTTACTTTTCTTTTCGGGCTTTTCTAAACATTCCCTAAAGAATCCATTACCACTATGATTTTAAACATGCCTCTGTTGGGCCAGAACACAGACGGCATTGTAAATGTTTAAATGAATCGGTAACACACATGCAAACATAACATGCAGATTCAAATTCAAACCTATTAAAACACCAATTAAACCTACCAAAATGCGAGAAAGAGAACAATTAAATATAAAATTATAAAACAAAAAAATAAATCAAAAATAATAACAAAGTGCAACAAGATCCGCACGAAATAAACATAAACATAACATGAAAACCTAGCAATTTGACCCAAATTTGACAATTTAATAAAAAATGCGAAATTTTATGAAAATGAATAAATATCAAATAATTTGAATTAGAAATAATTCAATTAAAAATTCAAAAGAAAAATTGTCAAATAAAATTTCAAAATAATAAAAATTAAGAATAGAATATTCTAGAAAATCACAAGGTCAAATTTTGTTTTACTAAATCAAAAAGAACACGCAAGGTTAGGGTCATACAATAGGTATATATACCGATTCATTTTTACACAATCTAATCGGTTTTTAACCAGAATCAGTTTTCGAATCTGAAACTCAGTTTTTACTTGAAACCAGTTTACCAGTAAATATCTCTAATTTTATGTGAGTGAGATTGTTCGATACTCTCTCCACGTCTTGTCTTCGCAACTTCGAATGAGCTCTGCTTGGATTTCGGCGTGGGGAAGAGGAAGTTATGATATGCTATGCGTGAATTTTATGATGCCATCATGATGTATTATAATGCCAAATATATATTCCTACAAATGAACAAAATTTTTCCATCAATGCTTTACATTTTCAGGCACACAGCCAAAACATACTGCAAGCTAATAAAATCCAACACATGATCGTAATCGTGTAAGTGCGTGTATTATCGCCAACGATTCGTGCCCGTGAAGGCTCCGGCGTGAGAACGCAGGAGCTGAAACGTCAATATCAATCCGTATAGGAGAAAAGGGTGAGGGGGAAATAGTCTTTTGGCTGTTTCTCCGTCGCTCATTTCTCATAAACTCGACCTAAACTTATTTCTCACATACGGCTAAAATTCAAACATCGAGTAGTCCAGTGGGCACTCAATAACTATAATATGAACACAATGCGCTTAGGATCAAAATGAAGGACGGTGACGGGAATTTTAAATGAATAAAATCGTTGCTATGATAAAAATATAAAAATCTCACTAACTGTCGCTAAAATCTTATTAATCGACTGAATTAATAACAAGAGTTTTACGAATGGCTACTAACTAAAATACCAAGTTCCAAATAATGAATTTACTAGAGGTCATAAAATTAAAGGTTATTTTACTGAAATTTGCCATTAGAACCTAGTGTTTTGACTAAAACGTAAAGATTTACTTTGCAATGGAACTGTAAACAAAATTAACATCCAAAGTGTCGAATCTGTAAATGTAAAGATTTTGCTAAGACCCCAAGAGTATGGAAATAATATTTAGTAAATTGAAATCTCGACGCCGTATAGTCAACACCAAAATAAATGCGATTAGTAACATCAAAATATAAAAATAGTACCAATACGAAGTTATTAGAAAATTGGACGAGTAAAATTTACCCCGACGTAACAATTGTATAAACAAATACGGAACTTATAAACACTCAGAAAATCCAATTGCCCATTTATAGTTGAAATAAGACCCAATTCACCGCCCATAATTAATACAGAAGTACGTGAATGGCACCCAAATATATTTTTTAACACGTAAATAATCATCCAAGATTAAATTACTAGCTAAACTGATTCGTTGAGTGCACGAGCTATATTAGTATGACGTAGAAGTACCTTACTAACTGTTCTATTAATAACATTGACAACTTACCCACACAAAACTGGTGATTTAATCACCAAAGCCTCACATTAAATTCTTTACCACTTTTTACTGAAGTTTTTTATAAAATTTTAAAATATTTTAAATCAGTTGTGTTTTGCACATTTTTCTATGCTCAATAATATTACTCACACCAATGTATGTGGCATTGCACCCATTACATGAAAATTTTCATTATATTGGAAACTAAACTTATTGGGGTATGAGATTTAATACAAAACATATTTATTGATTTTAATACTATTTTAAGAAATATTTAGAAAACAACTATATCATAATGAAAACAAATTTTACAGTACTATGTGTATAAACATTTCTCAAGGTTTTTTAAAATATTATTCCATCAATTTTAATTGGTTTAAATAAAATTTAATTGTAAATTAATTTTTAATATTTCCTCAATAAATTTACGCAATAAAAATGTATAAAAATGATTTTTATGTAAACGAATTTTGTGTGGAATTAAAATGAAATCAATAGAATGTCCAATTTGTTTTAATAATATTTTTGGATCGTTTGGTCAAGTACGCGACTGCCTCCATCAGTTCTGTGAACAATGCATACGTAAATGGATCTTCGTTTGTAACCGATGTGTAAAATGCCGATCAGAAATATATGAAGTATTTATCTATGATATATTCGGAGGGAAATGTATAGATAAATTAAAAATAGCAGAATTTCAATCAATGAATAGTAAATTAGAAATAAACTTTCGTAGAAAATCTGTAGAAAGTGATGATGGAAATGATGAATATTATGATTCTGTAGGCTCTAATTACAGTGACACTGACGATTAGGATGATAATAGTAATAATCAGACACTACTTTAAGAGTAAGCGACGTCGGCAACCACCGACTGTGGCACTTTTCTAATTTTTTTCTTCAATTTCAACAAGAAAAATAAAATGTTTTTTTAACTTCTGTTCTACTGCATTATAATGATTGCAACTTCATTCATAAATTTTACTAGTATTAATTTTTTAAAATAACAAAATTATTTTGCTTAGGCGGCGGTGCATTTTCCGGGAACGTTATAATTTCTTTCATCAATATACGGTATTTTAATTAAAAGCGTTGTTTAATTTAGTTTATTAAAACACAAATATATGTATTAAGTTCAGATATTTAATGTTTTTTCTATTTTTCTTCAATTTAAAAATTACAACATTTTTTATTTTTGCAGTTGCGAATTCGCATTGCGCCTACACACAGAAAACTGGGCCTGATAATAATAATAATGATTATTATTATTATGGTAGTTACGACGATGATGATGATTATGATTATGAAGAATTTTATTATTATAAAAATAGTGAACGAGAAGATCAAGAAGTTGATTCACGAAACGAGTATGGAAATTGTAATAATTATAAATAAATTTAACTGTAATATATTATTCTTGGTTAATGCTTTATTAATTTTCCATAATAATGAGAATATCTTAAAAATAGTCATTTTATCCAATGTGCTACCTGTGCTTAGTATAGGGGCGTTAGTGGAATGTGGGCGCCTATAATTATAGTGAATAAATCTGTACAATTTAGAAAAGATTTTTTTGTTAAAAAATGTTAATTTAAATTGGTTTACTTTTTTATGATTGTTTGTTCGCATCAATGATTTTAAACATTCTTGTAAATTTTGACTGTTTATGTTTATATTATGAAAGTAGATCAATTGGAATTAATTTGTTATAATTTGTTATTAATTTAATTATTAAATTTTCACAAAATATGCCCGTTGATCATAGTAATTTCATAAGAACATTCATCAACCATAGCTAAATATTAGATCAAGAAATTTTAATGGAAGAAAGTAATGTTTAAAAAGTCTAATCTACAGTAACTGTATGTGGAGGGATTCCAAACACAACACTTTTGCAGTTATCTCCCCCACATAAAAAATTTATCTTTTTAATTTGATGAGATTAATACGGAACACGTATAAACTAGGAGATTAAAAATGATTTTTAACTTATAAGTAACTTTTATGAATATTATTTATTTTTATATTTATATAATGTTTTAGTGTTAAGATGGCCAAGACAGAGAAGCGTAGTATATCATTTAGTTACTAAAACATAATAGAATTTAATATTTCTTAATTATAAAATGAAATGCAAAACGCTAACAGTTTATAGTTTTGGCTTTCATTCTAAATTGGTTATAATCACTTTAATTAATCAATTTAATTTTCTTGTTGTTTACCAAACTCTGGTTTCCTTTAATTAAATAATAAATTAATTAACGAGTTTTTGTTTCTGAGCTTTTACTTTTCTTTTCGGGCTTTTCTAAACATTCCCTAAAGAATCCATTACCACTATGATTTTAAACATGCCTCTGTTGGGCCAGAACACAGACGGCATTGTAAATGTTTAAATGAATCGGTAACACACATGCAAACATAACATGCAGATTCAAATTCAAACCTATTAAAACACCAATTAAACCTACCAAAATGCGAGAAAGAGAACAATTAAATATAAAATTATAAAACAAAAAAATAAATCAAAAATAATAACAAAGTGCAACAAGATCCGCACGAAATAAACATAAACATAACATGAAAACCTAGCAATTTGACCCAAATTTGACAATTTAATAAAAAATGCGAAATTTTATGAAAATGAATAAATATCAAATAATTTGAATTAGAAATAATTCAATTTAAATTCAAAGAAAAATGTCAAATAAATTTCAAATAATAAAAATTAAGAATAGAATATTCTAGAAAATCACAAGGTCAAATTTTGTTTTACTAAATCAAAAAGAACACGCAAGGTTAGGGTCATACAATAGGTTATATATACCGATTCATTTTTACACAATCTAATCGGTTTTTAACCAGAATCAGTTTTTCGAATCTGAAACTCAGTTTTTACTTGAAACCAGTTTACCAGTAAATATCTCTAATTTTATGTGAGTGAGATTGTTCGATACTCTCTCCACGTCTTGTCTTCGCAACTTCGAATGAGCTCTGCTTGGATTTCGGCGTGGGGAAGAGGAAGTTATGATATGCTATGCGTGAATTTTATGATGCCATCATGATGTATTATAATGCCAAATATATATTCCTACAAATGAACAAAATTTTTCCATCAATGCTTTACATTTTCAGGCACACAGCCAAAACATACTGCAAGCTAATAAAATCCAACACATGATCGTAATCGTGTAAGTGCGTGTATTATCGCCAACGATTCGTGCCCGTGAAGGCTCCGGCGTGAGAACGCAGGAGCTGAAACGTCAATATCAATCCGTATAGGAGAAAAGGGTGAGGGGGAAATAGTCTTTTGGCTGTTTCTCCGTCGCTCATTTCTCATAAACTCGACCTAAACTTATTTCTCACATACGGCTAAAATTCAAACATCGAGTAGTCCAGTGGGCACTCAATAACTATAATATGAACACAATGCGCTTAGGATCAAAATGAAGGACGGTGACGGGAATTTTAAATGAATAAAATCGTTGCTATGATAAAAATATAAAATCTCACTAACTGTCGCTAAATCTTATTAATCGACTGAATTAATAACAAGAGTTTTACGAATGGCTACTAACTAAAATACCAAGTTCCAAATAATGAATTTACTAGAGGTCATAAAATTAAAGGTTATTTTACTGAAATTTGCCATTAGAACCTAGTGTTTTGACTAAAACGTAAAGATTTACTTTGCAATGGAACTGTAAACAAAATTAACATCCAAAGTGTCGAATCTGTAAATGTAAAGATTTTGCTAAGACCCCAAGAGTATGGAAATAATATTTAGTAAATTGAAATCTCGACGCCGTATAGTCAACACCAAAATAAATGCGATTAGTAACATCAAAATATAAAAATAGTACCAATCGAGTATTAGAAAATTGGACGAGTAAAATTTACCCCGACGTAACAATTGTATAAACAAATACGGAAGTTATAAACACTCAGAAAATCCAATTGCCCATTTATAGTTGAAATAAGACCCAATTCACCGCCCATAATTAATACAGAAGTACGTGAATGGCACCCAAATATATTTTTTAACACGTAAATAATCATCCAAGATTAAATTACTAGCTAAACTGATTCGTTGAGTGCACGAGCTATATTAGTATGACGTAGAAGTACCTTACTAACTGTTCTATTAATAACATTGACAACTTACCCACACAAAACTGGTGATTTAATCACCAAAGCCTCACATTAAATTCTTTACCACTTTTTACTGAAGTTTTTTATAAAATTTTAAAATATTTTAAATCAGTTGTGTTTTGCACATTTTTCTATGCTTAATAATATTACTCACACCAATGTATGTGGCATTGCACCCATTACATGAAAATTTTCATTATATTGGAAACTAAACTTATTGGGGTATGAGATTTAATACAAAACATATTTATTGATTTTAATACTATTTTAAGAAATATTTAGAAAACAACTATATCATAATGAAAACAAATTTTACAGTACTATGTGTATAAACATTTCTCAAGGTTTTTTAAAATATTATTCCATCAATTTTAATTGGTTTAAATAAAATTTAATTGTAAATTAATTTTTAATATTTCCTCAATAAATTTACGCAATAAATATGTATAAAAATGATTTTTATGTAAACGAATTTTGTGTGGAATTAAAATGAAATCAATAGAATGTCCAATTTGTTTTAATAATATTTTTGGATCGTTTGGTCAAGTACGCGACTGCCTCCATCAGTTCTGTGAACAATGCATACGTAAATGGATCTTCGTTTGTAACCGATGTGTAAAATGCCGATCAGAAATATATGAAGTATTTATCTATGATATATTCGGAGGGAAATGTATAGATAAATTAAAAATAGCAGAATTTCAATCAATGAATAGTAAATTAGAAATAAACTTCGTAGAAATCTGTTAGAAGTGATGATGGAAATGATGAAATTATTGATTCCGTAGCTCTTAATTACAGTGACATGACGATTAGGACTGATAATGTAATAATCAGCACTACTTTAAGAGTAAGCGACGTTCGGCAACCACCGACTGTGCACTTTCTAATTTTTTTCTTCAATTCAAACAAGAAAATCCAATGTTTTTTAACTTCTATTCTACTGCATTAATGATTTGCAACTTCATTCATTAAATTTTACTTATTAATTTTTAAAATAACAAATTAATTTTGCTAGGCGGCGGTGCATTTTACCGGAAACGTTATAATTTCTCATCAATCTACGGTATTTTATTAAAGCGTTGTTAATTTAGTTTATTAAAAACACAAATATATGTATTAAGTTTCAGATATTTAACTGTTTTTTCTATTTTTTCTTCAATTTAAAAATTACAACCATTTTTTATTTTGCAGTGCGAATTCGCATTGCGCCTACACACAGAAAACTGGGCCTGATATATATTGAATTATTATTATTATGATGGTAGTTACGACGATGATGATGATTATGATTATGAAGAATTTTATTATTATAAAATAGTGAACGAGAAGATCAAGAAGTTGATTCACGAAACGAGTATGGAAATTGTAATAATTATAAATAAATTTAACTGTAATATGATTATCTGGGTTATGCTTATTAATTTTCCTTAATAATGAGAATATTTAAAAATAGTCATTTATCCAATGTGCTACCTTGCTTAGTATAGGGGCGTTGTGGAATGTGGGCGCCTATAATTATAGTGAATAAATCTGTACAATTTAGAAAAGATTTTTTTGTTAAAAAATGTTAATTTAAATTGGTTTACTTTTTTATGATTGTTTGTTCGCATCAATGATTTTAAACATTCTTGTAAATTTTGACTGTTTATGTTTATATTATGAAAGTAGATCAATTGGAATTAATTTGTTATAATTTGTTATTAATTTAATTATTAAATTTTCACAAAATATGCCCGTTGATCATAGTAATTTCATAAGAACATTCATCAACCATAGCTAAATATTAGTCAAGAAATTTTAATGGAAGAAAGTAATGTTTAAAAAGTCTAATCTACAGTAACTGTATGTGGAGGGATTCCAAACACAACACTTTTGCAGTTATCTCCCCCACATAAAAAATTTATCTTTTTAATTTGATGAGATTAATACGGAACACGTATAAACTAGGAGATTAAAAATGATTTTTAACTTATAAGTAACTTTTATGAATATTATTTATTTTTATATTTATATAATGTTTTAGTGTTAAGATGGCCAAGACAGAGAGCGTCAGTATTCATTTAGTACTAAACATTAATAGAATTTAATATTTCTTAATTATAAAATGAAATGCAAAACGCTAACAGTTTATAGTTTTGGCTTTCATTCTAAATTGGTTATAATCACTTTAATTAATCAATTTAATTTTCTTGTTGTTTACCAAACTCTGGTTTCCTTTAATTAAATATAAATACTTAACGAGTTTTGTTTTCTGAGCTTTTACTTTTCTTTCGGGCTTCTAAACATTCCTAAAGAATCCATTACCACTATGATTTTTAAACATGCCTTGTTGGCCAGAAACAGACGGCATTGTAAATGTTTAAAATGATCGGTAACACACATGCAACATAACATTGCAAGATTCAAATTCAACCTATTTAAAAACCAAATTAAACCTACCAAATTGCGACGAAAGAGAACAATTAAAATATTAAAATTATAAAACAAAAAAATAAATCAAAAATAATACAAAGTGCAACAAGATCCGCACGAATAAACATAAACATAACATGAAAACCTAGCAATTTGACCCAAATTTGACAATTTAATAAAAAATGCGAAATTTTATGAAAATGAATAATATCAATAATTTGAATTAGAAATAATTCAATTAAAAATTCAAAAGAAAAATTGTCAAATAAATTTCAAAATAATTAAAATTAAGTAGAATATTCTAGAAAATTCACAGGTAATTTTGTTTTACTAAATCAAAAGAACACGCAAGGTTTGGTCATACAATAGTATTATACCGATTCATTTTTAACACAACTAATCGGTTTTTAACCAGATCAGTTTTTCGAATCTGAAACTCAGTTTTTACTTGAAACCAGTTTACCAGTAAAATATCTTAATTTTCATGTGAGTGAGATTGTTCGATACTCTCTCCACGTCTTGTCTTCGCAACTTCGAATGAGCTCTGCTTGGATTTCGGCGTGGGGAAGAGGATTATGATTATGCTAGCGTGAATTTTATGATGCCATCATGATGTATTATAATGCCAAAATATATTACCTACAAAATTGAAACAATTTTTCCATCAAATGCTTTACATTTTCAGGCACACAGCAAAACATACTGCAAGCTAATAAAAGCAACACATGATCGTTAATCGTGTAAGTGCGTGTATTATCGCCAAGATCGTGCCCGTGAGGCTCCGCGTGAGACACGCAGGGAGCTGAAACGTCAATACATCCGTTAGGAGAAAGGTGAGGGGAATAGTCTTTTGGCTGTTTCTCCGTCGCTCATTTCTCATAACTTCGACCTAACTATTCTTCACATACGGCTAAATTCAACATCGAGTAGTCCAGTGGGCACCTCATAACTATAATATGAACACAATGCGCTTAGGATCACAAAGAGGGACGGTGACGGGAATTTAAATGAATACAAATCTCTTGCTATGATAAAAAATATAAAATCTCCACTAAAACTGTCGCTAAAATTCTATTAATCGGACCTGAATTAATTAACAAAGAGTCTTTACGATTGCTACTAACTAAAATACCAAGTTCCAATTATGAATTTTACTAGAAGTCATTAAAATTAAAGGTTATTTATTGAATTTCCATTAAACCAGTGTTTTGACAACGATAAGATTTACTTGCAATGGAACTTTAAAACAAAAATTAACATCCAAAGTGTCGAATCTGTAAATGTAAGATTTTGCTAACCCCCAAGAGTATGGAAATAATATGTAAATGAAATCTCGACGCCTCGTATAGTCAACACCAAATAAATGCGATGTAGTAACATCAAAATATAAAAATAGTACCAATACGAAGTTATTAGAAAATTGGACGAGTAAAATTTACCCCGACGTAACAATTGTATAAACAAATACGGAACTTATAAACACTCAGAAAATCCAATTGCCCATTTATAGTTGAAATAAGACCCAATTCACCGCCCATAATTAATACAGAAGTACGTGAATGGCACCCAAATATATTTTTTAACACGTAAATAATCATCCAAGATTAAATTACTAGCTAAACTGATTCGTTGAGTGCACGAGCTATATTAGTATGACGTAGAAGTACCTTACTAACTTTCTATTAATAATTGACAACTTACCCACACAAACTGGTGATTTAATCACCAAAGCCTCACATTAAATTCTTTACCACTTTTTACTGAAGTTTTTTATAAAATTTTAAAATATTTTAAATCAGTTGTGTTTTGCACATTTTTCTATGCTCAATAATATTACTCACACCAATGTATGTGGCATTGCACCCATTACATGAAAATTTTCATTATATTGGAAACTAAACTTATTGGGGTATGAGATTTAATACAAAACATATTTATTGATTTTAATACTATTTTAAGAAATATTTAGAAAACAACTATATCATAATGAAAAAAATTTTACAGTACTATGTGTATAAACATTTCTCAAGGTTTTTTAAAATATTATTCCATCAATTTTAATTGGTTTAAATAAATTTAATTGTAAATTAATTTTTAATATTTCCTCAATAAATTTACGCAATAAAAATGTATAAAAATGATTTTTATGTAAACGGATTTTGTGTGGAATTAAAATGAAATCAATAGAATGTCCAATTTGTTTTAATAATATTTTTGGATCGTTTGGTCAAGTACGCGACTGCCTCCATCAGTTCTGTGAACAATGCATACGTAAATGGATCTTCGTTTGTAACCGATGTGTAAAATGCCGATCAGAAATATATGAAGTATTTATCTATGATATATTCGGAGGGAAATGTATAGATAAATTAAAAATAGCAGAATTTCAATCAATGAATAGTAAATTAGAAATAAACTTTCGTAGAAAATCTGTAGAAAGTGATGATGGAAATGATGAATATTATGATTCTGTAGGCTCTAATTACAGTGACACTGACGATTAGGATGATAATAGTAATAATCAGTCACTACTTTAAGAGTAAGCGACGTCGGCAACCACCGACTGTGGCACTTTTCTAATTTTTTTCTTCAATTTCAACAAGAAAAATAAAATGTTTTTTTAACTCTTCACTGCATCATATGTTGCACTTCATCATAATTTACTTAGTATTATTTTATTTAAAAATACAAAAATTATTTTGCTTAGGCGGGCGGTGCAATTTTCCGGAACGTTATAATTTTCTCTTCATCAAATATACAGTATTTATTTTAAATTAAGAAGCGTTGTTTAATTAGTTTATAACACAAATATGTATTAGTTAGTATTTAATGTTTTTTCGATTTTTCTTTCAATTTAAAATTACAATCATTTTTATTTTTTTGCAGTTGCGAATTCGATTTGCGCCTACACAACAGAAAACTGGGCCTCGCGATAATCAATAATAATGATATTTATTATTATGGTAGTTTACGACGATATGCATGATTATGATTATGAAGAATTTTTTATTAAATAGTGACCGCCAGAGTCAGAAGTGGATTCACGAAACGGTATGGAAATTGTTAATATTATAAATAATATTAACTGAATATATTATTCTTGGTTAATGCTTTATCTAATTGTCATAATAATGAGAATATCTTAAAAATGTCATTTTATCCATGTGCTACCTGTGCTTAGTATAGGGGCGTTAGTGGAATGTGGGCGCCTATAATTATACGTGAATCAAATCTGTACAATTAGAAAAGATTTTTTTGTTAAAAATGTTAATTTAATTGGTACTTTTTTATGATTGTTTGTTCGCATCAATGATTTTAAACATTCTTGTAAATTTTGACTGTTTATGTTTATATTATGAAAGTAGATCAATTGGAATTAATTTGTTATAATTTGTTATTAATTTAATTATTAAATTTTCACAAAATATGCCCGTTGATCATAGTAATTTCATAAGAACATTCATCAACCATAGCTAAATATTAGATCAAGAAATTTTAATGGAAGAATGTAATGTTTAAAAAGTCTAATCTACAGTAACTGTATGTGGAGGATTCCACACAACACTTTTGCAGTTAATCTCCCACAAAAAATTATCTTTTTAAATTTGATGAGATTAATACGGAACACGTATTAACTAGGAGATTAAAAATGATTTTTAACTTATAAGTAACTTTTATGAATATTATTTATTTTTATATTTATATAATGTTTTAGTGTTAAGATGGCCAAGACAGAGAAGCGTAGTATATCATTTAGTTACTAAAACATTAATAGAATTTAATATTTCTTAATTATAAAATGAAATGCAAAACGCTAACAGTTTATAGTTTTGGCTTTCATTCTAAATTGGTTATAATCACTTTTATTAATCAATTTAATTTTCTTGTTGTTTACCAACTCTTGGTCCTTTAATTAAATAATAATTAATTAACGATTTTTGTTCTGAGTTCTTACTTTTCTTTCGGGGCTTTTCTAACATTCCTAAGAATCCATATACCACTTATGATTTTTGAACATGCCTCTGTTGGCCAGACACCAGACGGCATTGTAAATGTTTAAATGAATCGGTAACACACATGCAAACATAACATGCAGATTCAATTTCAAACCTATTAACACCAATTAAACCTTACCAAAGCGAGGGAAAAGAACAATTAAATATAAATTATAACAAAAAAAATAAATACAAAATAATAACAAAGTGCACAAGATCCGCACGAAATAACCATTAAACATAACTGAAACCTAGCGATATTTGACCCAAATTGAACAATTTAATAAAAAATGCGAAATTTTATGAAAATGAATAAATATCAGAATAATTTGAATTAAATGAATCAAATTAAAATTCAAAAGACAAATTGTCAATAAAATTTCAAATATAATAAAAATTTAAGAATGAATATCAGAAATCAACAAGGTCAATTTTGTTTTACTAAATCAAAAAAGAACACCGCAAGTTAGGGTAACAATATGTATAATATACGATTCATTTTACACAATCTAATCGCGTTTTTACCAGAATCGATTTTCGAATCTGAAAACTCAGTTTTTACTTACGAAACCAGTTTTTACCAGTAATATCTCTAATTTATGTGAGTGAGATTGTTCGATACTCTCTCCCGTCTTTCTTCGCAACTTCGAATGGAGCTCTCGGCTTGGGATTTCGGCGTGGGAAGAGGAAGTTATTGATATGCTATGCGTGAATTTTATGATGCCATCATGATGTCATTATAATGCCAAATAGTAATATTCCTACAAAATGAACAAAAATTTCCATCATGTTTCATTTCAGGCACACAGCCAAAACATTACTGCAAGCTAATAAATCAACACATATCGATCAATCGCTGTACAGTGCGTGTATTTATCGCCAACATTCGTGCCCGTGAAGGCTCCGGCGTGAGAACGCAGGAGCCTGAAACGTCATATCAATCCGATATAGGAGAAAAGGGATGAGGGAGGAAATAGTTCTTTTGGCTGATTTCTCCGTCGCTCATTCTTCATAATCGACCTAACTTATTTCTCAACATACGGCTAATTCAAAACATCGAGTTGTCCACGTGGGCACTCAAAATATAATTGAACAACAATGCGTTAGGATCAACATGAAGGACGTGCGGGAATTTTAATGAATAAAATCGTTGCTTGATAAATATAAAAATCACTACCTGTCGCTAAAATCGCTTATTAATCGACTGACATTATAACAAGAGTTTACGAATGGTACTAACTACAATTACCAGTTCCAATAATGAATTCACTAGAGGTCATAAATATTAAAGGTTATTTTACGGAAATTTGCCATTTAGAACACTAGTGTTGACTAAAACGTAAAGATTTACTTCTGCAATGGAACTGTAAACAAATTAACATCAAAAGTGTCGAATCTGTAAATGTAAAGATTTTGCTTAAGACCCCTAAAGTATGGAAATATATTTAAGTAAAATGAAATCTCGACGCGTTAGTCAACACCAAAATAATGCGATTAGTAACATCCAAAAATTAAAAATAGTACCTACGAGTATTCGAAAATTGGACGAGTAAAATTTACCCCGACGTTAACAATTGTATAAAATAAATGTACGGAGTTATAAAACACTCAGAAAATCCAATTGCCCATTTATAGTTGAAATAAGACCCAATTCACGCCATAATTAATTACAGAAGTACAGTGATGGCACCCAAATAATATTTTTTACACGTTAAATAATATCCAAGATTAAAATTACTAGCTAAACTGATTCGTTGAGTGCACGAGCTATTTAGTATGACGTAGAAGTACCTATAACTGTTCTTATTAATAACACTGACACTTACCCACACAAAAACTGGTGATTTTAATCACCAAAGCCTCACATTAAATTCTTTACCACTTTTTACTTGAAGTTTTTTATAAATTTTAAAATATATTTAAATCAGTTGTGTTTTGCACATTTTTCTATGCTCAATAATATTACTCACACCAATGTATTGTGCATTGCACCCCATTACATGAAAATTTTTCATATATTGGAAACTACAAACTATTGGGTAGGAATTTAATACAAAACATATTTATGATTTTAAACTATTTAAGGAAATATTAAAGAAAACAACTATAATCATTAATGAAACAAATTTTTACGACTATGCTGTATAACATTTCTCAACGGTTTTTTAACAATATTATTCCATCAATTTTAACTTTAAATATAAAATTTAATTGTAAATTAATTTTTAATTTCTCAATAAATTTACGCACAATATAAAAATGTATAAAAATGTTTTTATGTAAACGAATTTTGTGGTCTGGAATTAAAATGAAATCAATCTGAATGTCTTCCAATTGTTTTAATAATATTTTTGGAGCGTCTTGGTCAAGTACGCGACTGCCATCCATCAGTTCTGTGAACAATGCATCGAAATGGATCTTCGTTTGAACCGCAGTGTAAAGATGCGATCAGAAATATATGACAGTATTTATCTATGATATATTTGGAGGGAAATGTATAATAAATTAAAAATAGCAGATTTCAATCATGAATAGTAAATTAGAAGTAAACTTGTAGAAAATCTGTAGAAAGTGATGGTGTGATGATATTAGATTCTGTAGCGTTCATTTACGTTGACACTGACCGATTAGATTGATAATAGTAATAATCAGACACTACTTTAGGTAAGCGACGTCGGCAACCACCTCGGAACTGTAGCCTTTTCTTAATTTTTCTTCAATTCCAACAAGAAAAAATAAAATGTTTTGTAACTTCTGTTCTACTGCATTATAATGATGCAAACTTTCTTCATAAAATTTTATATTATTAATTTTTCTAAATAACAAAATTATTTTTGCTTAGCGGCGAGTGCATTTTCCGGGAACGTTAATTTCTTTCATCAATATACGGTAATTTTAATTAAAACCGTTGTTTTAATTTAGTTTAATTTAAACACAAATATATGTATTAAAGTTCAGATATTTAATGTTTATTTTCTATTTTTCTTCATTTAAAAAATTACAAACATTTTTACTTTTTGCCAGTGGAATTCGCCATTGCGCCTACACACAGACAACTGGCCTGTAATAATAATATGACTTATTATTATTATGGTCGGTAGTTACGACGATGATGCATGATTACTGATTATGAAGAATTCATTATTATAGAAAATAGTGAACGAGAAGATCAAGAAGTTGATTCACGAAACGAAGTATGGAAATTGTAAATTTAAATTAAATTTAACTGTAACCTATATTATCTTGGTAATGCTTTATTAATTTTCCCATAATATGAGAAATATCTTAAAAATATCATTTTATCCAATGTGCTCTACTGTGCTTGTATAGGGGCGTTAGTGGAATGTGGGCGCCTTAATTATAGTTGAATAAAATCTGTACAATTTAAAAAAGATTTTTTGTTAAAAAATGTTAAATTTAAATTGGTTTACATTTTTATGATTGTTTGTCGCATCAATGATTTTAACTTCTTGTAAATTTTGACTGTTTATTTTATATATGAGTAGAATCATTGGAAATTCAATTTGTTTCTGATAATTTGTTATTAATTTAATTATTTAAATTTTCACAAAAATATTGCCGTTGATCATAGTAATTTCTAAGAACATTCATCAACATAGGCAAATATCTAGATCAAAAATTTTATGGAAGAAAAGTATGTTTAAAACGTCTATAATCTACAGTAACTGTAGTGCTGGAGATTCCAATCACAACACTTTTGCAGTCAGTTATACTCCCCCATAAAAAATTATCCTTTTAATTGAATGAATTAATACGGAACGCGTATAAACTAGGAGATTAAAAATGATTTTTAACTTATAAGTACTTTTTGAATATTATTTATTTTCTATTATTTATATAATGTTTAGTGTTAAATGGCCAAGACAGAGAGCGTGTATATCATTTAGTTACTAAAACCTTATAGAATTTAACTATTTCTTATTTTATAAAATGAATGCAAACGCTAACAGTTTATAGTTTTTGGCTTTCATTCTAAATGGTTATAATCACTTTAATAATATTTTAATTTTCTTGTTGTTTCCAACTTCTGGTTCTTAATTAAATAATTAAAATTAATTAACGAAGTTTTGTTTCTGAGCTTTTTACTTTGTCTTTCGGGCTTTCTAACATTCCCTAAGAATCCATTACCACTATTGATTATTAAACATGCCTCTGTTGGGGCCAGACACAGACGGCATTGTAAATGTTTAAATGATCGGGGAACCACACATGCAAAAATTAACATGCAGATCAAATTTCAAACCTATTAAAACACCAATTACAAACCCTCCAAAAATGCGAGAAGAGAACAATTAAATAAAAATTATAAAACAAAAAAAATAAATCAAATATAACAAAGGCAAACACAGATCCGCACACCGAATAAACTAAACATAACATGAAAACCTAGCTTTGACCCAAATTTGGACAATTAATAAAAAATGCGAAAATTATTATGAAAATGATAATATCAAATAATTTGTAGAAATAATTCAATTAAAAATTCAAAGAAAAATTGTCAAATAAATTTCAAAATAAATAAAATTAAGAATAGAAATATTCTAGAAAATGCACAAGTCAATTTTTGTTTTACTAAATCCAAAAGAACACGACCAAGGTGTCAGGGTCATACAATAGGTTATATATACGATTTCATTTTTACACAATGCTAATCGCGTTTTTTTAACCGAATCAGTTTTTTCGAATCTAAACTCAGTTTTACTTGAAACCAGTTTACAGTTAAATATCTCTAATTTTATGGTGAGGTGAGATTGATTCGATACTCTCTCCACGTCTTGTTTTCGCAACTCTCGAATGAGCTTGCTTGGATTTCGCGTGGAGGATGGAAGTATATGATATGCTATGCGTGAATTTATCATGCATCTGCCATATGACTGTATATATAATGCCAAATATATATTCCTACAACTGAACAAAATTTTTCCATCAATTGGCTTTACAATTCAGGCACACAGCCCAAAACATACTGCAACGCATAATAAATCCAACACATGAATCGTAATCGTGTACAGTGCGTTTGTATTATCGCCAACGATTCGTGCCCGGTGAAGGCTCCGGCGTGAGACGCAGAGCTGAAACTCAATATCAATTCCGTCAATAGGAGACAAAGGGTGGGGGGAAATAGTCTTTTGGCTGTTTCTCCGTCGCTCATTCTCATAACTCGACCTAAATATATTCTCACATACCGGCTAAAATCAAACATCGAGTATCACAGTGGGCCCAACTCAAAACTATTTAACATATATGAACACAATGCGCTTAGGATCAAAATTGAAGGACGGTTGACGGAAATTTTAAATGAATAAAAATCGTTGCTATGATAAAAATATAAAAATCTCAACTAAACTGCGCTAAATCTTATTAATCGACTGAATTAATAACAAGAGTTTTACGAAATGGCTACTAACATAA
>CM039679.1:163467682-163618356 GCA_022537955.1 Schmidtea mediterranea | reverse complement strand
TCCTCGATTATTATACTATCTATATTATTCTGCCGCTTTTATATTCCGGTCCATTTCTTTATATTTCCTGGTTTTAACTTGCTTGAAGAATCTTATTTGCATCTTGCGATCCATCTGTGTATTTATCATCAATAGTTGTTCATCTTTCTTATCTCCGATTCCGGTCATTGTTCTTTTGATGCGGTGTGTGAATTTTCAGTTTACCCTTCCCATATTCACTCATTGCTTTTATTTGTTTTGGAAATGCGATATAGTAGTTGCAATGATATTGTTCTTTTAATAGGAGTTTTCTGTTCTTACCATATAGTCAGATCGCATACTTTAAGTACCGTGAACCCTCGATATGGTCCATTTCATTAGATTGGCGTGTTGCCTTCGTCTTGTTGGCGTCGATAGGCTTCCCATAATCGTTTGGATTATTATTATCATCATTTCTCTTCTCTCTGATTTGTTGCGTTACGGGTTATAAAATTTTTATTGCACTTGACCTGTCTCGATTTCAGGCAATTAGTGTCAGTACATTTGTTTTCTCCATTGTCTTTTTCTTTGAAAACGATGATCCTGTTTTAGTGTTCTCTCAGAAACTGTTGTAGAGAGCATCGCCGCGACTGCGAACGATTAATGGTGGTTGTCCTTCTTCGTTGGTATATTTAGCGTGTCCGCCATTTCTGCATAAGTTGAATTACTATCCATTGTCCTTGAGTGCTTTCTGTGTTGTACATCAATATGTAGAGGTAGCGATTCTCCTTCTACATCTGCCATAGTTAAGATCGATGGGTTATGCTTTCCTTAACGGTACCATTTTCTTGGACTTTCTAGCTCCTTTAGCGTAAAATCCATTGCGATTTTTCCCGCTTTGTTTACTATCTTCATCTCATCCTTCCTGTCTTCGACCATTCTGTCATGTATTCTGCTGATGGCATTTCACATTATATCCATCTTGTCTACACTTATCCTTGAGTCGCGTTTAGATTATTTAGATTCATCCGCTTAGTTCCTCTACGGTATTATTTGATGTTGCTTCTATTTTTCGACTCACGTTTAGTCCGTCTCTATACTCAGTTGTTGAGTTTGTGATCTGGTTTGATACCTCGATTCCTGGTTCTTTTGATTATTGTTCTCGGCTATCGCTTTACACTCTACTCACGGTTCACGTAAATAGGTCTGTGAGATGGTGGTGTTATTAATCTAGTTACACCGACATTGTTCTCGTTTCCATACATTATCTCATAAGGTCCTTTACCACTCTTTGTAATTTCTGGCTTACTCTGGATAATTTCTGGCGCGCAATTATTACCAGTCAACCAACTTGAAAAATTTATGCTCAATGTCTCGCCTTTTCTATCATGTATCTTGTAGCTGCTCTTTGATAATCTAACTATTCATACCTGGTTTTCCAGATCTCTTGCATCGCTCTTGAATCCTGTTACGTAATCGTCAATTTCCACTTCCCTAATACTGTGATATTGGCGGTTGAATATTCAAGTCTATCGGCATGTTCATTCTCTGCCTACATTAGTTTGAATGGACCTCATTTTGTTGCTGAATGTATTGACATTCTATAGGCCATAAGGCATAGATTATATATCTGTCCCATCCTTTGTTATGCTCTGCTTACATAATCCCGACATCATTTCTATTAGTATGCCATTGAACGTTCGTTTGCCATTGTTTGCCGGATTGTACGGTGATGTTCTCAGCTTCGCAATTCTGACAGTAGGTTTCTGTAACTTCCTCTTGATTTCGCTCATGAAGTTGGTTCCTGATCAGTTAGAATGTTTGGGTATCTTCATGTTCCATATCTACGCGATATTGCTTCCCACTAAGATTCTCGCTATTGTTTCTGGCTTCTTTGATTCTGGATATTGCGAATGCTTCAGGAATTTGATAAATAATTGTCACTACCAAATATAGATATTCTTCCATCGTGTAGTTTCTGGTAGTGGTCCTACTCACGTCCATTGCAATCATCGTCATTGGTCTGGTGGAATTGGCATTGGTTTTAGCGGGTGCCTTCAAATTTACTTCCCGTGCTTTTCTCTGTTGCACTATTAGGCAATTCTGATCCCATCCTTTTACGTCCTCTCTCCGATATTTGGCCTCAATAAATATTGTTTGGCCAGTAGTCTTGCTTCGTCTTTTAGCTGACATGTTGTCGCTCAAGTTTCCCATCATGATATTGCATCAATACTTTCTTTTCGTATATCTCTGGAAACACCATGAGTCTTTTCTCGCCATCATTTTAATCACATAACCATCCCTCTCTCCATGTGTAATCGCATGTCTGAGTGTCTTCCTATGCTCTTTTAATTTACTGTTTGTTTGTCGAAGATTTTCAGATCGATTATGATTCCATGGAATACGATTATTGTTTTCAATCTCCTCGCTCACTCCAACCTTTGTCATTTTTTCAGTTTTGTAATCTATATCCTTGCGATGATCATGACATATTCGATCTTTACATCCTGATCCATTCAGTTCCTCAAATAAAATTCTTGACATTGCAATCTGCGTGGGCTCGTTCGCTTTTCCTTATTGAACTTTATATACGGCGCGTATTCTCTGCACTTGCATCGCCCATCATTAATTCTACTCGAGCTTCTTTATGTTGGCCTAGCCATACAATGGTGATGATCTGTAGTGATACTATATCGTCGTGACCCCATAAATAAAATATTTGAAATGTTTAATAGCTTGGATTATGCCCTCAATGCTTCTCTTTCGGTCACAGAGTAATTCTTTCATGTTTCTTGACGTTCTACTATTAATACTCCAATACTCGTTCTCTTTTCTCGTCATCCCATTGTCCATAGACTGCTCCAATTGGCATATTATCACTGCGTGCTGTTGCAACAAAACGGTTTCTTTAAAATCTGGCTTGTACGAGTATTTGCTGATATCAGCTTTATCTCTGAGTGTATTCAAAGGCTGTTTGTTTGTTCCTGCTTCCATATAAACGCAGTATCTTTTTTGTTAATTCTTGTATTGGTTTCGCAAATAGTTTGCGTAATTCTTGATGAACTTTCGATAATATCCACATAAAGCTAGAATTTTTGCACTTGCGTGACTGTCTTGGTGCAGCGGCGAACCTTTATCCCTTTTCGATGTTTCTTGGATCCGCTTCTTTGCCTCTTGCTGACACAATATAGTCTAAGAAGGTAACTTTTTGCGCGTTTGCCCAATCGCATGAGCGGTTTCAATTTAACTCCATTTTCTCAGTCCACACGAATACATTACGGAATATCTTTTAATGTTTGCTCGAACGGTCGCTAGAATAAATTAATAAATCATCAATACTGATACCATTACACTGTTTGATGCCTGTGAGTACACAATTCTATACATCTCTGGAATGAAGCTGGTGCGTTAGTTAGTCCGAAAGGCATATTTCTTGAATTGATATACGATCTTTTCCATTGTCGAAGGCAGCTTTTCTCTCTATCCTCCTCTGACCTTATCTGCCAGATAACCACTTTTAAGGTCTAGCGATGTAAAATAAGCTGCTCCTGTTGTACAATTTGTAACATCTCGTCTATATCTTGGTAGCGGGTATGTATCCCGTGTTTAGTTACGCAATTGAGTCGTCGATAATCTATACAGAACGCGTTTGTCCGTTCTTTTTTCTTTACCATGAACACTGGAACTTGGCCATGGCGAACAACCTCTGTTCGATACTCCTGCGTCTTAACATCTTTATGAACTTCTTTTTCTGCTTCTGATTTTTGGGCTTCTGCCAGCATTCTCTATGGCCTAATGTATGGCGTATCATCCGTAATGGCCTATCGTGTGTTGCGTCACATCAACTTTGTACCGAGATCCTAAGTCAGATGCTGCAAATATATCTTTGAATCCTATTAGCAGTTTTGTAGTTGTCTTTCTCCGCTTCGTTTGAGTTAGGTGACTGTCGATTGGTCCATAATTTCTTCCTCAGTCTTCCTTCGGTTTTTGCTGTGGAAGTTCAATATCCATCATCGTGTTAACTTTTCCAATCTTTCGTTTTCGTAAATGACTTTATCTTCTTCATCAAAAGTTATTGTAATGTGATCGGAATTTCACTGTGTCGTTTACATACACTATCTCTCTGGCTAAGGCAGTTCTTTCTTTTTCTCGAATTTTGGTTAGGCTCAAAAAATCATCTCTCCTCTGGTTCTCCTCATTTCACTTTTTTACGTAACAAATCATTTGTGTGCGCCTTGCACTCACTATTTTCTCTGAGCATCTCACTTCTTGATTTCAGTCATAATATTCGTCCGTTTTGTCTCTCAAACTCACACGATCCTAGATCTATTAATTAGTTCTCTTTTAGTAAAAGTTCTGCATGAGATCTGTTCCGATTCTATACAATCTGCCGCTCAGTCCTGGATAACTGCTAATGGTACGTATTGATTTTTACATTTTTGATATTATCGTTATCACCAGAATTTTTCCGAATGACTGCCTATCGAATTCGCTTCTGCTGAAGTTATTATACATTCCATGTTAGCTTCTTCTATACATGGCCACATCTTCCGGAGGTATTTTATCCATTTTTAATTGCTGAGATGTTTGCTCCGTATCAAGATCATGCTTTTATTTCTACCCCATTTATTTTCTATGGGTACCGTTAATGTTGGTCCAAGCTAATGTTTGCAACATGGCTTATGGTTCAGACCAGTCTCCCTCTGATCCTGATCCACACTTTCTTGATCATTTGGCTGGTTCGTGGCACTAAGTCTGCCCATTTCTTCGTATGGCTACTGGACTAAATATTCGTAATGTTGTGATACTTGGTGTCTGGTACTGTGTCTTTCTACTGGCATGTTTCTCCTCTACTGATGATCTGCTTCTTTAAACATTCATATACTGCGTGGTGGATGATTGAAAGTCCACTATGCTTTGTCTTATCGTCTTTCCCAATTGTTTGAGTTGTTCTTGAGTTAGCATCTGTGTTCCTCTGGTTTTCTCATGTCGCTGTTATTCGCTGCTGTTCATCTTTGAAGTTCATCCATCGTCTCCAGTTGCTCGTTTTTGTCGCTTCATTGGGTTTTCTCGGTTCTAATCTTTTATATTGCTGTCAAATTTTCGTACAACTTCTTCATCGTACCATTCATTTTAGTTAGAATTCCTAACTGGTCTTTTATCTTGTGAATATCTTTTGAGTCGTCAAAGCGTGTAATTACCATTGTCTTTGCTAAAAACGGTAAGAAATCCAGATTGCCATTTTCGTTGATTTTTTCTCTCTCTTTTGTAGGATATCGAAATCTATGCTTAACATTTGTGTTGATGCATTATCTGTCGTGTCACGATTTTGAATAATTAAGATTATTCCTAGAAGTTCCTGCCATCATTTGTCCGAAGATAAGATCTTCCCCATCATGGCTTTCAATGCATATTTGCTGTAGCATTGTTGAAAATGTCTGTGATAGTAACAATTCGAAGATTGGTTCTCTCCATAGTTTTACCTCCCGTTATCGTTACAAACTGTTAGATAGGTATGGCTTGCCTTTGTGCTGGGAATAATAAATGTCTCTGGCGTTCGTTCCAGATCGTTCTTTAGGATATTCCACTCTGTGATAATCAACTGGTTTGATTCTGCTGTCTTGGCCAATTCTGTAATCCAAAATATTTTGCTCGGTGCTACGAATTTACTCGAGTCGGAAATCGTTAACCAACTTCCATCTCTTATTCAATAATGGTCCATATGACATTACTACAAATACTGAACAATATTGGGTACAAAATTTCTCTGATTTATCCATCCTTGTCACTGTGCGTAGCGAATGGATTTTTCCTTTATGCATTATCTCTATTCGTTTATGCATTTACTCTTCTTGGAATCTGCTTGAATTCCTTTCTGGCAGTTTGCTGCAATTGTACTTTTCGCATTTATCACGTACATAACTTTCTCCTAACGATCTTCCAAAATATCCGTTCCTGATGTAATAATGTGAATTGCGTTATTTCTGGATTTCGTGATTCCATTGCATAACTTTGTTTTTAATATTCTCGGTTAAGATACAATCATTTTTTAACTAAATCGTAGATCATATGTTTTCTCGTGTTTGGAATGCCAACCTCCTTTGTGCATACTAAGAAATCCATCTTGTTATTTTACTATAGGATATAGTTTCACATCTTTGGGGTCTATTTGCGCTTTTGCGTTTGGTATGCTGTTCGCGATAAGAAAACTCATTCCTTTATAATGTACAGCTTACATTACGTCACATTACTCACATGCGCCCTGTATGAATCTCATTCCGATTAGTGGTGTCTGTTGATTATACTACCTTGGTGTGACCTCTGATCCAATAGTTGTGCCGTGATTCGTGGTTTTCGATCTCCGGTCTCTCCACGTCAATTCATCTAATGCACTTTTTTGTGTGTTATGTTTCTGTTTCTGCTGTTGCCACTTGCCCTTGCCCACTCTCATCAAATATTGCACTTCTTCATAAGGTGAGTTCTACAAGTCTCTGTTTTCCGCGTTGACTATACGATCGTTGACATTTTCCGTTATTGCCATGATCTATCTGTTGCTAGACATGAGGGTACTTTTTCAAGTGCTTCGTATCTGGATCAAATCATCCTTCCGATTTCTCCAACTTTACTTGAATAACTTTCAATCACTACTACTCCTTGACCCAATTGATTAAATAGGGTGTACTCTCCTCCTTGACCACGTTCTCTGTCTTGCCAACGTTATCTTTCCCGCAGGCCGCTAACTGCGGGTATTTATTTTTCCTTCTTCGGCTGCCTACATTGACTCTTCCAGCAGTATATCGAGTTGCTCCTGTGGTGAATCCTCTTCACAATTCGCTCCGCAGTTTACTGAATAACTTACTGTTGTTTCTCATGTCCGTTCCGGGTTCTCAAATTGTTGAGTGTCGATGATGTCCGACAATGAAATGCCTACATTTTCCTTGCACTGAGCATTCTTAATTTCCGTTTGATGAAGTCTACCTCTTGAATTATTACGTTATACGATACTGCTGTTGCCGTTGTCTTGTTATTTACCGCCGGTTTTCAGGCTTGCACTCTACGTTCTGTTAGTGATAATATCACAATCTTATGTGTACATATCAAACTCAGAACGGTCTACTCCTTTAGCACATCATACACATAGTGAGTATGTAGTGATTACGGCGATTCAATTCCTTTCGGCTTTTTGATCGTCTTTGCATTAATCCGTTGTTCGTAATTCCGTAATAACTCTTTAACTTTGTCTGTGCTTATCATCGGTCTTGATCAATCCTTTACTTACCAGATTTATAAACCTTGCCATCCACTTGAGTCAGGATGAATGGATTCACATTACTATCCTGATATGTCTTGTTATGCAAATCATATCCGTTTTGGGTTGTATCTTGGGGTCGCTTGTCTGTTACTATTATCACTATCCGTATTGTATACATTAGGTAGGGCCATCCTACCAATATATCTACTTTGGCATATCAGATCCGTTTTCGTTAAGTGATTTTATTCATATCATACAGTAATTCCTCTGGATCTCTGGTTGTGGTTCGATACTTTGTTGTCCATGATTTTATTTAATTGGTTTTATTGCTGCCCAGAGCTGTATCGCTTACTGCACCGATATTATGTAATTTTTAAATTTCTCTATTAGCTCTGGATTTGATAACCAGCATATCAGTTTCGAATCTATGATCCACTTTGCTCCTTGTTCTTGACCTTTCAGTTTTCCCTGTAAGTGCGTTGTCACTTGGACTAGCTTGTTAATTTCCAAATGTGTCAATTGATCCACTCTGCATTGTTCTTTATTATTTTCTTTTCTGGGAGCTCGATTATCAATTTTCTCGGTTACGTCCTCCTGGATTTACTTTCTCCATTGCACGTACCTTTTGATCTTTTTCGTTTGGGTTGTCATCTGTTGTTTCTTGGGTGTATCGAGCCTCGTTACGTTTATCCAGTTATCCCATTCGTTCCTGTCCGAGCGTCGGCGTCTTTTCTCTTTCTTTTTATTTTTCCTCTCGGTATTCTGCTCCTATAATTTCGACTGGTATGTCTTTGGACACATGTTACTGACTCGTTCTGGTCATTGTTATCAGATCGTTTTCATCTTCTTCCATGAATCCAAATCTCTTGATTCCGGTATTTCTCCGGTTGTCTTCTTCGTCCAACAAATATCATTTAGAGTCATTTAGTTCCTCTTCATCTCCTGTTGTGAAACGATTACTTCATTGCTGCAGGTGGAATCTTCGGGTGTGTTTTAACTCTCTTGTCGTCTGCCTATTGCCGAGCGGTTTTTCTTCTGCATTTCTCTTTTATTGAGTTCTCTACCCGCGACTCTTCTGCTTACTGAGTTAAAATACATTTATCTAATCCCCATTGCATGCCGTAACTCCGATTTCGAGATCGCTCGTTCTAATGATCGTCCTTGGTATTGTAATGAAATGCAGTTTCATACGGGTATTCTTCTTTTTCACTTCACTCACTGTTGGCCAGTGATAAAAAATTCTCTTTCGATGGTTTCGAAATCTGGCATCAAATTTTTAAACTAACTTCTCACTCGTTTTCGGCTGCCATTCGCGTATGTTTCCATTATTCGGAATTAATTTCCTGGATTGCTCTGTGGGTACCACGCATACATCTCCGATACTCCTCTATTTCCTTTACAAATATTTCGCAGATTCTCCACTCGCTACAAGAAATCGATTATCCATTTTGCTAAATCTGTTACTAGTTCGTCTTTGTATCTGTCCGGTTCTCAAATCGCGCTAATTCTCTAACAGTTTTTGCTGTTTCCGTCTAAATCTTGTTAATCCTTCCTCCACAGGATCTCTATAATCTGTGCGGGACGTTGGGCAAAGTATTTTGTTTCCTGGAATTCGTTTCTCGATACACTGATTCGCGGTCTCGTTGTTCTTGTTGGATTCGCAATTTTCATTTTCGTTCGTGTTTCTCTTCGATCGTAGATGTATATCGTATCATCTTTTACGAATTGGGGTGTTACGTATTTTTTGCAATAGAAATTGTGGTACTCCTCCTGCGACATTTTCCGTGGATTTTCGCGGCTTCTGACTTTATCATTGATCTCTTGGTCTACTCCAATTTTTCGCTGTGTCGCTCTTCCCATTTTCCGGGTTTAGCGATTGAAATTGTGACTTTTCGATTAAATGGCCACTCTAACTTTCCGTCATTTCTGCCTCTTGCTAACAGAAAATACACTGACAGATATTTTCCTTTTCCTACCCCATCTCCGTTTGGGTACACTCTCAATTTCATCCGGTATCCTCCGATCTCTGTATAGAATTGATGGCTTGTGATACCGATGATTTTCTCTTCTTCAGCCGATTTTACTCTTTCAGCCCATTCACCTATCTTCCATGTGTATGGGGCTAATCGAGCTTTATCGTTTATTTCCTCGTCTTCTTCTGGTTGCCATTCCATTTCGTTTAGCATTTCCTCTGGTAGATTTTCATATGGTTCATCTTCATATAACTCTAAGGTTGTTTCATTAGCTGCCTCTTCTGGCGTTTCCCCTGGTATATATTTTCTCCATTTTGGTTCGGTTCTCTCCATTTTCCATTTCCATTCTTTCGTCTTTTCATCATACACCTTTTTCCATGGTGTTGATCGGCATCGCGAATCATCTATAGGTTGTAATTTTGTACTCAACTTCGCATCTTTTCTCCATAACTGGTAGATGGTTAGTATTTGGTCCATCTTTCTTTTCATTTCCTCTTGAAATTCTTGGATCTGTTGTTCCCTTTTTGTTGTATTTTTTCTCTCTGGTTCATCCATGGTTATGATATTAATGGTTTGTCCGTCTTCCCATATACCTAATTCGTATATCGGGGTTCGTTCTCGCGGACTTATTTGTCGTTTGTGATACATTATTGCCACGTCCTCTACCATGCCGTCGTCACTACTTTCGATTATCGGTTGTATAATTTCTCGATTTATCCGTCGGTATAATTCGTGCATTTGACAATCGGGATCTACCAATATTTCCTTTATTTCATCATTTGGTAGCTTTATTCTTATCTTTATTGGTTCATCTCCTCTCATATCTCTTTGGTGCTCTCCATATTTGGCTATCAACTCATCTGTTCTCTCGTTGTCAAATCTCATAATGTCTGTATCTCGTACAACTTCTACAAATATTTTCATTGAGATCGGTCTCGTTAATGATAATCGATTAATATATTTTCTAGCCTGGTCTATTGCTTGTTCTGTCATTTTGATCTGGTTTTGTCTCATTATCTTTTGTCTCTCTTTTTCTAATCCAGGTTTTATTTCTTTGGTATACAATATTTGAATTTTCTGCCATATTTCTGCTGTCGTTTCTTCGCTTTCATTTTTGTTTAACGTTACCACATTTATTCCTTTTGGCCAAATTAGAGCATCCGCTAGGTGTATATCTCGCTTTATTTTCCTTCCTTGATAATATAAAGGTTTATTTTTGTAGCTGGGTCCTAGCTTTTTCACTACCCAATCATACAACTCGTTTGTGCTTTCACCTCTTGTGGCTATTATCTGTCTTGGTATCTCTGGAAAATCAATAATTACCTGGTATTCTTCTCTATCATATTCTTTCAAGTTCTCTTGGTACTTTTTTATCATATCTTTCCATGATGCCGTAAATGTACCATTATCTTGTTGATATCCTTTCGCAATCAGTTTCATTATTCTGCTGTATGCGGTTGTATCTCTGAGGTTTAAGAACATTTGGTTTCGATCTACTTCTTCTACAATCTCGTTGATTTCTTTTAGTATCTCGGTTTCATCTTCTCTTGGTACACTCGTTTCCATTTCCTCTAATTCGGATTTTGATTCATCTTTGTACGGTTTATTTTCCTCGCATGATTGAAATATTTCTCCACCCAGACTGCTTATTTCACTTTCATCTTCGTCTGTTTGATCGTCTGGTATTTGTCTCAACATATTGATGTGTGGTTGTTCCTCCTCTTTCATTATCTTTGTTGGCCCTTTTGTTTGGAACCATATCTCCTTTATTCTGTTCTCGATTTGAGTTTCACTCCACGTGGGCTTTTCTTTTCTGATTCTTGTTTCTATTTTTTGTAGCAGTATCCTCTGGATTCGATTTTTTGTTATTATTGGTTCTGATATCTTTTCTTTTCCTTGTGACGTTGATGCTTCCTGTTCATCTCCCAATTCTGGCTCTTTCATTTGTTGCGATAGCACTTTCTTTGCCATCACTTCTATTTTTTGATCTAGTGCTTGTTCTTGTTCTAAATGTTTCAGCGCTCCGTCTATTTTTAATATTAGTGCCTTCTTTCTTAGTTCCGCTTTCTCTTGTTTCAGGATTGCTTCTTTTTCTTTTAATTGATCCTCCTCTTGTTCTAGAGCTTCCTCTTGCTTTATTTTCTCGAGTGTACTCTCTGTCTTTTGTGTCATAATTTCTTTTTCGAGTTCGTCTATCTCGTACACTAATGTTTCCTTGTTTTGATCCTCCGTTATCATCATTTCTGCTCGTTTAATCTCTTGGGTTTCTGGTTCATTCGGTTTCTCCATTATCGTTTCTTTTAACTGTCGACGTCTTTGTTTTTCCTCCTCTGCAATTCTTTGATGGCCTCTATTTTCTGCATCGCATTTAATTCGACTGTTTTCTCGTTATCAGTTATCATATTTCCTCCCCCTTCGTTCTCAACACACTGCTCCGCAGTGTGAGTTTCATCTGGAATTTCCATTCTCATCATATTGATTCTCTTCGGGGTTTGTTTTCGATTTTCCCATCTTTGCTGGATTTCCTGGGCTTCCTCTGTTTGTAGTCTTTGCCATTCAGCTTGTTGTTGTTCTTGATATTCTCTAGTTCGCAGCTCTTGAATCACTTCATTGCTTCTCATTACGTTGATTCGTTGTTGTTGTATATTAGTGGGCATCTGTTGCATCATCTCTTTTAATTCCATGGGCATTCGTTGTAGTGTTTCTCGTAGCATGTCTATCTCTTGCATCACGTTAATTTGCGGATTTCCATAGAGTTGTTTAATCTTGATTGGTTTGGTTCTCTTTTATGTTACATTGCCTTGCGAAGTGTCCTTGTTGTCCACAATTGTAACATGCTTTGTTATTAGGTTGCCTACATATTTTCTCAGTATGCCCTCGTCTACCACATTTTTGACAAGTGTAATTTCGGAAACAATTCTCTGACCGATGTCCTATTTTTTGACATATGGAGCATTTTTCATTTGTGTTTGGATTGTTCCTGAAATTATTATTATAACTTACTTGGTTATTACCTCTATCCTCCGGATTTCTCGTTGCTGGTGGCTTGAACATCTGTTGTGCTCTTGGAATGAATTGGTTCATAGCTGGATTGGTATTGTTGTTTTGATTGTTGGCATTGACTGTTGATGTTGTTGGTTCTGTGGCCAAGACTGCCACTTGATATCCCAGTCCTAGATGGGCTTCACATCTGTTTGCGATTGCTACTGCTTTATCTAATGTTTCTGGTGCCAGGCATCCAAGGTTGGCTCGTATGTCTTCCCTCTTGATTCCTCTTATGAAGACGTCTACCATTTTATCTTCGGGCAAATCATGTTCTCCGAAGGCTTCTTTACACAGTTTCTTTAATTCACATGCGTACACTGCATTTGATTCATCTCGTCTTTGTTTTCGATGTAGGAAGTCCAATATCTTCCTATTCCCTTTTTCTCTATTCCAAATATCTTTATTAAGAACTCTTTAATTTCTGTCCATGTTGTCAGTTTCGTATCGTCTCTCGCTTCTTCCACGAATACATCTTGTGCGCTCCCTTTCAAATACAAGGGTAGCCGCTCCTTTACCTTTTGATCTGTCCAGTGACAGATATTTTTATACACTTCAAATTCCTTTATGAATGTATCCAATTTGTTGAGGCTGCCGTCAAACGGTTCTCCTCTAAACTTTTCTCTGAATTCTCCTACCATCGCATTGTTGTTATTCAACATGGTATTTGCATCCGGAATTGAAGAGTTTATTGAAGTCGTCATGTTTGGATTGTTGTCCGGATCTTCTTCGTTTACTGATTCTATCGTTGTCAACTGGTTTTCGATATTACGTAATTCGTTCTCTTCGCTGCTATTAAATTCAAAATCGGTCAATCCGCTATCTGTGCCGGTTCCGGTTGCAGTTGATACTTTAGTATTAACACTTCTACTGTTGCGAACTTTTTTCTTTTCTTCCGCTTTTAATAAACTTTTTTCTCTATTCTCTTGGCTTTTGCTTCTCGTGTGGTTGCTGATGCTATCAATGTTTACGGTTATTCGGCTGCTTGACTGGTTTCTCTTCTCTTGCTTTGGTTGCTTTGAAACTTCTGGTTGCTTGTCTGCTTGTAACTACTCTGACGGTTATTCCAAATTCTTTTCTGCTCGTTTATTCAAGTTTCTTTGTTATCACTTTGCTTTGCCGTTTGCTCTGAAATATTTTCTCTTTTGCTTTGCTTTGCACTTGACTTGGATTGCTTTATTTGACTATCGATTCCTAAAAATAAATAACACTCCAATATTCTATACTCTATACTAATTTCTCCTCCGTTTACCATACTATATATGTTATCATCCCTGTTCGCATTTATCGTGGTGGTCTTCTTTATCTGACTCACCCCCCTCATTTTAAGTCCATTTTTAATTATCTATACCTCGTAATAATTATCTATTAATCTCGTATCAATTATCTATATAGTCTTATCAGTTATCTATATAGTCGTATCAATTATCTATATCATAATATCAATAATATAAACTCATCATACTCATACTTTCATTCATTCCATTAATTGTTTTTCCTATGTCCCCCAAAAATTCATTTACTTAATCCTCAATCGCTGGCGCTCTATGCCCTCTATAATTTCCGTTGGCTCTTTGGCCTTCGGCTTCAACTCTTTCACTGGTCATCTGTGACCTTAATATCTATTCATAATCATATTTCATCTTTGCTCATATCATATCTTATCTGGATTGCCTCAAGTATCTGATCATGATCATCCGGCCCTCTATTGCCTCAAGTATCTGATCATAATCATCCGGCCCTCTATTGCCTCAAGTATCTGATTATAATCATCCGGCCCTCTATTGCCTCAAGTATCTGATTATAATCATCCGGCCCTCTATTTCATATTATCTCTTATATCGGACTTGAGCTCAACAGTGACTTTTGGGTATGTTTGAGGCCTCACACTGACTCTCAAGCCATGGCGTCTTTTGGCCGCGCATTCTTCCGGTTACGCTTTACTCACCGCCATTCGGATATTTGGTACTCGGTGTGGGATCCGGGTTATTGTACCAAACTCCTCGCTGGGCAATAAAAAAACATTCCCTCGGTACTCGGTGTGGGATCCGGGTTGTGTACCTCGAAGAATATAAAAGTATGGAAATGCCTAGACGTTCAATCAAGTTCCAAAAGCGGTTTACTTGATTTCCCGAATAGTGAAAAGAAAAGGAAGTGCTCAAAAGTGGGAGCGGGAAATAAACTATCAAATCTCTGCCCGCTCCATCCATCAGATTTCTCGGCTCAATTCGAGCGCTCTCATCTGGCTTTAGTAGGACATTTTGAGTATGAACCATTTACCGGTTAGTTCACATCTCACCTACCGTTTGGCCCCGATACTCGGTGTGGGATCCGGGTTGTTGTATCGAGTGCCTCCCAGCGAAAAAAGAATCGTCCGATACTCGGTGTGTGATCCGGGTTTTTGTATCGAACGGCTCAGCGTCATCAGTCCCTTGGCTGATAACAACCTGAGCACGACAGTCCGTAGCTGTCCTCTGGTGCCTCACCACCAGCTAGGGAAAAAAAAGAAGTCATCTCTAGGTACCTTTAATCAAAACTATTAATTCTGTTCCGTGTACACTCTTTCTCTCACCCCTCGGTCTATCTCTTCACTCCCCCCTTCAAAATTTGTGGTAATCGCATTAACAAGCTCCCCAAAAGAGGTGATCAATCTCTCGCCGGTTACTTGCTGACATACGCGACTTGGCCTACCAGTTCCTTTCTCAGTAGGGTTGATCAGGGTTTCCCTTGGGTGAGCGTACTATCAGTAGATAGCTCAGGTTTAACCATTTTTTCCTCGTCCTATCTCAATATAATATCGATAAATATAATATTAATAAAACAAAAAGAAGCATACACTAGGAGACTCGGTTGTCGAAATTTTTCCGTCCAATATTTTGTGTCTCTGTGCGTGTGTTTTGATTATTTCCCTAATTCGGCTTTTATGTTTTTGGTCTATTACCTTTGTTTATCGTTGTCAGGTGGTTTTATTATTTATAAACATTGCATATTTCTTTTATATTCGTCTTATCATCTAATAATAATTCAAGTAATGCATAATACACATTTATTTCATTTCATCATAACAATTCATGGAAAGTAAACCGTTAGTCTTTCCTTTATCTTTCGCTGGCATAACATACAGTGCGACTCTTGTGCGCATCCATGACAATAACTCAGGTGTCCGCAAGGTATCACCATTACTCGTGCTTCCTCTGTTTTGCACGCATAACATTCCACATAGGCCTTAGTTTGTTCTTTCATTGTTGTTGCAATCTCGTCCTCAATGTTTTTGACTTTTTCCATTAACTTGTTCCAGCTTTTCCCAAATTTGGTTATCTCTAATCTCATAGATAGAATTTCATATATTCTTTCGGTTGTTACATCTTCATCAATGTCGATCAATTTTATTAATATGCAATGTTCATCGGAGTACAGGTTTGAAATCGTTGATATATCCTCTTTAGCTCGTTTAATTAATTTTTGTTTGTTGATTAGTTCCTCTAAGTTATCGTTTTCGATGTTTAGGATACCCTTTAGTTTTTCTATTATTTTTGTTGATTCCATCTAAAATTATTAAATCTCTTTTAATTACCCTTTAAATTTATTTAAATACTAATTAGCTAACTTCATTCAATTTTTAGTCTTTTAATATATTTTGCTTCATTTTGTCAACTACTATTTTAATCACTACTCGTTGTAATTTATTCTATTATCGTTGACTTCTCTACTTGGTTCTATTGCTTTCCCCCGTAGATTATCGTTATTCCCTTACTTACCCCATTTCATTTTATCCCGCATTTTGCCCTTTTAATTATGTGTTGCGTCTTGTGAGTGTCGTTGGTCTCTTACAAGGGTGTTGTGTCGTCAAGTATTGATGGATGTTGAGTGTCTTGACGTTGATATCTATGTAACTTTAACATAATTTCATCTCAGTTTGTTCGCTTGGGTTTTTGTACAAGAAGATCATTCAATCCCGGCTGAGGGTGTACTAACAGAATTCACTGTTGTTTCTTAACTTGATTGTTTTGGTTTTTCCAAATAACAAAGCTTCAATCCCGGCTGAGGGTGTACTGACAGAATTCTCTGTTGTTTCTTAACTTGATTGTTTTGGTTTTTCCAAATAACAAAGCTTCAATCCCGGCTGAGGGTGTACTGACAGAATTCTCTGTTGTTTCTTAACTTGATTGTTTTGGTCTTTCCAAATAACAAAGCTTCAATCCCGGCTGAGCCCCCAAATTTGTATGGTGGGTTACAGGGTTTCATTGTTTGTTTGAACTAATCGGTGGTTGCCCTCGTAACGCCATACAAAATGATACTGATCGCCACTTGGCACCCGTTGCTAAGCAACGTTGGTAATGTGTTCAAGTGGTGGATTGCCCGCAAAAATTGAGTACCATGTGCTAGTACTGTAGTTGCTCGGACAATCCTCGGGTTCACGAGCTGTCGATAGAAGACCTGTGCTCGCTTAGCTCTGTCCCTCATACTATTCAGGATTAGCTCTTAATTGACTATAGAAATCTGAGACGTAATAAGGTTACTCGTGACAATACTGACATGCAATTTCAAAGGAACGACTCAACTAAGACTAAAACTACTCTATTTGAATCAATCACATGTGGACTATCTACTGTTTGACGTTTTGGAGTTGCGTCGCTCGACGTCGGGCACGTTCCTTACGTCCCGGTCGACGATTATTGATGGGTTGTTCTGGTGGCTTGGTGATTGTCTGCGGCATTTGGGTTGGGGCGAAGATGAGCGGATAAGTTACCGCTTCACCTTCTCGGCATACCGCTAGGGCGACTTCGAGTCCCGAATTTGAGTGCGCAGACTCTGATTGAGCTGCCGCTCCTCTATCCATCCTTTCTGTGCCGCCGTGAGTCGGTGGTATACAGCTCTCATTTTTGTTGGATCAACCCAGGTTGCTTTCAACTGTTGAGCCTCTCGAGTTAATTGAAGGATTTGGGCGAGTAACTCTGCGTTCGATTGTCTTGCTCGTTCCAGTTCCGCTTGTAGAAGTTGTAGGGATGACATCACTATAATAGGAGAGCATTTAAATTCTGTTTTGTCTTCATTAAATCAAAGTTTTATTATTTAATTACACAAATTGTATGAAGTTAGTTTATCTAAGAGATATAATAACGAATAAGAAAAACAATAACACTTAATATTTAAATCAATTTCTACAACACTTCGTCATTACTATAGTACATCTTCCGGGGATTCTCTCTCTAAACTCCTCTTCAGAGCCGCCACTGTATAGGGCCGTCGGGTGTCGCGGACTGGGTGAGGTGGGTATGCCTCCGCGATGAGCCCGACGCGGATGTCCTCCTCCACGTTCGTGAGGTACATCCGGGCTTTGACCACATTGAGGTCCACTTGCTCTTGTACTTGTTCCCAGAAGGTGAGGAGATTTCTGGCGTGATCATATATTTCTTCGGCCGGGTATTGTTGTCCGGCGAGTCCACAGGGATCGGATTCGAGACCCAACAATCGCCAAATAGTCGGGTGTGGCCACCGGGGTGGAAGTTGTTCAGTAGTCGCGGCAACTGTTGGTACCTCTCCTGGGTGTGGTTCCTCAGCTACCTGCATGGTAATTTGGTCGATAGGCATATCTAAATTGTTATCGTTATCAAATTCGATTAAGTCGTCGGCTTATAATAATACTAGACTAAACGTTGATTATATTATTGCTCTTAGACCGATTACACTCTACTAGCTTGATTAGTATTACAACTCGAAACGACTAAGGTTATTTATCGGTGCGTTCCTGGTGTGATGTATTCTGTTGGCTAACTCCTCATAACTCTTGTTAATGATGGTGATAATTAGAACATGTTAGATAATATTTTTAGTGTTGGGCAGATGGGTGAGTCGAAAATCCACTATCTATCGGGCATTAATGTTTGTTAAGTGGATGGAATTACTACTAATTAAGATTCATTTAAAATTTACTAAGCATTTAGGGATACTATCTGTTACAAATCAGTTTCAAAACTCAAAGGATCCGCGATGTTATCAGATATTGAGGTTGATTTGAGGGTTACCAACTACCTACTGCTGATTGAGATTAATTCTGAAATTTATTAAATATATAAACGTCATATTAATTAACATGAAGTTACAATTTACTAATACATAACATCGATATTGATTAAACTAATTCTAAAATCCGCTATTCTATGATGCTAATGTTTATTCGAAACAGAGTTAAAGTTTACCGGTTGTACCTAATCCGACGATATTCAAGTTAGTCACATCCTGTCAGGACGATGTTGGCGGAAACGTCAATCCCTTCGATCGAGCGGATGTTAGATTCATTCAAGGTAGGTTTCCGGTTTCCGGTCGATTCTCTCAAGTTAATTTAGTTAACGATCGGCTACTCCTATTATCGACTTAGTGCAAATCTCGGTTGTGGAGTGTGCGTAGACTTTCTAACGATGGGACTCCTTATCAAGCATCACTTCGATATTCATCATTTGATACATTTATTCGTCTAAGTTGGACTATGTCGGATTTTAAGCGCGTCGTAAGTTAATTTCTTGTGATTTTGTTGGTGTATTTATTAACTTTATAGTTATTCGTTGGCGTCAGGATATTCGTCAGATATCGAGAAAATCTTTCTAAACTGAATGACTATCATCAAGTTGAATCTAACATTATTAATCGGTTCGCGTTTCTAATTCGGATCCGTTTCGATTTTACCCCTGCCTTTTTACCATAGTGTTAACTTGGGTTTTTGTCAATTTTATTCAATAACGGATTGGTATTCATTTGTTGATTCATTCATTTTGGTTCTTTTAACCACGATTTCTTTATGTTAATCAGACTTTATTTTATTTTGGTCAGTGAATAATATTTTATACCCCATTTTATTCTGAATTGCTAAGTTTTTAAGTGAGGAATTTATATATTTTAATCCATCTAATTAAATCAAAGGAAAAGCTCTGTTTACTACACAATGAGTTTGTACTATTAATCAACGAATTATTTTATTATTATCGATCGTTTTCGACATTTAACTAAATGAGTGCTTTATTTTTAATTCGTAATTTTCCTTTTATTTACTCAGTGAATAATTTTTAGCGATTAACTAAACGATTACGTTATAATAAATCTTTAATTCCTAACGTTTCTCCTTATATTCAATCGATGAAGTTTTGGATTGTTAATCAACAGATTATTTTATTTTTATCAATAGTTTTCAACATTTAACTAAATGATTACTTTGTTTTAAGACTTTTCCTTTGCTTTAATCAATGAAAATTTGGATCTTTAATCAACAATTTAATCAAGGGATTTCATACTGTTATTCGAAAATCGTTTCACTTTTAATTGATACGTTTCTTTATTTGAAATCAAAGAATTCGATTCTTAGTGGCTTTCATTTTTATCGGGGGTTGATTTGGTTTAGATCAATACATTACTCGTTCTTACTCCAAGATCAGATGAATTATAATAATTTAATTGATGAAATCATTTGTCATTACCCTAATCAATAATTTACGAGCATTTACATTATCTTTACCCAACATTTACTTTAATTTTTAGCCGTAAAACACTTTACTTCTACAATCAATGGTTACTTTAATTTTTAACAATAATTTCAATTTAATCGAATTCGATGATTCCCAATGAATTTTATTTATTTCAAAATGTTGATCCAAATAAAACACTTTACTTTTACAACTAATGGTTATTTTTAATAATTTCAATTTAATCGAATTCAATGATTCCCAATAAAATTTTATTTATTTCAAAATGTTAATCAAAATAGTTATAACAACGATTTCAGTTAATTTAACCCGAGTACCCTTTCCCTTTAATAGGCCTTAGACGCATATTGTGTTCATATTATATTTATTGAGTGCCCACTGGACTACTCGGTGTGATAATTTTAAGCCGTATGTAACATAATTTTAGGTCGATTTTACAGAATTGAGAAACGAGGAAGCAGCCAGAGACTTCTTCCTTATTTCTCGCTTCAGCTATAGGGATAATATTGACGTTACGACCGCTGCGTTGCGCACGCTGAGTCTTCACGGGTACATATCATTGGCGATTTTCCACGCACTTACATGCATCTGTACTATGTAGATTTTAATTACTTGCGTGATGTGTCGGCTGTGGGCCGGAAAAATTTCGACATTAAAATTTATAAAAGCATATAAAATAAGTTAGGTATATGTAGAATAATTTAAATATATTAATAATATTTATTAATTAGGACAAAATAACAGAAATTACCCTCCATGACCATTCCAAAATTTCATACAAAACATAAAATGTCATAATAGAAAACATAAATGCCTCTCTCCCCACACCGCCGTCAAGCAGAGCTCTACAGAGATGCTATGAACGTGGTGTGGAAAGATGGCTCCAACATAAATATTTCTCACCTAGAATAATAAAACAAATTCTCGAAATGGTTCTAAACTGATCTGAAAAATGGTTTACAAATAGTTTTAACAACGATTCACAATTTTCAAAAAATGGTTAAAGTTCAAAATTGGAATCTGAAAATGTAGATTTTCAAAATGGTTTTCAAAATGGTTAAAGTTCAAACTTGGTTTGAAAAAATGGTTAGTTAAATGTGAAAATGGATCAGTATATATACCTATTTGTGTGACGTGTGAAATTTGATGCAGTAAAACAAAATTCGACCTTGTTATTTTCTAGCAAATTCTATTATTTATTTTTATTATTTTTCGATTTATTTTTATAATTTTTTATTTAAAATTTTTATTGAATTATTACTAATTCAATTTTTCGATTTAAATTTCACTTTAATGAACTTTAATTGATTTTTTCAATTTCGTCGAATTTGTTGTGTTTTCTTGTTATATTTGTATAGGTATCGTGCGAATCTTGGTGCATTTGTTAATATTTTAATTTATTTTTATGTTTATTATTTTATATTTAATTCTTTTATTTTCTCAGATTTTATCGGGTTTACTTGATGTTTCAGTGGGTTTATTTAAATTGCGTGTTATTTTTGCGTGTGTGTTTCTGATCCATTTAAACATTTTCCAAGGCCGTTTACGTTCTGGCCCAACAGTAAGCTTTGTTGATTTTATATAAATACATTTTTATGTAAACATTTTATGATTTTTAATTAAATTTTTATCATGGATGGCCGCGATACTTTTTAGTATCTGCGACAGGTCCCCCTAAATTTAATCTTATATATGCATATGTGTTAGTTGTGGAGAATGGCAGGGCAACATTCAATTCCGGCCGTTAAATTGGCAGGACGTTGACGTGTTGCTTTGTCACAATCCACCCTTCGGTGTCTGCTTAGTCTGGTCAGGCCTTGTTGCACCGTCGGAATTCACCGCGGCGGCCATTGCGAGTTAGTTGGAGCGGTAAGAAAATAAACTGCGGGAAGATCGCTATAATTAAATGGTTAACATTTGTATAAATGTTTAAGTAGGGACGTTATATTTTTGGTTTTTCAAATTCCTGTCGAAACTAATTACATTGACGGGATCGACCATGGTTAGGCATAGAAATTAAACGAATAATCCAGTAGAATTTACATTTTGTAGTTGGGCTAAATAAATTACATTCTATAAGGAATGAACCGAAAATTTAAAGTTTAAAAATAAATTTCAAATCCAATATTGACCGGAGAATCGGTATTTTTCATTTTAGTCTAACGAATTTGAGCATATTAGATTAACGGCAAACCCCGACAGTAAATAAACTACCGCAATAATTAATAAAACCAGGAAAACCTACACAATTCAATATCAAAAATGACGATTCTTCCCACGTGGAATGTCAACAAAGTTATAACAAATTGTTCGCGGAGCACGAACACACGCTCGGCATGTGGTTCGCTCCCGAAGTAGTAAAGGCGTTACACTAGCAGATCCATCGCTTGACGAGATGTCTCGACGATCTGATCTCCGAAAACCGGGCTCAAAGGATCGTTATCAACGATCAGAGTGCCGTGTTAATCGCTTCTTTTAATGAGGCCGAATTGACCAAACAAATCGCCGGCCGAAATCTGGCCATACAGCTAAATCTAGTACCAGAGAATCACATCCCAGAAAAGAACTCAATCGATCCATCCCAAACCCCCAAAACAAGCAAGAAACATAATCCAAGTAAAAACCGCGACGCCGTGAACGACGTCGAGCCGAAGGATCAACCATTGTTGCAAATACAGCCAAGGTTCTTGAGGAAGCAGCAATCCGAGGTGCCGAACAGCACCCAGAGTTTGTTAATACTGATGGAAGAATTCCTGAGCCGGCGAAACCTGCTGAATCCATACCTCAGATCTGTGCCGACAGAATGGACGAGCTGCAAATTTGCTTAAATATAACCCCAATCTCAACCATCCCATCAGTGATTGAAGAAAGTACACAGTCCTCAACCTCCGTCGTCTATTGGACCGATGATTTCGGGACGAGCTTTGTCACTCGGTTCCCAAAGTCGGGTCCAACAAATTAAATCTCAGCCAACAACGGAAATTTCCCGTTGACATTGATGAATAAAAACGAAATTTCGAGGGCGATTGATTTCTGTTATATCGGATTAACAATAGATGTATATCTTAATAATATTTTTGTTTTATTTCTTTTATAAATTTTGTAAATTTCGATAAAATAGAATTTTTGTAATTATTGTTAATTTTCTGGTAAATTTTGATTTTTCTATAAGTTAATGATGAATGAATGCTTGTAGTCTTGCCTGAGTGTAGTATGATGTTAATAAAGCCTTATGCATGCAAGAAGTATGATGGGAAAGTTTTATTTAATTCAGAATAATGAAACGGGAATAACTGTAATTCTTAAAAAAATTGATCTAACCTTTGCTAATGATTATTTTAGTAGTAAAAAGAAATTGTAAATGAAAGACGAAATATGGGTGTCAGGATAACTTTAGTTTTCCTTAAAATTAAAAAGAAAATTATATTAGACTTAAAAACAGCTTATCTAGCCGTAAATTTAATAATTTAGGTAGAATTTCAAATTACCACAAGTTACTTGGGTAAAATTTTATAAATTTAAAACAAAGTTCTAGGTTGATAGTATTATTTTACTTTTTCGTAATAATTCGAAGGATTTAATTAGAAAACTTAGATAATTAAGGAAATCGGATTTTAAAAACTCATTAGTAAAAGTTTCCTTCGAAGATTTTCTAAGTTACGATATTTAAATTTTATTGATAAATTATTTAAAATAATGATGTCTAAATTAAATTATCAAATGATGAACCGGTAACCCCGTGTCGGATAATAAGGTTTCGAACTATAATTTGTACTAATATCTAACAATGAACTAAAGAGACCATGAGAAAACTTTATTCCGGACGTATACATAGGATTGATGATTGGTGGGTTACAGGGTTTCAAATCTTGCTTATCCTTCTAGTTGCCCTCGTAACGCCATACAAAATGATGCTAATCGCCACTTGGCACCCGTTGCTACGCAACGTTGGTAATGTGTTCAAGTGGTGGATTGCCCGCAAAAATTGAGTATCATTGCTAATACTATAGTTGCTCGGACAACCCTCGGGTTCACGAGCTGTCGATAGAAGACTTATGCTCGCTTAGCTCTGTCCCTTGTAGAAGTTCTAGATCAGGTTCTTAATTGACTACGGAAAACTGAGACAACGATTCAGAGATGTGATGAAAATGTTTAAGACAATGTTGGCATACAATTATGTTAAAGAAACAACTCAACTAAGGCTAAACTACACTATTTGAATCAACCACATGTGCAATATTCACTACTAAACATTCTGAAGCTGTGTTGCTCGACGTCGGGCACGTTCCTTGCGTCCCGGTCGACGATTATTTACGGGGGGAATAGGTTGCTCTGTTGACTGGAAGGTTTTATGCGGTATTTGGGTTGGGGCGAAAATGAGCGGATATGTTACCGCTTCCCCTTCCCGACAGGCTGCAAGGGCGACTTCGAGTCCCCGAATTTGAGTGCGCAGGCTCTGATTGAGCTGCCGCTCTTCTGTCCAGCCTTTCTGTGCTGCGGTCAGGCGGGGGTACAAAGTTTTTACTTTTCCCGGTTCCTTCCAGGTTGCTCTAATCTGTTGGATTTCGCGGGTCAATTGGATGATTTGGTTGAGTAACTCCGCGTTTGATTGTCTTGCGTGATCCAGTTCAGATTGTAGGATTTGTAGGGAAGACATTACTACAACAAAAAGAAAACATTTTAATTTCTTATTGACTTAATTAGATCAAAATTTATTCAGTCAAACAAAATTTATGGAACGAATTTATTGATAAGGAAAAAGAACACGAACGATATTCAGTTTTTAAATCAATTATGACATAAACATTTAGTTATTGTGGTTATTCCTCGGGGAATTGTCTTTTCAGACTTCTCTTCAGAGCCGCCACCGTGTAGGGCCGTCGGGTATCGCGGACTGGGTGAGGTGGGTATGCTTCCGCGATACGCCCGACGCGGATGTCCTCCTCCACGTTCGCGAGGTACATCCGGGCTTTTATTACGTTGAGGTCCACTTGCTCCTGCACCCTTTCCCAATGGGTGAGGAGGTTCCGGGCATGTTCGTACGTTTCTTCGGCCGGATATTGTTGACCGGCTAGTCCGCAAGGGTCCGTTGCGAGACCTAGTAACCTCCAAGTGGTAGGGTAAGGCCACTGTGAGCGAAGCTTGCTGATGACGTCTGTGGCTTGTGGGGCCTTTCTCGGGTACTTTGCGTTAATTGCCTGGGTTGTAGTTTGATCGCGTGACATGATCTACAACGATATTAAGGATAAATCATTTGGTACGTAGAGTTTGCAATGAACTTTATTTAACCTGGCTGCATGGGTTGATGGTCGTTAATTAATTGTATAAGCACCATGGCGAAATAGTTATTAACGTCTATCGGGATTCGTGATGTTTATGGATCGTTCCGAAAAATCGTTAATGCTCGCGAATTGAACTCGTTATCAGCGGTCCTGAACGTCCTACTTATGACGATCAATATACTATACTCTACGGTTACTTTAGGTTGACTTCTGGTTCATAGCCTAAATAATATTCCTCGCGGTCAAGATATTGAACTTATCCTATATCTGAGTAACCAGTGATCGGTACAGCTTTGGAGGGATGGACTACATCGGGTGTCTAGGAATTATTCGATATAAAAGCGTTCAAACATCCATTTAAGTTTATGTATGTAATATTTAGAAGCGTGAGGGGATAACCTATTTCTTGGACTTTCAAATGCTCACGAGTGTTCTTGTTTGGAAGATTCGAGAGGGTGAAGTAACTTAGTAGTTTGGGAATCAATATCGGAGTCGGGTATGCTATTAATAGGGGTGGTTACAGTTAGATAAATGCTTAAATCGTAGTTGGAACTGAATTATGAGGGGTTATTATTTATCAAGGATTTATAATTCTATACTTGAAATTATTTATTTACGAAAAAGGATGTTTCAGATTCCTGATTTAATCGATAGTGGCGCGTTTCCGTTGGTTAACTGTGTACGTTATAAAGTTGTTAGTAATGATTGACCGGATGTCCGGTAAAATGGAAACGTGATTGATCGTCGGTTGACTTTAGATTTGGTGGAAACTTATTCCGGATGTTATTTTACTAGGGTTGTTCGAGGATGTTCGGGTAGATTAGTGCAATTTCCGCCATAATTCAATATCCGGCATACTTCCACTGGTTGGTCGATTGGATACATTGTTAGGTCACGGCATTTTTAATCGTTTGAACGAGTTGGAATTTTGGATGCATTTACTCGATTCATGTTCTAACTTTTTGGAATGTGTTACTACTTCGCTCTATCGGAATTTTAACTTTATCGACATGTTGGTGGTACGTCTATTAGCGCCATTGGGTTTTACTAATTATCCCTCCGACGTTATCAATTTTCAAGGTTTTCATGTTATGGAAGATAAACTGGTTCAGATTAGTAAGCCGATTTCGGTATGATTTTATTCGATTCATATAACACATATTAGACGTTGGGCTTAATCTTATAGGGAGACAGTCGTGGAGCTTCTGGGTCCTCAGTAGGTAAACAAATATTATCGTGAAAATGATTTGGTTCTTTCTCACCGCGACTTAAGCTATTCCTATCAAGGTCGTTTGAACTTAATAATGTTGCAAAGTTTTATAACTCCTATAACAGTAATTTTGTGTCAATAAACTGCTGTTCAATTTTTTATTTACAGATTTGCTTATCTTTATCTTAAAGTTTTTTAGTTTATAAATTACCCATTTTCGTCCTACGATTACCGTATTTCAAATTCGAATGACTTAAGTTAAAAATTGCCTTAATAAGGAAATCTTCAACTCGAGGATGGTTTGATTTTCGTTATCAATTACACTAATTTTAAGCGATGAGTTATTTTGGTTTCAATTAACTAGTACTGTGGTTTGAAGCAACGAATTATTTTTACTTTGATGGACGAATTACCTTAGGTTAATCACCGAATTTATCCACGAGTGAATTTACTGTTAATCTATTTTATTTACTCTATTTTTGCCCCATGAATTTATATTAATTTACCGAAAACTTTGTTTACCAAATCAGTACATTTTACTACCTTTTAACTTATAGTTACCAACGATTTATATTAATTACAATCCCTCGAATAAAGTATTTTAAGTAATAGTCTATTTCATTTTCATAAATTATTTCATTATTTTTAACCAAAGCTATGCTTACTTTTACGTGAAGATTTATCGGGTTATTTTATTCACATTACTTTAATTTTATCAATCAATTAACTTAATTTTAACAAATGCAATGCCTATTTTTTCCCCGTAATCGTTAAATAATTTAATTGAATCAATAACTACCTTTTAAGAGATTTTACTATTTTATTTAATTTAGCATACCGATATCAATTTACTTCTATTTTATTTATATCAACGACTTCGATTTAATCTATTCCCGTATCCTTTCCCTTTAATAGACCTTAAGCGCAATTTGTGTTTATATTATATTTACTGAGTGCCCACTGGACTACTCGGTGTGATAATTTTAAGCCGTATGTAATATAAATTTAGGTCGATTTTACAAAATTGAGAAACGAGGAAGCAGCCAGAGACTCCTTCCTTATTTCTCGCTTCAGCTATAGGGATAAAAATTGACGTTACGACCGCTGCGTTGCGCACGCTGAGTCCTCACGGGTACGTATCATTGGCGATTTTCCACGCACTTACATGCATCTGTACTATGTTGATTTTACTATCTTGCGTTATGTGTTGGCTGTGGGCCGGAAAAATTTCGACATTTTAATTTATAAAAACATATAAAATAATTTATGTAAATAATATTTATTAATTATAAAACAAAAATAACAGGTTACCATTCCAATTCATAAAATATCATAAATTCATGTATCATACAATAAAACCAAAATACCTCTCTCCCCACGCCGACGTCCAAGCAGAGCTCTATAGAGATGCAAAGAACGGGGCGTGGAAAGAGGGTTCCAATATCAATGTTCCTCACCTAAAAGTTCTGAAAGTAAAATTTCTAAATAGAATTGAACAATTTCACAATAGTTTTAAACTGGTTGCAATGGCTTTCAAAAATGGTTTTTAATCAGTTTGAAAAATGGTTAAATTTAATGTGAAAATGGATCAGTATATATACCTAATTTTCTGGTGTGTGAAATTTGATGTAGTAAAACAAAATTCGACCTTGTTATTTTCTAGCAAATTCTATTATTTATTTTTATTATTTTTTGATTTATTTTTATAATTTTTCATTTAGAATTTTTATTGAATTATTGCTAATTCAAATTTTTCAATTTAAATTTCACTTTAATGAACTTTAATTGATTTTTTCAATTTCGTCGAATTTGTTGTGTTTTCTTGTTGTATTTGTGTAGGTATCGTGCGGATCTTGGTGCATTTTGTTAATATTTTAATTTATTTTTATGTTTATTATTTTATATTTAATTCTCTTATTTCTCAGATTTTATATGGTTTAATTGATGTTTCAGTGGGTTTATTTAAATTGCGTGTTATTTTTGCGTGTGTGTTTCTGATCCATTTAAACATTTTCCAAGGCCGTTTACGTTCTGGCCCAACATGATAAAGAATAGGAAATGTGAGTATGAATTTCGAGGGAGTCAGAAGAGTTAAGTAGACGTAAGTCCTTCTATCGGCAGTCAAGAACCCGAAACCGAGATTATCACAAGGAGTAGTCTTAGAAATGGGGCTCACCTGCTTTTGGACTCTCGGCTACTATATACAGTACCAACATGAGCTTGCTCATAGGTATATAGTGGTAAGGTCAAAATTGTGGGGCGTCTGGGTGAGATAGCAGCTACCCTAGAAAAGTCGATGGTAATCTAAGTAAATAGATTGAAACAGATGCACGCAGAGTAAAACAAAATTAAAATCTATCAGCACACCAGTATAATCAACATCGGCATAGCTTACATGCAATGTAAAATATGAAAACTCATAATAGCCATTCAATGCAATGATCATTATGTTGGGCTGGACAGAGCCGCCCTTTTGACCAATATGCAAATTATCGTTACAAATCACCCATGATGTTAGGCGTGTAGTTAAAATAGACGCAAAGACTTTATAAATAAAAGACAGCAGAGCTATTGGTCGCCAAGATGAAACTTTATTATAATTATCTGTCTTATCAGGTTTCGGAATTAGTATAGTCTTGAAGGTTTTCCAGCTAGTCGGAATGATTTTACTACTGATGAATTTATTAAACAGGAAACTTAACAAAATACCTTCAGGGTCAAGAAGAGCAAGATCTTTGTATTGAATACCATCAATACCCGGTGAAGTGTTATCAGCTCTCTTTAATTCGTAAATAACTTCAAACGGTAAGATATCTACAAGATTGAGAACATTTGTCGTGATTCGACAATCTTTAAGAATTTTATTCCATGAATTCGATACTGGGTCCTCGTAGCTAAATTGGTTCAGAATATCCTGAATTTCAGGCCTGACAGTGACTGGTAAGTCATTAATAATTTTATAAAAAGTTAATTTCATATTAATTAAAAATTCTGATCTACTTTTATATTTACTTATTATATTTGAGTTTTGATTACTTCCTAGGTATGGTTCGTGGGATTTAATTTCAGTGAAATTATTTAAGTGAGGAATTTGTCGAATAATGCTTTCAACTATTTGGTTAACATCAGCATTTTCAAAACTAATGATTAATTCAAATACTTTATTTTTACGCTGTTGTAAGTCAAATTTAATTGTTTCTTTTGCTTTTGTTAAAATTTTCTCTTTATCTTTGTTATTGATCTCAGAAACAATTGGAAGAACAGAGTTGATAATTCTTGCTATTTCTCTCAAATTAATGTTTTCAAGGGACATATCATGCGCATAGTTGTTGATGAAAGCACATATTAGAATTTTACTGAGCAAACCTGAACCACAAACATCATGTGGACATTTGCTTGCTCTAATGGCACAACCACGTGAGTTTCTTATTTCATTTATTTTAGTAACTAATACTTTACAAATAAATGTATAGTTTAGGCTGACATCAAGTGTTGTTGGATCCAGAAAGTAATGCTCGTCAGTGTTATAATCAATTACCATTAGTGTTTCCCGAGACTTTGGTGGAGCAAAAAGGGCAAATACAACTTTCGCGTTTTGGAGGCACTTATAATTCAAATGTTCATTCAAATAATGAGTACAATCGTCAAGAATAGCAGTACACATTGTGAAACCCAAAAGAACGAAGTCTGTTAATAAACTTAAATTATTAAAATATTTTATTAAAATGCTGTCGGTAATCTTTCCATTTATTAGATTTAAATTTAATGAAATTTCAACAAACTCTTTAGTGTTGATATCATCAAGTAGCTTATATATTTTATCATGTTGAAAATCCCGATCTAAAATCAATTTTTCCAAAAACACAATGAAAGTAGTGGCATGAAAGTTGGATCATCTGAAATGAAGCAGCGGTGGAGAATACCATGATTTATTTGAAATTTTATTTTCATACTCAAGAAAAAACTATTTAAATAATCCGTAAAGTTTCCTCCTATTTCGGTTAGTCTATCAGAAATATCAGTCTTTCGAAAATCGAAAATATTACAAGTCATACGACGGGTCGAATATAGAAGTAAACACCAATAATTTTCATTGAGAATTATGCTAATGACATGTTGAACGTCTTTGAACTACCGAAAGTTGACGTTCTCAATGATATAATTATTATTTTGGGCTATTAAATTGATAGTTAGATCCGGGGAAAGAACAAGTATATTAGTATTGCTTTTAAACCATTTACTTAAAAGGAATGACACACATGACTTTTGAAATTTTGGTTTAATATTAATACTGTTATTGATGTTTCGTTTTTGTTTTTCAAGAGTAAGCGCAATTGCTTTTTTAAAATTAATTCCCATCAAATTATTTTTAGGAAGGCCCCCACCGATAACATGGGATACTTTGTTTGAGCCAAGAATTTGAAAATCATGCACCTCTCGTTCTATCCCATCTATAAAATTGTTAGGAAAAGTGTCCAAACCTTGACTTATAAGAATTGCATAAGCACAAATAAAAGAGCCGCAATCAAAACTGTTCTCTTGATATATAAGATTTTGGAAAGGGTGACAAGATGAAGCCACTTGAAGTTTGAAAATCTTATTTAAAGCAATGTTAATCTTAAGAGTAGCTTGTTTATTTTTAAACAGATTTCTATTTGCAAATATTGGGTCAATAAAATATGACTCAAGCAACGATTTGCTGTACACAAATAAAATCCAATGGGCATTGTTTATATTTAGCGGACAAAGAATAACCTCAGCTTTAAATACTGCATCTGGAATTGAGATAATATTTTCTTTAATGTCTGAAGATAGAATACTAATAATAAAGCACGGTAAATGTGCAAATGTAGGATTACTGATGTGCCGTTCAAGGTATTGGTCAATGTCATCGTCGGTAAACCACACTTTTGGATCACGAAGTTTAGTATTTTTTAATTTAGTGCATTCTGCATCAGTCTCTTCAGAGATTGTGGCAGATTCTAAGATTGATGCTGGCACGTACCTTCACTTGGACATTGCCTTTGACACTTTTAGATTTTGTCTAGTCATCATTTTTTTATTTTCTGTAATTTTTAATTCGTTATTTGTTACGTTAGAACTACTTCCTTTATTAAAGTTATCAATTTCATTGGTGAGCTCGACAGAGTTAACATGTTCTTCATAAGTTATCAAATTTTCAAGAGATTCAATGAGATCAAAAATAATCAAGCTCATTTCCTTAGTACAGTTTTTCCGACATTTCATTGATATCTGAAAGTCGTCTCTATTTTTAAGTAGAAATTTTTTCTTATCTCTAATAACAAAATACAATAATCTTTTTGCCGTAACTGTGACATTATCGTCTCTTTCAGGACGAAAATCATTGATGTAAGTAAGGAGCGAGTCTATCATACTCAATCAGTTAGTTTTTTCCGAAATTGTTTTATTAAATAAATTAAATAAATTATTTATTCTTTTAATTGTAAGTGGTGAAATTATATTTTTTAACTTATCAATTTCGCCATTAAGTAACCACTTTTTATATTTAATTAGTTTTTCTTGACAACTAAATTTAAAATAGGAAATAGAATGAATTTGATCAGTTAATTCAGACACCCATATTTCAAGAGTATTAATTATCAACGAATTGCATTTTTCACTATCAATAATAGAATGTAATAGTAAAACATTACGGAAATAATTTAAAACATAAATACCATATGTTATGTTACTAAAATATTTTATATTACCCTTTAAGTTTAAATAATTTAGGTGGAAAACTATTTCAACAATTTTATTTGAAGAAGCAGGTAATGAAATAAGCCTCTCAAGTTCTTTATCGTCTTTAGATATCTTAAATAAGTCGAATAATCTAAAATTAAACATAACGTCAGAAGCATTGCTTAAATCGGGTTCTATTTTATTTGATTTTTGATTTGTAATGAATTTACCACCAGAAAATGAAATATCTTTTGGAAATTCTTTATTTACCTTTAAGTGATTAATTAAACTACTTATCTTATCAGAATCTTTGTGCATGCCTTCAGTAAAGAACATCTCTTTCATATCTGGAAAATCAAAATAAAGTTTATCAAGCTGCGATCTTGTTAAATTAGATGACCCAATATTAAAAGATTCATTATCAGTATATTCAGAAGTTAAAAGATCCTTCATAATAAAGTCACCATCAGCATATTTTAAGTCAGATTTTACAAGAAAGTATGGTAATTGTTTTTGAAATTTTAAATTATCCAAAGTTTTATTAATGACAGCTCTTTTATGCAGTTCGTTTTTAATAGAAACTGTTTCGGCTAATTTATGTGAAAATACAAATAAAAATTTCTTTATTGCTAATGGAGCTTTAATCAGCTTGGAACAATGATTATCAGTATTAATAAGGTTTGAAATAATGGTTTTATTTTTATTTTGAAAATTTGTTGATTTTGTAATTATCTTTTTAGTAGCATCTGTTTTTTTAATTTCACTTAACTTGATTGAAATACAGAGATTGCCATTTATATAGAAAAAAACTATCACAATCTTTTATTTTAAAATTAAGTTTCGATTTATTAATCAAGGAAAGTTCATAATTAATAAGATCAAACTTGGTCTTAGAATTTTTCTTTTTCAATAAACTTATGAAGCATGGATAATTATTAATAATATTACGACGCTCATTTTTATTTAAAATACGTGAAAGGTAATTGCAGTTAAATGTTTTCGTATTTAAAGCATACTTAGTTTTAGTAACTTTAAAATTTTTAAGCTGTGGTTTAATCGGATTTAAAGGACTATTTTCTACATTTTCTGAAACAAGATTATAATTAGATGAGATATTTAAGTCATCATTGTTATCGACATTAATTTTATTTAGTATATTTAAATTACAATTATTATCATTAAAATCAGAATTACTTAACTTATTCAAAACAATATCAAACTTACTATTCATTCGCAAAATGTGCTCTTCAAGTTCCATTAGCTTCGCCGAAAGTGGCAATATTTTGTTTGAAAGTGCTTCCTTATCACATTCGTTGAACGATTTTTCAGGATCCATTGCATTCGTTGAAGGTGGCAATTGATTATCACGAGTCGATTTCTTTGATACTAAATCCAACGATAGATCTGGATGAATTGGCTTCGCCGAAAGTGGCAATTGATTTTGTCCATTTGATCTTTGAGAAATAAAATCCAATAATTGCTGGGAAACAATTATTTGATTTTGTAGAATTGTCTTGAAAATAACAAATTCTGATGAACTATTATTCAATTGATTTGATGCAAATTGATCTTGCACTATCGGAAGAGATTGCGTCATCGTGTTGTGTGTGAGTCGATTAATAATAATAATAATAATAATAATAATAATAATAATAATAATAATAATAACCTCAGCTTTAAATACTGCATCTGGAATTGAGATAATACTTTCTTTAATGTCTGAAGATAGAATACTAATAATAAAGCACGGTAAATGTGCAAATGTAGGATTACTGATATGCCGTTCAAGGTATTGGTCAATGTCATCGTCGGTAAACAACACTTTTCAATTACTTTATCTCTATTGACAACATTTCCAGAAATAAATTCTTCTAAAAATAGTATAAAAGTAGTAGCGTGATGTACAGGGTCATCAGAGAACATTGCAAAGCGAATGAGAGTATGAGATTTCTTAAATATAATTGTTTTTTTAAGAATAAATTTATTCAAGTAATCTGTTATATTCTCTCCTATTCCTAACAGCCTTCCGTTGATATTTTGAGAAGATCGAACATCAAAGATGTAACTGAAGCCAAGGCAAACTGAAAAAGAAATAGACACCAATAATTATCGTTGGAGATAATACCAATGATTATTTTAATGCCCTTAAATTGTTTAAAAGCAACATGATCGACTATATAAATATTGTTTTGAGCTTATAAACTTATGAAGCATGGATAATTATTAATAATATTAACAAAATCACTCACTAGTACTATTCAAAATTTTTATTAAATATAACAAGTTTGTTTCAGTGTGAAAAGAATATGCTCAACATGAAGCATGCAACTCATACTGCAATCGTAGTAGAGAAGGATGAATTCAAATGTAAGTTATCAAGTATTTGATCAATCAGTCTCTTCTGCAATTGGCGTCTTCTGAATTTTCTTTTATATAAACGTAAGAGTTTCGTTTACCTCATTGATTAATGTTACTTGCATGTTAGATATTAAAAAATTATATTTACATGAAATTTTCAATTGTTAATTATATTATTACATAAAAAATTATAAAATAATCATTAAACATAATAAATTAACATCAAACTCGTCTTAAAAATAAATGTTAAATCTTAAATTATTTAGCTTACTGACTATTTTGTTAGTAGTATATTACATAACAATTATATCAAAATAACCATAAAACTTTAATAATTTTCATGAAAATTTAAGTTTAAAACCACTATAGTATATTGATAGTTTATTTAATTAAAAGTAAGTCACTCAAAACTTAAATTTGAACACTGGATTTACAATATTTTAAGAAAATAATTCAACAAGTTTAAAATTTTAACTTAACTAAATGTAAAAAATTAAATTATACAAGATTTACTTTACCAATTTCTATAAAATGTTAAATTTACAGCAAATAAAATATACAGATTTATATTCTATTAAAAAATTTAATTTTGAAAATAAAAAATAATTCGCCCACTGTAGGAGTTGAACCCTCAACCAATTATTAACGACACCACTGATGTAAGAATTTTGAAATACCGTAATTATCCGAATATAAGACGCACCCAATATAAGACGCATCATTAAAAATTGACTGAATTCAGAAAATATAAGTAACCCAAATATAAGACGCATGTATAATTATTACCTTACATTAAATTTATTATTAAAATTATTTTTGTTTAAAATTAAAATTTCAGTTACCTAAATTCAAATTTAAAATTTTATTTCCTATAATGTCTTCAAAACGCTGCAGTTATACGACAGGTTTCAAATTGAAGGTAATTGAAGCAGCCGAACGTATCGGAAATAGAGGAGCATCTAAAGAATATGGACTCAGTGAAGCTAATGTAAGGCGTTGGAGAAAAAATAAAAATACTTTAAAAGAGTGCAGATCCTCTACAAAGGCCTCTGGCAGAGGTAGGAAATTATTTTTTCCTGATGTGGAGAAAAGATTAGTTGAATATATTCATGAAAGGCGATCAGAAGACGATATTATTTGGCAGGACGATATATCTGATGTAGGGAATGAGGAAGATGATATTGATGATATGGAAAATGAATTAATGTTTGGATAAGTGGACGAGTCCATTGAGATTGAGAATTTGATGGAAAGTGAAGATGAAAATAATGGTCTCTGTAATGAAAAAGAACATTCTGTAACTAAAAATAAACATTTTGTATTAATTTATACTTTATTTCCCTTGCCCATACCGGTTTTTCAGAAAATTTTCTGAGTAGGAAAAAATATTTCCTGTTATACCATGTATAAGACGCACCACGATTATCATCCACAAAAGGGATTAAAAAAAAGCGTCTTATATTCGGATAATTACGGTAACTCATTCAAGATAGGATTTTAACATTGGATTTATAAAGTTTATGAAAATAACCCATCATAGGATTATTTACATGTAAATACTTAACCAAATTCTATAAATTTATAGCAAATATACTGTTTCTAATAAAAATTCAATATTTTGATAATAATTCACCAAGTTAGTCGGATACTAATTTACAAGTTCATCCGACTCTATAAATTATTAGTGATACCATCAACTAACTTCGTTGTAACAACTTTTTTAGTGTTTTTATGAAAATAAGTCACTGGGTTTACAAATGAAAGTCACTGGGCTCACTATATAAATGATAAAGAATAATCAATCCATGAGTTTTATATCAATATTTTTTAAAATTCACGCATACTGGATTAATTAATGCTAATAATAATGCTATTGATAATAATTTAACTTTCATAACAATAAAAAAGACAATTTTTCACACGTAAATTTATTACAAACACGTATTTGGTAAACTTTGTCAATATCAGTCATGTGGATACTATTGATATCTAAATAAACTTTTGTTTTTAATAAGAGCTTTGATCTAAATACTAATTAAATGTTGATACCAAAATGTGTAAAATTAGATTTAAATTCATTATGCTAATCAACCGATAATTTCGAATATTAAAGCTTTATGTAACCAAAAATTGATTAAATAACTATTAAAAATTCATCATGTGATAACTATTAAATATTTCAATAATTTATGATTCAAACTAGGTATATTATAATACTTTTCGATAAATTTATGGATAAACTATTACATGATTTGTTATAAAGTTATTTAAAAGGTTAAGAATTTTAACCCTATGTGAAGAAATATGTAACAATTTTAACCCAAAGTAATGAAATATTTAATAATTCTAACTCTAAATAATGAAAGAAGACACGATTTTAACCCTAAAAGATGAAATATAACTTTGAACCCTATATGATAAAAAGTTATAAACTTATGTATACCAACAATTACTAAATACCAAGTAAACACATGTCTTTAATAAAGAGTAGTTGCTTAATTGGTAAAAAACATACATATATTTAAAAATCGTTGACAATTTTTAAGTACCAGTTAAAAATGGTTTGAAAATATTTTAATTTAAGAATATTAAATTGAAAATCTCTATTGAAATTAGATTAAAAAGTATATAAATTTGTTAATCGTCAATTTAAATAAACTCGTAAAATTATTGATTGATTAAATGCTATTGTTAATTAGAAATATTAATTGGAATATTATTGACTGAACTTATTTTTCAATAGAAAGTTATTCTTGAAACAACATAAAATCATATTTCAATATCTTTTCTTTAAATTAATTTTGAAAAAGTACAAACCAAATACTTGATTTTGATTGGCTGTTACTATTGCTATTGACAACGACACTATTTTTTGATAAATTTAATCGCTAAACTCCAAATACCAATAAATTTATCAATATATTAAATTATTACAGTTTTCTTGAAAATAATTTGAAAACGTACAAACTATTTTTCAATAAAATAATTATTAAACTAAAAATAGATGAAAAGTTGAATAGATTTATCTATACACTGTTGGAAAAAAAATTTCGGCAAATGTCTTTTTTTCGAATTAGTCCTTAATAATATCATTATTTATTAATGAAAATTTGGCATGTATTAAACTAACAAGTTCAACAGGGTTTATGCTTTTTATTTTCGATATTATAATTGATTTTCTGTTTAAATCTAAAAATTTTATTATATGCCTGGAAAATAAAAATCGGCAGATTTCTACAAACCTCTCAAAAACTTTTCCCGCCAAAAAATAAAATTGTGGAATAATTTATTACCCCTTAATGAGCATAAATGAAACTAAAATTGTACGTGATTCAGAGGTAGTAAGGTTGCATAAAGAAAACCTCTCGGATTCTGAAATTTCCAAAAGACTGGATATTCCAAGGTCTACAATATACAGTATCATAAAGAAATATGAGAAACATGATACTGTATTGAGATTGTCTGGTTCTGGAAGAAAAAAGTCATTGGATGATTCAGATATCCAGATTATTTTAAATGAAATTGAAAAAAATCCGTTTATGTCATCTGAGAGTATCAAAAATGAAATAGAAAAGACTACTAAAAAATCAGTTACAAGCAGAACAGTAAGAAACTATATCAAAGATACCTCTTATAGATCTCGAGTCCCAAGGAAGGTACCAAAATTATCCAAATCCAATATTAAGAGAAGAGATTGAGAAGAAAGTGATTGGGATAAGGTAATTTGGAGCGATGAAACAAAGATTAACCTTTTTTCATCCGATGGGCGGCAGAGAGTCTATAGAAAGAAAGGAAAGGCCTTAGAATCTAAAAATTGTCTTCCAACTATAAAGCATGGAGGGGGTAGTATAATGCTATGGGGATGCATGTCATCTAAAGGTGTCCGGAGACTCCATATTATCAAGGGAAAGATGGATGGTCTAATGTAAAAGTCCATTCTAACTAAAAATCTAGGTCCTTCGGCAAGAGATATGGGTCTCGATGATGAATTTGTTTTTCATCAGGATAATGATCCTAAACATACTTCCAGAGTTGTAGGCGAATACTTCATTTTTAAGAATGTAAATGTGCTAGATTGGCCAGCACAATCTCCAGATTTGAATCCCATTGAACATTTATGGGATTACGTGAAGAGAGAAGTAAGGAAAAGAAAGCCGACTAATTTAAGAGAACTTGAGCAGTATGTTATAGAAATATGGGAAAATATCGATTCAGAGCTTTGTAAAAGACTCGTAAAGACTATGAACGATAGAGTTAATTGTGTGATTCGAGCCAAAGGGAAACATATACCTTATTAAATATAATTGCCGAAATATTTTTTCCAGTCTGTTTTGAAAAAGTATAAATTTTATTGATTTTAAAAGCATATACTAGACCGTTTTCCTCCTTAAAATGTTTAAATAATATAAAAAGAGAATTTACTTTGTTTAATTATGTTTAAAGGTGCTTTTCTTTCGGATTAGCGTACTTTTTAAGAAAATTGGCATTTGCCGAAATTTTTTTTCCAACAGTGTATTTATTGTAATTTTTCTAGAAAATAATTTGAAAACATACAAACTATTTTTCAATAAACTTATTATTTAACTAAAACCGGTTGTTGAAAATACTAATAAATTTATCAATTAAAATAATTACAATTTTCATGAAAATAATAATTTGAAAATGAAATTATAGAATACTTGATTTTAATTGGTTAATTCTATTTATTACCAACGACAACGACTCAAATTAATTCAAATTTTAATGTTCAAATTATTTTCTAAATATTATTGGTACCGCATTGATTAGTCGATAGGAAATCATACTATTCAATCGAACATAATTTCATTAATCTTTTTAAATAAATCAACAAAAGTCATTTAAAATTAATATAATGTTGAACTTGTTGCTAATCACAGACTTATTTTATTTAAAACTTATCCGAATCTAATTATATGCATTGTAAAACACTACAGGTAATAATTCTTTGATGCTCCTATTAACATTACAACTTTTACATGCTGGAGCAATATATTGTCCTGTAAAATGTTCATGGTCTCTAACCTTATCTACTATGTTCTTATTACACAAATAACAATATTCACAATTATAAAATGAATATTCTTCGTCAAAAGTAAGTGGTAACATTAGCTTTTTCCCATTTTCTTTATAATATGGTAGCACAATGTTTGTTCCTATATCTGAAACCTTCAAAAATTCATAAACGTAGTTTTGACCAATGAAATGATGGTAACTTGTCATACCAGTGAAGTTGTTGATTAATAAGAGTCCAGCAGAAATTGGCAAATGTTTTTGAAAATAAATGTTATCTTTTGGTAAAATTGATTCAAAATCTGCATAGATAACGAAAGGAGGTGTTATCGTTTTTGACCAGTTTTTGAACTCCAAATATTTATCTTTATCTTTTGGTAATGTATATAGCGTAGTACCCAACTGATTTTTCTTACATAACTCTTGGTGTTTTTCAAAGGATTTTGGCTTACGAAATCCATTTAAACAATTTTCACACCATTTGCAACAAATTCGAACATTACAATCATTGTTTTTATGACAATTCATCAAGGATTGTAAATTAGTTACTGCTGTATAATGATATTTTTCACCCTCCTTTATCAATAATAAATAAATTGGATCCAATCCAGTTACTTTTGTTCGGTGAATTATATTTAAATATGGATGCTTCATTATAAGTTCTTCTCTATCCTCAAAATTTTTCGTTATTATAAATCATTACATTAATTGCTAAACCAGGATTTTTCTTCACAAAAGTTGGAATATCACACAGTTTCATTGGCATATCGTTAGGATCGTATACCAAGTCATTCATATACGGTAAATATTTTCTTGGTCTATCTCTATCTTTCTTGATTTTATCAGATTTCAATACAGCCAAAACACTATATATGAAACATAAATTATTGGTATTTTGTACGTTAACTATTGCTTTTTTACCTAATAGAGCTTTAGGTTTTGGAATATAACTATGTTCAGATAACCTAGATATATTAGAAACTTTGGTTACCTTGAAATTTACTTCTATTATTCGGTTTATTTTCCAACTACTTCCTAATTCTGTTCGTTCAACAATCTTTTCATTTATTTTCTTTATACCCTCATCAAGAAAAGTTTTAGTCACTGAAGCAGCGCGATTTGATATACTAACTACTTTGAGTTCCCCATCTTTTTCAAATTCTACTTGGACTCGAAATTGAACTTTTGAATGTTTCATTTCATTTAATGTAATATTTAATTTTTCCAAAAGAGAAGATGGAAGAACTATTTCCTTAACATTATATCTACCGATGTTCACTTTTATAATTGATTGTGAGCGTAGTAAATCATATTCAATTTCTGGTTCAACAACAATGTCACTTAACCCTAGTCCATTTTGTAAATCATCTTTAATAAATATTTTTCAAGTATTTCAGATTTTATGGTGCTTTTTCGTTTCAAACTGTGTTTAAACAATGATTTTTTATCCGTATAAAATTGATATATTACTGAGAATTTCATGTAAAACTCTACATTTTTCTGCACATACTCAATATTTAGCAAAAATATATACTTTAAATATATATATTACTGATCATTTTCATTAAAAACCTTATATTTATCTGCACATACTCAATATTTGGACATAATTTATCCCTTAAAATTGATATATTACTGATAATTTCACGTATAACTCTATATTTATCGGCACAAACTCAATATTTAGCCAAAATATCTCACTTTAAAATTGATAAATTACTGATCATTTTCATTAAAACCATATATTTATCTGCACATACTCAATATTTAGCGATAATTTATCTCTTAAAATTGATTAATTACTGATAATTTTCATGTAAAATCTAACATTAAATGATTATTTCTACTCAATATTTACCTTTGATTAATTTCTTTTAACACTGTATAAAATGATATCCAAATTGTTATTATGTCATAATTAATCGATTAAATTTTTAACTCAATATTTCCCTTATTAATTTACTACATCTAAACTCGATATTCCAACTTGTAAAGCATACTAGAATTGATCAAAATTCCAATCCATAGGGATAAATCAAACCTTTTCATTATATCTAACACTCTGAAATATCCATACTTTGGAATATTCTCCCTAAAATTGATACAGTTCTCTTAAAAGTTTACATCAAATTCTCAATAAATTCTTTAGTAATATCAATTTACATTCGATTAGATATAAATTTCATGAAAACTATATCGAGAATCCTAAATTTAAACTAAAATATTTAACAGGCTCTATATTATACTAAGTGGACATATATGATAAATTAATATACTAGCTATTATTCAATACCTTATTACAAGTTTTAGTCTAATTAAACACAAATTCCATATTGAAGCCAATTTAACGATAAAAAATATTTAATCGAATATCAAAAATTGATAACTAACTCTTAATTAACCAAAGACGTAGTATTTTTAAATTGAATACTAAAATTAATTCTGAAATATAATTTCTTAATAGTTTCAATGTCCAAAATTTTGGTTCATTTAATTTTCTTAATCAAATTTTCCCTCTAAATGATTACACAAATTTCTATATAAGTTAATTAACGTTATGAAAATCGAAATCGGAGAATTTGCTGCTCTTTTTCAGTGTTTTTTCGAACAACTTAATGCAAAATCGAAGCAGGAAGAGGAATTTCGGAATGAATCAGTGCCTGGCTCTCGTGTGCCTTCTGAAGATATGCCTGTTTTCCAGATTAATGAAAGATTTCTTGCATTGGAAAGAAGTAATGAGCTTCTGAACGGTAAGATGGATTCTATTGTTAATACTTTAAATTATCTTATATCTGGTTTGAATTGTGGTTTTGACAATAATAATAAATTAAATTGTATTTTTAAAACTAGTCATGTTAAGGAACCTCTTTCAATTGTTAAGACTAATCTTGTTAGTGAACTTCCTTCAGCTCTTTTAGTCCAAGATAAGGTTCCTTGTCTTAAGTTATCAGAAGAATATTTGATTAGGAAAATACCAACTAAAATTGTTCCTTCTAAGAAAGTTTCTAAAAAGACAATAGAGCATACTTCTAGAGTAAAATTTTCGCTATTTGTTAGAGGTTTAGATTCCAAAGAGAGGCAACAGTTTTTTAAGCTATTTCCCAATTTATTTGCTTTATTGAAAAGTAAAGAATCAGAAAAGAAATCTGAGGTATTAAATATCGAGTTGACCAAAATTTCTAAAATAGATAATCCCCTAAATATAGCTGGATTTAAAAATTTCTTTTTTAGAAATAATAATATATGTGTTACATTTGATTTTTATAATAGTAGTAAAGTAAAATCTAAAATTACTAAAAACTTAAAAATCAAAACATCTTTAATAAACTCAAAGATTGTTAAAAATTACAATACGAATAAATTTATCCCTGCTTCTTTATCGATAAAGAAGTTTTTATTTGTTCTTTCAGATTAACTGGCTGAGACAACTAATATTAGTAATGTCACAGTCACAGAGGAACAAATAAATAAAATAATTACTTTATTAAAAATTAAAAATAGGCTACCCGACTATTTGGTTAAATCCCGAATTAAATATAAGTATGGTGATTTTTTAATGTTGGATTTGTTAAATAGTTGTGAGATCGAGGGTGAGTTGGGCCAAAAAATTACGGAACTGTCCCGTTCACAAATTAAAGAACTATTTAACTCATTCCCTGAAATTCAGGAACTTTTTTTCATCGAAGAAAAAAGCATAGATGAAAATCCTGAAAAATTAATTAATTTAATTAATAAATTTAAAATTGAAGAAACATTTCCTCAACAGATCTCATTTGTGGGGGGTAAATTTGTTAAGATTGATAAATTAAATGATTCTCAGTTTTCACAAGTGGAATCTGAATCCGATATCATGTTTAACCTTGGTTTGTTTAGTCTCTTTGGTTTATCTGAATATGATAATATTTTAAATTCTCTTTTATGTCAACCAAAGTCTCCAGAGAAACTGGTTGATATAATTTTTCATTTAAATTACCTAAATTTAAAAGGCAATTTTGATACTTCAACAAACGGAACTTATGAAAATTATGTTCAAAACGATATTGTTAATTGTTTGTTAATGCACTCAATTCTAGATCTTGAGACTTGTGCTTTCTTAAATCTTGATAATATTGAATTGTGGGCTCCAAAATTGATTGAATTGATTCTTTCTTCTTCCCATTATAGTTCAAGTTGTAAAGAAAAACTTTTGAAGCTCAAACAATGGAAATTGTCTGGTGAAATTGACAGAATCCACAATATCATTTGTCCTGAAACTATAATTGAAATCAATAACTTTCTTGGGGTGATTGACCAATCTTATACTACCAAATCCGACCAACTGAAATTTCTAACTAGTTTAGGTGAAAAAATTAATAACATAGAAATCGACAATGATGAATGTGATTTGGTTAAAGCAAAGAGAATGCTTTATTTTATTATTAGGGACAAAAAACGATTTCTAAATAAAGATAATTTTAACTATCGCATACCCTTCAATTGTAGAAAAATTTGTACACTAAAAATGAGTGATTTCATAACTAAGCTCATTCAGTCAAATGAACTTTTTGAAGAGCGAGAAGCAGTTGTAGACAATAATATAGACGTATCTCCTAATGAAAACTTAAATATCTTAATAGTGGAACCGGTCAATCCCACTCCTGACACAGTTATAGTTGGTCAGTTGGATACTTTCCCAACAGACATTGACGAAACTGAGCCAGTTACTATAGATAAACCTCTGAAAAAAATAACATCAAAACAAGCTGTAAAACCCAAGGCACAAAAATCTAAATGAAGGGAAGTGCCTGCATCAGTTTCAATATCTGTTCCAATCTCTGAAGAGACTGATGCAGATAGCACTATAATTAATTACTTTTTTCCTGAACGCGACCCCAAATCTGGTTTACCGATGATGATATTGACTATTATCTTGAGAGTCACATCGGTAATCCAAACTTTGCACCGGTCAAATGTTTTATCGTCGAAATTTTAAGTTCGAATTGCAAAGACGAAATATTTCCAATGCCAGATAATCTTTTTAAAGCACAAATAATATTATGCCCTCTTAACATCAATGGATCTCATTGGATCCTTTTTGTTTACTGTAAATTGACTAAAATTTCCTATTTTGTTGACCCAATTCTCCGTAAACGGCATAACCTTATTAATAAGTCAAGTGCACTTAAAATCACGATGGCTTTAAATAATCTTTTTGATCTCAAAGCTGCTGTAACCTTTCACCCCCATGATAACCTTGTTTACCAGGATAATAATTACGATTGTGGACCTTACATCTGCGCGTATGCTATGCTGATAAGCCAAGAATGGCAAACATTTCCCAACAACTTTATTGAAACAATACGTAAAAATGTCCATCGATTCCAAACTACTAAATTTCAGAATCCACCAAAAGTCTCTGGGGGTGGTATAACGACACTGCCTATTTTTAAACGCTTCCAAAATGTAACAAGACCACCAAAAGTAGCACTTCCTTATAAAGCTTCTCTCAAAAATGAGAATTCCTGTGTACCTTCTTTAATAAAAGAATGGTTTAGTAATAAAAATTATATAACCGTATTGTCTCCTGAATTGACGTTGAATCTTATTGCACATAATAATCAATTTATAAGAGAAAACGTCACATTTAGGCAATTTACGAGAGTAAAGTATGTAATTGCTGTCATTCCAAACAACCCACACTGGTGTCTGTATATATTTTCCCCTGTATTCGAGCGCAGCTACATCTTAAACTTTCAAGGCAGAGTCTTAAATGAGAGACTTGTCAGTATTGGTGAAAGCATGACTGATTATCTGAATAAATTCTTCATTTCTACTGCGAAAGTCAATTTTATTGTTAATCATAACCAGACTCACTTCTCGTTTAGATCGGAAGATCCACATTGTTTTGCTTCTGCGTTTATTGAATTTCTCGAGAGATTCTTCTTTGGTAATATCCTTTCATTTACTAAAATGAATGAAACTTTAAAATCATTTAAACTACAAATAACAAATGAGATCTGTAAAAACTTAAATTTAATTAATTTTTCAATTAATGATGAAATTATCACAAATATTTTAAAAATTTAAATTTACCCAGCAATTTTATATTCCTAAATTCAGCAATGTGCACTGCTATTATGGATGATTGCACTCGCTATTTAAATGATTTTTTAAACTATGATAATATTATCAAAGCACAAGTTATATTCTTGGCGTCCAGTTGCACTAGTTTCAGTTATCGGCAAACTGTTTGCCTCTTGTTTAGCTAATCGTTTAACATTTTGGATAAATAAGAACAATCTGTTGCATATCGGTCAGAAAGGTGGCTCTAGACACGATGGATGTGTGGAACACAATTGAATTCTTTCGTCAGCTTTAGAGCACTCTAAATACAGCAAGAACTCTCAACTTGCTATTGCTTGGCTTGACATTAAGGATGCTTTTGGGAGTGTTCCTCATGCCTACATGTGGTATTTACTTCGATTTGTTGGGGTTGATGAGGAATTTGTGACTATTCTTGAGAGGATGTATTCCGATACAAGTACTTTCTATAGTTGTGGTCCTATCTTGACTCCAAATATTGCAATCAGACAAGGTGTTAAGCAAGGATGTCCTATCTCTATGATATTGTTTGCTTTAGCAATTAATCCAGTTCTTGAAGCGGTATCCCGATCTAAATGTGAACCATTTATGATTGGTGAATCTGCAGTTAAAATCCTTGTGTGCGCTGATGACATTGTTCTTGTATCAAAGTCTGCTTACGACTTACAGAGAGTAACAAACATTGCTGTTGTAATTGCATCTGAAATTGGCTTTGAATACCGTCCTGAAAAATGCGGTTAAATCGAACTTCCTCTTATCGAAAAAGAAAGTCAAATTCTTATAAATGACATTAAAATTAAAAGATTAGCTTCAAGTGAATTCTACCAATATCTTGGAGTGCCTGTGGGTGAAGAAACCGATCAGAGTCCATGTGACATTCTTAAGAAAGTTGTTTCTGATACTAGGAGATTTGCTGACTCTGACTTACTTGGATGGCAAAAACTGAAAGCGTACAAAATCTTTTTACATTCTCGTTTAGTATTTCCTTTTAGAACACGAGAGATTAAAACAAGTGCACTATCAAAATCCAATGTCAACAATAATCTGACTGTAAACATCACTAGCCAATTAAGAAATTGTTTTAGGAAAATGATGTCTTTGCCTGACCACTCTGAAGTATGTTATTTTTATAATTCAACTGAAAACGGAGGGGCAAACTGTGTTGACCTACTTGACGAATACCACACACAGACAATAACACACTTTTTCCGACTTTTTACTTCTAATTGTGAATTTGCGAGAAAAGTTAACCTTGATTCTTTGAACTTTGTAGCTGGTCCGCGACTTGGTATTATCAATCCGACTTTGCAAGAAACGTTTGATTGGATCAATGGGAAAGAGCCAAAACCTCGGCATTCTGGTAAGAAAACTCGTTTTCAGCGAGCTAGAATTGCGATTGCTTTTTTTAAGAAAGAACATGATATTAATATTATGTTTATTGTCACCAAAGGTCAACCTTCACTCTTGATTACATCAAAAAAACGTGGGACATTTATTCTTACTCCTGATTTGCGTAAAACTACTTCAAAAGTCTTGCACATGGCTCTCTGTGACTCGTATCTTTCGAAATGGGAAAAAGGCTGCACTTCAAATTTCATTACCTCAGCCATTAAACTTTCACCAAAAATTAATAAAGCTATTTATCGAGGTGACATTTCTGAGTTTGCTTGGCACTTTATCCATCGTGCTCGTACAAATACTTTGTCCATCAATGCAAAACCACATAATAAAGGTAATAAAAGACTGTGTCGATTATGTCACACTGAAGACGAAACAATGTTGCATATTATTCAATCTTGTAAAATCCATTTGACTCTTGGTTTTGAGAGGCACAATGATTGTCTTGATCTGATTTCGTCTCACTTGTCGAAAAATTCAAATTTGATTGTTGTTGTTGACCATGTATGTTCACTTGTTCCGGAATCGAAAGAGTGAGTAGATTTAATGATCACTGACATGGTGCGGAAAAAAATATTTTTAGTTGACATGAAATTTCCATGTGATACAATTAATAATTTTGCACTAGTAGATCTTCTTAATTTACAAAAATACGATTCGTTGAAAATGCAAATACAAGATGCCAAACCTGACTTAAAAGTGGAGCTTGATACTTGTATCATCGGCTCTTTAGGTTCCTTTCCTCCAAAGACTCCTGAATTACTTTTAAAGATTAGAGTTGATCGAACTCACCTGAAAGGTTTATTAAAAGATTGTGCGCTAAGCAATATTTCACATTCTGCTAGACGGTGGCACTACCACAAGACGGGTATTTTGGTAAATTTTGAAAAATTTCGATTTAATTAATGTTTGAGTTAAAATTGCCATTTGACTTGTGTATGTGATTTATTGTGTTAATTAATGAATTCCACCCTCTTCCAGGGAAAGGTTTAACTTTGCATAAAATTAAACTCTCTGTTTACACTTGGTAGCAAATTAATCTAGAATGAAGAAGCCTGATGGTATTTTTCCCAAATCTGCTGAAAACTTAGTTCTGAAGGATGGAAATAAAAGCAGATAAAGATTCAATATTCGATAAAGAAATGGACCTCAACAATCAATGTCAATTATCAATAATAAATCTGGGCAGATGTCAGAAGGCGATAATCAAATGCTGAATTCCAATGACCGAATCTACTTTGATGCCTTAGATTTGTGATCAGCTTCCACTACAAAGATGCTGCATCAAAAGCCAATCGAGATTCAATGCCGGATGAAAATGCCGATGAAAGAGAATCAGAGCCGAGGACAATTAAGAGAAAATTCGATTGCAACTGCGTCAAGAGTTCCTCAACAATAAGATGAAATATCGAAACTCAATTGGATCTTTTGCTTTTGGAGAGTCTCAGAACGGCAAGCTCCATGTAGAGCTGTGTCCGATATGAAAAATTCAAAATTGTTATATAAATAAATTTTTATATGAGTGATTTTTCTAAGTCTACGACTTATTATTATTATTATTATTATTATTATTATTATTATTATTATTATTATTATTATTATTATTATTATTATTATTATTATTATTATTATTATTATTATTATTATTATTATTATTATTATTATTATTATTATTATTATTATTATTATTATTATTATTATTATTATTATTATTATTACCATTACCCTTATCCTTATCGTTATTATTATTAAGATTTTGTAGGGATCCGTCCTTATTCCTCAGCGTTAAAAAATTTTATTGATATACAACATTAGCCGTAATCCATCTGTATTTTTCGGTTTTCGATAAAGTATTTTTGTAAATTCGAAAATTTTAGCAGCGTTCCGCCCTTATTTTACGGTTCATCCCTATTCTACAGTTTTCGACAAAGTATTTGAATTTATTCGGAAAATTTGAGCAGCGTCCCGCCCATATTTTCCGCCTCAACTCAAATTAATTTATTAATTTCTTATTTAAAAACATTATTTTTCATGATTTTGGTCGTTCGGATTAATCTTTTTCCGATGGCTATTCATTTTAACTGTTGCAACGATTTCGCAATTTTCCCCGCTACCCATTCCCTCTTTTTGTCCTTAAGATCTATTTATGTTCATATTCTATTTAATGAGTGCCCACTGGACTACTCGGTGTTAGATATTTTGAGCCGATTGTTGTTAAATATTTATGTCAATTTTACAGGAAACGGATGATGAAGGAGCAGCCAAAGGACTACTCATTTACCCTCCAATTTCCCCTATGTACGGATAATATTGACGATCCAGCTCCTGCGTTCCGCACGCCGGAGCCTTCACGGGCACGAACTATTGGCGATTTTACACGCACTTACACAGTTCGATAGTGTGTTTTATTTTTCTATCTTGCGTTATGTTTTGGCTGTGGGCCGGAAAAAGAATAACAAATAAAATTTTACCATAGCATTTGGAATAAAAGTTTCGACGCACTAAGGCTATAGATAGAAAATATTTATTCAGCATATTACATCGGCCACATACGGCAATTCGTAATGCATAAAAACCTTGTGAGCATAATCGTTAATACCATTTGAAATTCATTGTGTCCATTCCATAAAATTTACTTCGAAAATCCCATAAATTTAATTCGAAAAATCATCCATAAATTCGATTTGAAAAATCATCCATAAATTTAATTGAAAAAAAATCACCCATAAATTCGATTCGAAAAATCATCCATAAATTCAATTTAAAAATTACCCATCAATTCCCTTCGAAAAATCAATTAATAATATTGCACCAGTTGAGAGTGGTCGTGTTCAGCAAAACACTTACCCGTGTTAATTGCCTGAATGCACGGCTCTCAACCAGTTATACACACCGACTAATTCTCTGCAATGAAATTTTCTCCGAAAAATAAGACTGAAAATTTGTGAAAACACATCAGTATTTATACCTATAATTTGGCCTTAACCTTGCGTGTAAATTTTACTGCGATTAAACAAAATTCGACCTTGAAATTATTTGTGTTATCTAAATTAAATTTTTATTTATTTCTTAATTTAAATTGGTAATTTCTTTTTAACATTTTTAATTAAATTTATTCAGCTAAAAATATTTTATTTTTATTCATTTAATTCATTAATTTTTACTTTTATATAAATGGTCATTTTACGGTCGAATTTTCTTGTTATTATGTTAATTTTTATGTAAATTTCGTGCGGTTCTTGATGCATTTTGTATTTATTTTATTTTACTTTTATGTTTTTGATTTTATATTTATTTATGTTCTCTCAGATTTTAAAGTGTTTAGTTGGTGTTGTATATTGTATTTTAAGTTATCTTGGTGCTGAGTTTTCGTGCTGTATTACTGATGCATTTAAACAATTCTCAAGACTATTTATGTGCTAGCCCAACATCTAGATGGATAACCTCTCAGCGGACACACCAACCAATGTGCAAATAACGATATCTACTAGAACATCTCCTGTCAGGGAGGAAATACACGAAAATTCCAGCGGAAGATCCACCCCGCAAATTATTTCGGTTACCGAGCCACCAGTGCGTAATAAATTCAACCCAGTGGCTCGAAATGCTTCTCGTAACATCCAGACCCAACTCCACGCAGACCTAAGGAGAGATATCTTCCGGTGGATATCGATGCCAAAGAGAATTGATGAGAAAATCAGATTTGACGATAGTGCTTATTTTTGTCGTGATTAAATTGAATTTTTAGCTTTTCTTAATCTGAATAGAATTTTTGATTTAGTTGTTTGTTTTCTTTGATATTAAACGAATAGTGTTGATTGTGCATTAAATGTGTGTGAACTTTACTAATGAGTAATTAAAAACCTCCGTAACGATTTCTAAAACTAGTAATTAACAAATAAATTAAATAACCAAAATATCAATATAAATATGTAAGAAGTTTGGACAAAATTAATAAAAGCTTTAGTATATATTTCGACTCCTTAATACCTTCATGAAATTTTCCATGGTTCACTCTTTGAAATACTTTGAAAAAACAAAATTCGACCTCGAAGTTATTTGTCTAATCTAATTCTAATTTTTCTTATTTCTTAATTTAATTTGACTATTAGTTTCTTTTATTTTTAATTAAATTATTTCCAATTAAATTATTTCATTTCATTTCTTTTCATGAACTCTTGTTCTTTTAATTAAATTGTCAATTTTTGGTCAAATTTTTGTGTTTTCTTGTTATCTCGGTGTTTATTTCGTGCGGATCTTGTTGCATTTTGTTATTATTTTTAGGTTTTAATTTTATATTTTAATTATTTCTTTCTCATATTTTAAAGTGGTTATTTGATGTTTTATGGGTCTGATTTCAAATCTGCGTGTTGTATTTGTGTGTTATTACCAGTTCATTTAAACAAAATTGTGTTCTAGCCCAAGAAGGGTAAGAGAGATACTGTGTGGATATTTAACATAACGAAATGTTTACAGGCCATACAAAAATCATGAATACGGACAACGATAAGAAGGACTAAGGGAATGGACATAAAGATAGATGATATGAGAGTATGGATTAACATTTGAAGGAGATAGTAGAATAATGGAACCTAAAAATCGAAATCGAGCACAGGCCTTCTATCGGCAGCTCGTTGGACCCATGGATCGTTCGGTCAATTATAGCATTAGAAATAGCGCTCACTTTTTGCGGACGATCTACCCCCTCGAACACAGTTCCAACGTTGCTTAGCGACAGGTGCTGAGTGGTAAGCGAAAATTTTTGTATGGTGTTGTCTGGGTAACAACCATATAGTTTTAAAATATCAACACCTTGAAACACACCAATTTACTGAAACGCCACCGTAGTGCACTATACTAATAACTAAGCCCAATTAAAACTGGGAACCTCTGAACTATTACATGATCTCCTATGCAACAACTTTTATTTACATAAGCTGATTTGTTTAGTAATTTCATTTTTAAAATAAATGTTTATCAATAATTTCCTTAAAAGTAATATCAAACAAATCAAAGCAATACATAAATATAAATGTCAAAGTTTATTTAAATAATAAATTGCTTTCTTATAAAAAAAGAGTTCACATGAATCTGATTCTACATTGCAATATATAATATTTTTGTCTTTCATGTTGAATTTCAAAATTTGTTTAAATATGAAATTTTCTCATATAATTTAAATTAATGAATTCTATTAATAGACGTAAATATTGTATATTTGATGATTTATTTTGTATTTATATATTTTCAGCTGATCTAAACGCCAGAATAATTAATACAACTGGAGCTCGCCCTAGACCTCAGGTGCGTTATTAGTTTAAATAATTCTGATGTTAAGAAATTGCAAATGGTAACAAATTACTTTCATATTTTTTAGAATGCTAGACTTGTTTGTATTCCAAGTAATAGTACTCAAGTTATGCAAACACCGCAGGCATCTAACCGTAAGTGTCGCCTAATTATTGAAAAAGTTATTTGAATTTATTAATATTTCGTTATTATGAACATATATATTTTTTGTATATAAATCAGTGACATTATTCAAAATTTTCGAGCTTAAGTTAATATTGTAAATATTAATTTTCCATTTCAAGTAGTTATCATTGTGTTAATATATTTTCATGTACACCTGTTATGCTTTTTGTTTTTTAACTTCAAAAGTAAAAGTAAAAAATTCAATTTTTACTAGATTCCTTTTTTATTTATTTTTATAATTAATATTTGGTATAAAACTATCATTTAACGAATCAACAATATCTGCGTTACTATTACTAGAACTTATGAACGATCTTTTTCAATCTTGACGCATTTACAGAATTCCAACTCTACTACTATGTGTTTAATAGTTCTTCACGTAATTTTTTTTGTGAAAACAATAATGGTCAGTTTAATATTTCTCTCACACTCTTATCCATTGACTGTATTACAGACGTGATATTTTATATTAAACATATAATCAATCAGGTTGTAACCTTCTATTGAAGGATTTCGATTTATGTAAATATTTACTTCTGATATGAACTGATTTTTATTACCATTGCTTAAAAATTTAACCGTTAACGAATTCGTTTTCCAATCATCGTATAAAATTAAAAGACTCACTAAAGATTTAAACCTGAATTTATAGTTCTCTAATATCATATCGTTCTTTAAAATTTTCGAACAATTCCGAACTTGCTTTGAAATTTGAATATTTTTTGCAATAACAGTCATTTGCAATAAGGTCATTTTTTGGATGAACCACATGAAAATACACTTAAAACTCCTTCAATTGTGCAATACTGACTCAGTAGATATGACAGGCGTATATTTACTTTAGTCAGTCGCGAGTCAATGCAATTTCGTTGCATACATTGTTGGAAACCTATTACATAACAAATTATGTATTTTCTCAATCCGGATAATAGAGGTTCTAAATCTCTTATTTATATTAGTTATCTTACCTCAAAAATACTGAGCATTTTTTACTATTATTTAGAGTTTTCGGCAGTTTTATTTGCGTTATTTAGCAAATGGGAACTGAAATTAAAAAAATTCTAATTGAGAGAGCATATCACAGGCGAACAAATGATAAATGAGTTTACTGAAGTTACAATTTATAGATTTTACGTTCACTGTATTTATTATGACTCGGAATCTACATTTAGTAACATAACAAGAATTGCAATTTTTCATATTTTTCCGAATCCTACATAAAAATCTTTATTATAAGAATGTAATTCAAATAGATAAATATTTAGTTTTATATTTTGATTTTAAAAGATTCGCTCATTTCATCAATATGACATTTGACAAATATTCCTTTACTCTCTAGTTGAATCTTTCTTTATCAATTTGGAAAGAGACCTGGGAGAAAGATTCGATTAGAGAGGAAGCGAAAGAGAAATACTCGGTTTATTTCGCGTTGAAGTGACGCTGTGACTTACATGTTTATTAATTTGATTTGTATTTTTATAAATAATTATTTTTAAGTTAATCTAAAATATATTTTTTACTTTTAACTATTTAAATTACTGATTTTTGAGTATTTAATTTGAGTTACCGTATTGATTATATACAAGAGCTAGGAAAAAAAAGTATTGCTACCATCCGGGTTTTGGTACATTTGTAACCAATATGTAATAATTGCAAATGTCAAAGGAAGATAACATATTTATCTATCAATTAGACCAGTGGTTACCAACCTTTCTCAGAACAGTGACCCCTATAAGCATTTTTTCTCAGCCACCCCTCTTAAATTTTAAAGTAAGTATAATCAAAAATTTTCTATTCAAAATTGTATTAGTAAAAATTGCTCAACTGTCAAATATATTGGCTTTATAAGTATTATAAAAAATAATTACCAAAAATTATTCAGATAATTTCATCTAAATTTTAAAATGATCATTATTAATATGCAAAGAAAATAATCGATATATTTGATTTTATTTTAAACATAATCCAAGTGAAACGTGCTTAAACAATACCATTTTATAGTAAATCACGGCATAAATTATTCAATAACTTAGCATGTTTTTATAAAGGCTAGCCTCCAAAAAATCGCACCCAAAACCAAATTTAGACCAACTGCGCCTCCTTCTATTCATTTATTTTTATTATTATTATCTGTAGTATTTATATATTTAGTTTGAATACAAATTAAAATAAACTGTATAGAAACATGGCAACGTCCCCTTCCGTGTGTTATCGCCCACCAGGGGGCGATATAGCCAACTTTGAGAATCAATTATACAATAAATAATGTCAATGTAGTGCACCTATGAATGATAGCATGCATATGATCAGTATTTAGTCAGAACTCTATTTTTGATTACTGCGTTAATACGGGGTGGTATTGATTTCACTAGCTTACTAAGGAATTTTGCTATTTACCCTAATAACATTCCTCATTATTACTTTCGATGTTTTGTGCTTATCTAGTTGAGATTTTCAATGAGCTTATAAGTTTTATATGGAATTTAAATCTAAGCTTTATGAAGGTCATATAAGTACATTTATGTGTGATATTGATAATGCTAGATAATGTCATTCCACCACCCTGAATCATGTGCCTCGTCTTTTTGAGGTTTGTACTAGATGAATTGAGTTTCACCAAATCATATTATTGTTCCAGTGATTTAAGGTACCGTTGCGAATAGTGTGTCCTGTAAGCGTAGCAGTAGTTTGCTCTACAAACTGAGCATGAGTTCGTGAAACAGCAGATAGTTTTCTTTAGGTCCTGTCACCCCGAATTGTCATTGCCCATGGTTTATTTTTTCCTTCCTTTACACATATTCTTACATAATTGAACAATTAATCCCAAATTGCTGTGCAAAATCAAAGGAAAATAGGAATGTTAAAAAACAATCGTTACTTATATTTCTACGCGAGCTAATAAGAGGTCAAACGAAAAAATTATAATGAAATTACTAAAACGCTGTTCATATAGAAATAATTAACATTTATTAATCAAATAGATAATATTTTTGTGATAAAAAAAATAATGTTTGAATAATAAATTTAAAATGTTAAAAAAACCATTCATGTAACAGTACAATTGTTAATTATATCATCTTACATTGATTTGGTATGATTTATAATGTTACATACAGAAATTTAATAAATAGACCAATGTAGTTTATAGCGAAGTCTGCAGCCAATATATAATGGTTAAGAATCTTATACATCAGTGGTTACCAAAGTGGGTGATAACACCACCCCATCCACATTAAGCGCTGAAACTTTCTAGGGTGGCGATAGCGAATCAATAGGCAATTGATGGCTTTCAAGCAGTCTTGGGGTAAGGGGCAGCTCAAAGAAGTTAATAGCAAACATTTTAAAATCAATAATTTTCGTGACTTTGCAATCGAAATCATCAAGTTTTAAATTCTCAAATATAATGACTAGTTTCCACAACTAAGTATATTGGACATAATTACGTAATTTATTCAGCCCAGCCCGTTATGAGATGACTATAGGTATTTGCAATGATTTGTGCAATGCTGAGTAATGTATCAGAGTGCTATTTACGCCGAAATTATCAGATGGCTTAAACGTCATAAACTGTTATAATGAGGGGTCGTTTAAAGAGTTTTGTCTTGCAAAATCGGCGGTAGTCCAAAAAGGTCCAGGAACCACTGTTATACTCCATTAGCAACATCATTGAAAAGCTAGATTTTCATAAAAAAAAACCGGATGGTAGCACAACTTTTCCCACTCATTTATTTATAATGATTGGTTTTACAAACGCTTTTATCATTAATCACCTCGACATAATTAAAATCCATTTTTTCTTTCACTTTCTAGAAAATTCCATAACGAATAAATTGTGCAAATTTTTCAAGAATCTTTTAGAGTTAGAAGAAAAGCAAGGTCGATATAACGAGAGTGTTGCAGTGATACAAAAATATATTGTAATATTGCTATTTTAATAATGCACTCAATATGTTATAATCGTACAGAATAAAGAGATAAATATTGACGAATTGGGAGTTCAACTCAAAGGAAATGCGTCTAAAGCTACACTTCCAGATTCCTTAATGTCATCACTTAACTCTAATATAGATGATTTGCGCCGGGAAATGTTTTATGGTCGTGTTAGGATCGATGGAATTAATCCGCCACCGGAAAACGTTTTAGATCTTAATCACCAAACGACGATAATTAGCAGTAGCAATAATATGAATATCAATATTAATAACAGTTCTAATAACATAATAAATTCAAACGGAGGAACAATTAACCTACGTCTGCCCACCAATTCATTAATACCTCAACGACCAATAACATACCCACAAGTAAATAATATCATTACTCGCCCTGTTGTTACCCAGCAATCACAAATATTACGCCAAGCTAACATACAAGCTAGACAGTTACGACCCGCTAATCCCAATCCCCAGCCGGTTTTCTTCTTCACAATCCGTTTTAAGTATCCCAAATGCTAACCTACGTTCAATTGCACCGAGTTCCCCGATTCGTCAACCTTACATTCAAAACACAATATCAACCAATCAAATTCGCGCGGTTGCCGTGTCCACTAGTGCCCTCGCCAATAACACGAAATCTGCACCGGTTATTAATAGCGATGAGTTGAAAATCGAAACCGTTACGTCGATGGTTGAACATTCATCTCCACAAAAACATCAGTCTCACGAACCAATGTCAACAAATAGCGTCAGCCTACCGACAAATATCATCAACCACCACAATTATCGGAATAAAATCAATGAAATCATAAAATCTGAAAGTGGAACAACCATAAATATATCGGATGAAGCTCTTAATTACGTGTCGGAAGCTATGGAGAATTTCTCGATAACGCTCCTGGAACAGGCTGCTGTTTTTGCTTGTCATCGTCAAGAGTTATTCAAAGATGATCCAATCTATAAGAAAATCGATGATGTAAGGTCACAAATGAAATTTCTCCAGGAACTCGAAGACTACCAGCGGAATTTGGAAGATGATAAAATTAAAGCCGAATTGTTTAAGCAGGCGAAATCTCGATCGAAAATGGACAATCAAGAGCAATTGAAAATCAAAGAAACAGTCAGGAAAATGCAGGAACACGACAAAAACTGGGACGAGTATTCCCGAGCAAACATGACTGCATTGAAAGCCATTGGAAATAAAAGAAAAATTATCGAATCGGAAGATCCGAATGGCATTCCAATCGGCCTGAAAACGGCCAGATTGGTTAATCCTAATAATCTCAATTCAAATTTCCAGAATCAGGTTCCTAATTCTCAGATATATATCAATCCGAATTTTGTTGCCGGGAAATCTCAAAGACCCTCTACAGTTGCACGTTTTCGCAACAAACGAATCATTCTCAAAGATTTTCAATTGGTTTTAGATCAAGACGTCAAATTGAAGAGATTTAAAACTTATAAAAAGATTTTCACTTATGGCCGTTATTGATTTCATATTTTTTGTAAATTTGTTTACGTAAATAAATTCTATTTCTTTATTTTGATTTTACAATATTTTTATTATTAAATAAAATATCTTTCTATTATTTTTCATTTTATCATGACAAAGAGCTTTCAAGGGTTTTTCTTTATGATTCATGATTTTAACATAAAAGAATTATAGTAAGACTAAATTATAATTCCTGCTTTGTCGTTGCTCTATCTCAACTTTTGTTATTCTTTAACATTTTACTTCTAGTTAGCTGCGTGAACTTAAATTTTACAACTGACTAATTGTTAAAAGGAAATTACTTAGAATTAATGAATGTTAAATCAAAATTAAGAATTGCTACTTAAGTAAAAAAAGCTGGAACTGGGCAATTCTCATCGAATTGAGTTAAATTCATTACATGTTTGGACTAATATTAAAAAAATTTCAAACTTGCATTTGGGTCATAATAATGGAACAAATCTAGAACATCAAAAAGTAATATAACATGATAGGAATTTCACATTGAATTTCTATTTTGATTTAAATTTGGAAAATGTTTTTTATTAGCGGCAACAAAGATATGTTTCGATTTTTGTAACGTGCAAGTTTGATTTCACACATAATCACAACCGAATATATTCACATCAGTTTTGCGACTGTTTCCAGTCAATCGAGAAAACTTGATGTTAGTCTGTATCAGCCAGTCGAGACAAGTCATTTTTGCAAGATTTGTTAATGTTCTTTTGTATTTAAATGCTTGGGTTTGTCGGTAAAGTGTGAAATTAACAATTATCGATCTGACTTAAAATAACTTGCTATGGTATACAATTACACAAAATGATTAAATAATGTAACAGTTTTTATTGAGTGCATGTTATAACAATAGCCAAAAATAACTCTGTTGAACAAAAACTTAGAATTTACGACAACGTAGTCCAGCTGTGGCCAACAGTTTTAGCCACATTGAAAAAAAAATTTGTAGAGAACACAATTTGATTTCCTAATTTGGGCTTGTTTTTGTTCTCTTAAAATCTGAGCCTACTAGTCAATAATGGCCTTGTCTTGTTTCATTGTTTGATTGTCGGTAACTATCGTTTTTGAATTTCTTTCTTTTACTACTGCTTCTCGGAATTATGGAACATCATTTCCTTTATTACTATCCACTACCGTAATGATTTTATCCTTTTTTTTCTGTAATTTCATTATTTAACTATCTGCAACAAAGTAAAAAAAAGTTGCTGGAAAAATGACAGGTTCTGATTTTAAATGGTGCGTTATGGAGTCAATTATTTTATTTCACCATCTAATATTTTGTTTTTCAAATTGCTGATTAATTTGTGAAATTCAACTTTCGATAAATGTAAATTTTTTTGTAATATACTATTTCCCAAAAATATTGTAATTATGAAACCCCTCCTAAATAAAAATTCTAAAAATATATATAAATAGTGGCAGGTGGCACAAATTATTGAACACTAAAATTGTAGCAGCATTTAAAGTTCGCACATGCTATTTATAATAGGTTATGGAGGCGATTTCGTAAAAGGATCAAAATCTTATATTATTTTAAGTCAACTCTAGTCTTTATATCACTTTACCTTTTGACGAGTGATTCTTTTGAACCATCTTTAAAATAAAGTTGATTATTTTTCTCTTAATCACTATATGATTCATTAAGGGTCCCAGGCAATGAGATCATTGTATATTATGAACAATAATTTCAGTAGAAAGTAATGTGATAGATTATTAATGCTAAATATCCTTTAATGTGCTTTGAGAAAGAATTTTATTGGTGACAAAATTATTACAATTACTTTTTATTCTTTCTTGCAGTTACCCTTTTTCTCAGTTCCCATTTTCCTGCAGTTTGTTATATTTACAATAGTAGGTGAATATCTTGATGTACTTTTGGGTTTAAATACAATAAACCTTTGATGGCTAATAATAAATTTTCATCACATTTAATATGACATCTAAAAAGATTTTACATTTTAATAGAGTCATAATTTCATCGGTTTCCCTAAAAAGAGTAAGCTGTATTATTTTTGTCCTCATTTGTTTCTGAAATGATTTTTCCTTAAGTTGTCTCTCAGCTATGCAATATTCAAAGAGGGCATCTATGAAGTGCTCAATATTTATGAAACACAAATAGAATCGCTGCGTCGGTATTGTGAATTCCCTTTGAAAACCCAATAAATATTGCTCACATCTGTCGACATTGATATTACTTGCTAAAACATTTTGATCTCAAAATGCCACTCGCCAAATAATAAGTAAATTTGAACGATACAAAACCTTCCGGGATTTCACGGCGTATAGAAATATTTCTGTAACAATAGCTTGTGATTAATTTGTACACAATTCCTATTTATGAAAATACTGAGAAATTCGAACAAAATTTATGCAACTTCTGTAAATTCCCGATCCTTTCTCCTATCTCCATATCTCTTTTGTACTTGATGAGTAGCTCACTAAATTCTTACGGTCAAGTGGGATTATATTTTCTCTCTCTCTCATTAATCTTCCATAATTCATTTTTTCTTATAGCTGCAATTAAAATTCTTGCTATTGTCAGTGCCGGATTCACGTTCTTGCCACTCATAGGCAATGCAAACTAAAACACTATATAATTTTTAAGAAAATTAAAAAAAAATTATTTATAATAAAAACTATCATTTTTCTGTCATTGATCATTGTTTATTTAATAAAAAATAAAAAATATTATTATTTAAATTTGATTAAAATTTTAGTAAAAAACACTTTTCAAGCCCCCCATTTCAAATAGTGCCCCTAGAAAATCGTCTACATTTGTGACCAGGTCCATATTTTATATACTTTATCAATTTGTGTTAGACTCATTGACTCGTTAATATTTAAAGATAAAAAAAATACTAAATTATATTTTCTTTGAAAAGTCGTCTATTTCGGTTGGATTTGCATATAACAAGATTTCACCAAACGTTCACATTTATTAACATTACTTTCGTTTTCTCATTTTGATGTGGATAATTGACACTCTCATCAAACTTTATTATCATATTTGAGTTCATATATATCTTTTCCTTAGTTATCATCGTATAGTTTTATTTGAAAAATAATTTAACCTTTTCCCATGATGTGGCTTTCAGGTTATATTGGACAATATTGCATATATGAATGTCTTGAAGCTTTTATATATAATGTAATTTCATTCGTATCGTAAGACTCTGACTTTATTTGGATATGAAACCTCACCAATTGGTCATATTTCTTGCATTGAATTAGGTTATCTAAGTCAAATACCCTCATATTTCGGGCATTACCTTGAGATGCGGTTTGTAACATTATAGTAATTAAGGAAGTCAACATAACATTTTACATCCCAAATTTACCCTAACTAGAGTCATGAAGGTTTCGAAAGTTGAGTACCAATCTTAAAATTAGAAATGGGAATTCAACCATTTCTTATTCATGCATTACTTATGAAGGGAATTTTATCTAGTAAAATAATTTTAATGCATATCAAATTATACTAATTACTAGTAAAATTGAAGAAATACAAATCACTAAAAAACAGAAATGTTTATATTTGATATCATCTAGCTAACAATTGCCGCGGGGAATTTCACGCATACGATGTCGTTGCCTTGACCATCAACAAGTTCCCAAGTGATAGTCACACGAAGACTGGGATAAATTTTACGAATTTCAATAGTATTTGTATAAGTGACATTCGTTTGTGACTTGATGGGGCAATTTGGAGTTGAGAATTTACACAAATCATTATCGGGAAGAGGAAATGGAACATTGAAAATTCCGACTTTTCCGTGAACTGAAACTTTGCCAGATGAAACATCCTCATTGGATTTATATTTTATTGTAATTGAAGGTTTTGTTCCTTTAACCAATTGGCAGGGGTTCGTATTGCATGGTGAAATTTCCACAGATTGAACCTGTCCTTTTTTGGATCCACAATCAAGATATACTGTTGGTTCCACAAAGGACCAACTGATGACCGATAAAGCAATCAATGATATAAGATACATTTGTATATGAATAAATGTAGAACTAAATTATTTAGTTTTATACTATAATTTCTGATGTTAGGTTCCCAGTGCAATTAGTTGATAGTTATTAACACTAAAATCATTCCAAAGTTTTCAATGGTTCGATTATTTCAGAAATAACATTTTTATAATAATAATAACAAATAATAATAATAATAATAATAATAATAATAATAATAATAATAATAATAATAATAATAATAATAATAATAATAATATTAATAATAATAATAATAATAATAATAATAATAATAATAATAATAATAATAACAATAATAAATGTATATGTCAAAGGTTCTTTGAAGTAGTAAAATTTCAAATATATATATATATATATATATATATATATATATATATATATATTTCAAAAACCAAATTTTAATATTCATTAAATTTCCTGCACTGTTGATCACAATGTTAATGATGAAGCATTCATATATCTTTCTAAATCAAATAACTTTCCCAGAACTATTGATACCTATATATTGCTAGGTCATTAAACTGTTGGGCTTAGAGCCAAAATTAAAACAAATTTACAAAACCAATTTAAACAAAAAGGTGAAAATTGTATAAGTTAGAACAAAATGATTAATGTAGTTTTGAAATTGTCAATATGGCTGCCGTAACATAAACACGCACCGCAAGAAGAGACCAAAAATAAAATAAAACATTAATTAAAACAAATTAAAAATATAACAAAAATTAAATAAAACAAATAATTAATTAAAATTCGGAAAAATGCCTACAGATGCAAAAAGAAACATATGAAAAATAAAATAAACTGCCAAAACCTTGCAAAATAAGGTTTAGAAAAACACAGGCAGAAGAGGCGACCAGAAAACAAAATATTGGGGTTTAAAATAATATATTAAGAAAACAATAATAAAAATAAAATCCAACAATAAAATATTAATATATCAAAAATAAAGAAAAATATATAAAAATTACAAAAATATTTTGAAATTAATAAAATAATTAAAAAACCTTAAAATGGCGAAAAATCGCCCATTGGTCGCACACAGGCACAAAAATACTATATATACGGCAGTCATTTTCATAATTTCTAACCAAATTTAACCGAATTTTAACAGACTTCGAAAATTTTTGTCCGGCAGAAAATTTTTAGAAAATTTGTAGAAATTTTTAGAATAGCAGTGAATCATTCTTAGACAAAATTTTGTATGCCAATTCATGTCAATTTTTCCAATCGGGTTGTAAGTATTGTTTTCTTGTATAAATATATATTTCGAAGTCTTGTTACTTTGATTTTATTCTGGATGGTCGTGGAATCTTTTGGTGCCACCGACAAATCCCCCTAAAATCTTATTTATAATAAGTATTTAAATAGATGGTTCATGGGACCGACCGTGTGCCGGCTAGTGGGTGAAAACCCTTAGTTGAGCTCGTGGGTCATGCCTCGTGAACCCTCGGCAGTTCGCAGTCGGTTATGGCTTTGTGCACAGGACCGCTACGCAGGGCGCCGTTGTATACTCGAGGCGGCTGCTGAAATGTGGCCGGAGCGAGTCGAAATAAAATTCGGGAAGTGCGACTTTAGTTAAGCGGGAATAAAGTTTTGTAGGGAAAATTTAAAACTTTGTCAGAAAATAAATCAGAAATCAAATAGGTAAGGATAGGATAGGCTAGGAATGTAAATTTGAAAGTAGTTTTCCAAAAGTTGAATGATCTAATCTGACAGAAGAGAGGAATGTTTATTGAAGTGATCGCAGAGGGTTTTAATTACTTAAAATCATGGGAAACGTACCGGGAAATTAAGGAATTGTTGATCAAATTTTTAATATAAGGAAAGATAAAGGTAAACTAGGACAAATGTAGTCGATTCCGTGATTAGACAATGAAACAGGCAATTTACCAAAAAATAAGGGAGGAACGCTGCCCAAATTTTTGAAAGATACATTTATAAATAATGGGTAAAGATGATAAATAAGTATGGAAATTGTAGGAATAGACGAGTAAGGACCAGGATATAGAAAAAGAAAGACGTAAGACCTTCCATCGGCAGTCCAGAACCCGAAAGTGAAAATATCGTGAGGAGTAGTTCTAGTAATGGAGCTCACCTGCTCATGAATTTTCAACCCTTATGTACATTACCAACATGGCAATCACCATGGGTACATAGGAGGGATAGAATAATAATCTTGCTGGCGTTTAGGGGGGTAGATACACAAAAACCCTAGAAAAAATAAATAAAAACCAACCCTATTCGCCAACAAAACTATATGTGACACATAATGTACCATAGGACATATCATACATTCTTTGAATAAATAATAAAGAATTTTATTCTAACCTTCGAAATTTTCTAAATTTGTCTTCGACCCAACTGGCAATATTACTAAATTGTCTCTTCTTTTTACATTGTTATCGTAATTGAATTCGCTTTTCAATAATAGAATTAGTTTTATGGTGGGACACATCTTGATGTCATTAATTTGGTTTTAGTCTCTCCTAGTTTCTTACTAACTCTTTTTTTAGTCTATTAGGTGATTTCCATGCTTTCACATAACCCACTTATTTCAAGGTAATGTGGGGTTGGGGGTGTTTATAACCTTGACCCCTTTTATACAATGCAGTGCGTCTGCCACTGGTTACCCGTTGCTAAGCGAAGTTGGTAATGTAACCAATGGTTCTGAGACGGTCAAAGGTGATCTTTGTTTCCAAAACTGCTAAGACCCGGTCTGCAGCTGATCCAACGAGCTACCGATAGAGGGTCTGTGCTCGTTTTACTTTTAGGTCCCTTACTCTCTGCTTGTCTTTCAGCTTACAGTTTATTTCCTCGAATGAAAGTTTTATCGTCGTTAACTTGATACCCTGATGAAAAACATAATCAACGTAAACACAAATGTTTATTTAGACATCGAAATCATTTATAAACAACAAAAGATCAACACCATTTTCATAATGTTCCTAACGAAATTGTTCGGAATTTTCTCTATTTGGCCTTTTGTTGTTGGAGTTTCATTCTCTGACTCTCTGCTCGTTCTGGCCGGGTGTGGGTTTTCGGTTTACCCGTTAGATTTTTCGGACCATTTTGCTCCTTGTATGCCACTTGTGCTGGCGCGAATACCAGGGGGTAAGTGACAGCACTCCCCTCTTGGCTTGCTGCTACTACAGCAACTTCGAGCCCACGGATTTGGATCTTTTGGGCCTGGTTCAAAGCCTTCTGCTCCTACCATCCCTTTTGGGCCGCATTGATTGTAGAGGACGTTTCGAATAGGCATGTTACTCACTCCCTCTGTCGATTAGTGTCTCCAGGATGTCAGGTTGGAGAAGATGCTTGGGAACGACTAGATATACCGGCGCATCGAGCTCTAGGAGGGTCGGATCTTTTGGATCGTATGCTACGCTGTAATCGAATAGGTAGCCGTCGGATTTTGTAAATGATTTTGTAATCTTCGCCAACCGTCTACGTTGCTGGTTGGCTTTCCACCTGTATTTTCTTTCGAGGTGTTCGAATTGATGAAGTGCTACCTCGGCTTCATGGCGAATTTCTCTAGCCGGATTTCTTCCTGGCTCTCATTTATGGCGAGACTAGGCAGCTCCAAGTCTTCGTCATACCGATCCTGATTCCGGAGAGGCCATTCGGGTGTACCGTGTGTAGATAGGTAGTATTCCGTATCCCACAGGCTTGTCGATAACGTCTGGCGAATTTGGTGGGGATCGTCAATGTGGTGTGATTGTTATCCGAGCAACGTTCACGAGCATTTCCTGTTACTGGTAAATTAAATTTTATTGTATGTTCAATATTCAATATCATGCATCATAGATTCTCAATAGCTCCTTTATCACATGAAAATATTACCTAGTTGGTTGAATATATGTGTAGGTTTGCAAAATTAACAAAATTTACTCCATTCAGTAGGAATGCATTATATTATACCTGATTATTCAATTTATATTTTTCAGACAATGTAGCTTACGTCTTTACAGATCGAACATCATAACACCATTTCAAATTCGAATCAATTGTACTCCTAATTAAGAAAAGGACAACAATACCTCATCTTTGCACTGGGAACCATAAGACTAAGACATGCATTACACTGGGTAATAATGTAGTAGACCATTTATCATTTGTAAATAAATTCAATAGGTTAACTTATATACATACAGCCCTTTTAATATATCAAATGTTTATAACGCACCTAATAAACGCACTTAATATTCAAATGACAGAAATCATTTAAATTTGGGCTTAACATATAACTATTGACCACTTACGGTGACAATTATTTACTGAGCATGCCAAAACCATAAATCTAATGTTACTTTAGGTATTTACTATTATCATGAAATGAAAACTCAAACCCAATCTACTTTATATTTTGGTAATCATTACTATTAAGAATGAGACGATTTGCATTAACTATAAAATATTACAAAATGAAGTCAACTATTACGAAAAACCATAAAACTCAATACGCAGTTTTTATTAAATTAAACATTAGAAAATTAAAACTTAAACTTTAGTTATAAGTAATAAAATGTTCTACCCGACGAATGATCCTCTGGCATATATTGAGATTTTGTGCTATTCGCGGTGCTGACGTCGTGCTTCTTCAACCGGTTCAAATTTTGCATGTCTTGAAAATAAAATGTTAAACTCATTAGGTAGACAGAGTATTTATATGGCGGGAATGAATCATGCCACTCGTGATCTGTACCGTCACGAGAACTTTCTGTGACTGTCGCTTATTGGCTCTGTTGTAACTGACATTCTCTATGTACTTTTCTACCAAGGATTTCTGCTATTAGATATTTCTAGTGGTCATGTTGCTCACAGTCATTCTGAGTAGAGTATGGGTGTGCGTTACTGGCGATTGTTCTACTTTTTCCAGTCGATACACACCGAATTTCGAATGCGTCAAGCAGTGTGTAGGGTTCAGCATCACATGGGTTAGGTAATCTTATGATTACCTCATAATTTTCAGATTATAGTATTTACTTTCAGATATCGAATTGGGATTTAATTCTTTTACAAATGCTAGCGTATTTCTGAACATTACTCGATTTTTATTCACCACTCGATGCCTGCTCTCTTGCGACATCTGATCTGCTTCAACCTCCTAGCGAGAATGTCGTTACAATACAGTCAATGGGACTCGCTACGGCCTTTGGGTAGTTATTCATCTCTACGGGGATTTCAGCTCCTTTGTAATTCCAAATTCAAGTTGTCAAATGGATGCATTTTGGCCATTCGCACTTCCTGATTCTTCTAAATGGATATCACAATGTCAAATGGTCTACGAGAATATTTTACAAAGGGGGTTGGTGGTGATATAAACTGGACATGACCTTAGGTGAGTATTTTCCATTTATTAGTTTTATGATTTTACCTTTAAGGGTAGCGTTTATAGTAAGACGATTGTTGAGTCCAAACGGTTGAATTTTATTTCAAAGACATGAGAATGGAATTACTCATCGTCCTCTATTTTTACTTTGTAAGGAGGTGAGATATATTTTTATGGAATGTAATTATTTTAAATTTAAAATAAAATAGTTTATGAGTTAATCGTCTTATTTTGTCTCACATAAATTTCTATGTCTATTTACTCGTGATTATTACTATATTCTACTTGTAAAATGTTCTAGGTATTATAAATGCATTATGATCGTTATTACGTTTAATGAATTTTTATGACGATTGGAGTCATGCTCTAGATTTAATGATAGACGTGGTAATAAATTATTATACTAATCATTTTATGTTTGTGCGATTTGCGAACTTACCTTGGGTTTTATTTCAGATACTACGGCGGATTTGGTATATTCTTGTATTTTAGTTTGGACTTATGTGTTTAGTTTTATTAATAAATTATTTTTGAATTTACCTTTTGATTTTGGAATGTCTGTTTTATGTTGGCTTCATGATCTAATACGTTTATTTTATCATGTAATTGTATTCTCTATATGATTGTAGGGTTGATTACAGTGGTTTTTATGGGTTTTGATTTTCTGTTTTTAGTTTTGTGAGATAATGGATAATTTTCACTACTAGTTGAGTCATATGCTCAATTATGACTTCACAAATGTGACTTTAGGGGTTGTTTTTAGGTATCTAGTTTTAATTCGTTGGTATTAATACATTGGGTTGCCTTTCTCGAGACATTATTAGCGGTTTCTTAGCGGCTAAATCTTTATATTCTTTACTAAATTTATCGTTTAATTCTTATACCGGCAAGTACCGTCTTAGGTGTATTTAACAAATTTTATTTAATTTCACTAATATGATCGTTATATCGATTTCCGCAAGCCCCCTTCCCTTTAACCAAAAGTTGACCCTAAGATGTTCATGTGTTTATATTAGATTTTAAGAGTGCCCACCGGACTACTCTGTGTAATAATTTTAGCCAATATGTGTTAAAATTTAGGTCGGTTTTTCGGGAGTGAGTGGAAAGCAAGTCAGCCAAAAGACCGGTTCCCGATCTCCCAACTGCCCCTATAAGCGAAAATAATTTGACGTTAAAGCCCGTCGTTACTCACGGCGAGTTCTCTCAAGGGCACGAGCTATTGACAAATGAGCCACACTTACACCACTCGATAGAGATGTGTAATTTTAATTACTAGCTTGTGTGTGGCTGTGGGCCAGAAAAATTTAGACAGAAGTAAAACAAATTCATCTTTTCATATCATATATATGCTCATAATATTCTTTACATAGTTGCATCATTCATATGGCATACTCATAATAATCGTTCGTGCTCACTTCAATAGTTTTCGATAGTATCAAAAATATAATCGTTCTCGAGTCCTGTTTCCAGAAGCTTGTGATCCAATACTGTTAAAAAACGCAAGAGCTTTTCAGAGAAAAAGTGATCCCTCACAAGTGATATATTATGCGAAAATGAATTGGTATTTATACCTATTCTGTGACCCTAACCTTGCATGTTAAATTGAATGCGATAAAACAAAATTTGACTTTGACATTATTTGTATAATCTAACTCTAATTTTTATTATTTTGATTTAAATTGACAATTTATTCATTAAATTTTTATTTAAATTATTTCTAACCAAAATTATTTTATTTTACTTCGGCTTTTTTTGTTAGTTCTTCTTTTACGTAAATTGTTAATTTTTCGGTCAAATTTTATGTTATTATGTTATTTTTATGTTATTTCGTGCGGATCTTGATGCATTTTGTTATTATTTTAATTTATTTTTATGTTTTATGATTCTATATTTTTAATTATATCTTTCTCGCATTTTAAGGTGTTTACTTGATGTTTTATGGTTCTGATTTTAAAATCTGCGTGTTATTTTTGCGTGCTGTTTCCAATTCATTTAAGCAAAACTCAGTGCTAGCCTTACAGTAATCTTTAATTAAAGTCGGGTTTTCTGTTATTTCAAATTTTCTTTTATTCCTCAATTTGTCTAGCACTAAATAATTTTGTTGACAACCCTGGTTTCTCACACTTGGGTTTTCCATAAGTTTTAGTTTTCTAATAACTTGGGTTTTCCATTAGATAATTAAGTTTGAACTAATATAAATTTTCTTTAAATATTTTCTACTAGAGGCGCTCATTGGTTTGATTTTATTATATTTGGATTAGTCTCATCATTTGGCGTCTCCCATACTAGTTTCCTTGTAAAATAAAGTTTTCTAAATTAATTTTTATATTTTAATTATTATTAAGAAATTGATGTTTTTATTGATTAACCGTGATTTTGTAATTTTTGTTTTGGTTTTGTAAAGTCGAAGCCCAAGATTTCGAATTCTCGTGCTCCTTTATTCCTTATTTAGCCTAGAGTTTTTCTTACCGCTCGGATTTTCCATTCATTTTCTTTAAATATTTCTTAATAAAGACCTCCATTCGATTTTATTTTATTATACTTAAATTCTTCTCATAATTTGGCATCTGCCCATACCAGTTTCAACCACCTAATACTTAATTTTAAAGTTTTAAATTTTTATTAATTTTTGCATTTTAATAATTTTTTTGGATTTCATAATTTTATTGATGCACCTAAATTTTGGGACTTTAATGTAGTGCCTGCAATATTTAGTTTTAATTGATTTCATTATATTTTAATTAAAATTACAAATGTTTAAATATTAATATTAAAATGACATCTTTCTATCCAATTCAAAACTTCGCAAGCAAGTATAAGAATTCTTCAATCATCTTCATATTGTTGGGCTACAAGGCATAATTTAAACAAAAATGAAAAAATTGTGTAAATTAAAACAAAATAATTAACGAGGTTTGAAAATTATCAATATGGCTGCTGTAACATAAGCACGTACCGCAAGCAGAAATCAAAAAAAATAAAATAAAACATTAAATAAAACAAAATAAAAACATAACAAAATTAAATAAAACAAATATTAATTAAAATCATTGAAAAGCCCACAGATGCAGAAAGAAACACAAAACCAAAATATAAAACCGCCAAAACCTTGCAAAAGAAGGTTTAGAAAATACATAGGCGGAAGCGGCGACCAAAAATTTAAATATCAAAGGGTAAAAAGAGAAACAATCATAAAGAATGGTTAAATAATAAAAAATAAAAATTTACGAAATATTGAGAAAATAATATCAAAAAAATAGAGAAAAATAAGGAGAAAAATAAAATATTTAAAATAAAAATAAAGCAATAAAACCCCCCGAAAAATAGCCGAAAAAGGCTCAAAATACTCTGATTGGTCGCACCCAGGCATGAAATGACTATATATATAGCAGTCATTTTCATAATTTAGAGAGAAAATTTTGTAGACACAAAATTTTTAGACTTCACTGTTTATGCCGATGTATGACAATTTTTCAAATTTGGATGCTTGACTGACAAACTTGTCGATCGTAAGTATTGTTTTTTGTAGAAATATATTTTTCTAAGTTAATGTTTTGTTTAATTTAATTTATTCTGGATGGCCGCAATGTCTTTTGGCATGGCTCGGCAGGTCCCCCTTAACTTATTTATATTCATTTCACTTATATTAGTTTGTGGAAAGTGGTAGGGCAATATTCGATTTCCTCAGTTGATATTGAGGAATGTTGATGTGTTGCCTTGTCGCTAACCACCCTTCGGTGTCTGCTTAGTCTGGTTAGGCCTTGTTGCACTGATCACGGGGTAGGACACCGTCGTAATTCACCGTGGCGGCCATTTTCAATGTTGGTCGGAGCGGTAAGAGGGTAAACTGCGGGAAGATCGCCATAATTAAGGGGATAACATTTATGTAAATGTTTAAGTAAGAAAATTAAATTTTTAATTTAACTCCTGCCGATTATTATATTGTCAAGGGTACGACTAGTGATAGAAATTTAGGTCAACGAAAGTACAAAGTATGGTTAAATCACGTACATTGTTTGATAATCATCGTGGTGGAAAATTAAAATAAAATGATACATTTTGGTATGGATCTGTGAGATGATAATATAGAGATTTACGAATGGTGGTAACTGTGGCGACCATAGGAAAGTAAAGATGAGTTGTTGGACTAAAATAATGACATTATAATAATGCATTGATTTCAATTTACCATTGGCTAACGTTTGTATGAAACAAGGAATTTTAGATAAAAAGGGGCGGAACGCTGCCCAAATTTTTGAAAAATATTTTAATAAATAAACAGTAATGATGACAAATTGATATAGGAATTGTAGAAATAGATGAGTATGGACAAGCGTATAGATAGAAAGAGACGTAAGACCTTCCATCGGCAGTCAGGAACCCGAAAGTGAAAATATCATGAGGAGTAGTTCTAGAAATAGAGCTCACCTGCTCATGAATTTTCGCTGCTATATACAGTACCAACATGAGCTTGCTCATGGGGTATATAGTGGTAGGATTAAAATTGTGGGGCCTCTGGGTGAGACAGCATAGACCCTAGGAAAAGAAGGTATTTTGATAGAGGGAAATAGGTTTGAATAAGCTTTGCACAGATTTAAAAAAATTAATTACACCCAGTACACCAGCAATATGAAGAACTCAATCAAAATTCAATCACTTAAATTAATGATCTTTCGAGTTTATTTCTATCTCCTCAAACCTGGAACATTTCAATTTAAATCCGAAAATCCTGGAATTTATCCTGAATTTATACAAAATTATCATATCAAATGCTCAGTTATCAACAGACAAACAAAAGAACACAATCATCGATTGTTCCAATCCTTTTCCTAATGTATTTGCAATATATGTTTTGTGCTAGTTTTGTGTTCCTACATTTAATTTTTTTCTTTTGCTTTTTAAGGTCTATTAATATTGTAAAGAACATAATAAAAGAAACGCAATTCACATTTTCCAGAGGGAAATTAATTTATATAAATAAATATTGATTCTAAATATTCGTATTTTTCAGTATCTTTTCACGTATCGTTAATTTTAAATTTTTGTTACTGGACTGTAACTTGAAATAAAGGCATTAGTTTAATTTTTTGGCGATATTTTTGCCACGGCTGGAATAAGAGCTTTGACATGGACCCTCAATAATTGATCAATTGTTTTTTAGCTTATTTTTTCTGTCTTCAACAAACTACTTCGTTTTAACTTGGTTTGCATTTACGCCTGAAAACCTCCGGGGCTTCATGCGTAATAGGTATTTCTCTGAAACTGTTGTTAGGTTTGGCAAAGTTGTGATCTCCATTCTGATGCCTTACGATGGCAGTTTTCACTTTTTAACTTGAAATCCTCTGTGCTTGCAATTTGACTTTATCAGGATTTGTTTGCTCACATAATACTTTAATATTTTGAAGTAGCTTCACGTTTTCGAACCGAAATTGTATTACTTCTACTTCCTGACACCTGATTCTTCGTATCTACAATTCAGCCAAATCGTTTTTCAAGTTTTCTAAAATGTTCTCCGCAAAAATAGGATATCTATTATCTGTGTAATAATAATTATTTGGTAAATATTTAAAATTTTTATTAATTGCGACATAGTACATAGAGAGGGTCTTACAATTAATTTACACTTAATGTTCAATTAGTTTGCATTTTCGGGTTCATGAATGCCAATAGAAGATTTTTCCTTATTTTTATCATTCAATATTTTTAACTGGGATTATTATTCTTTAATGATCCTCATTCATTTTGTCCTCTTTATTAGATATTAATAAATGTACCCTTTCAAAAATTTGAGTAGGGAAATGACTCGATTTCTTTTTTGTCGTTTGCTCATCATTTTGCCTTATATATTGAAATTTCAACCTTCTAATTCGGTAGATTTTCGTTCTCGTTAAAAAATTTTAAGTAGTATTCTACCAATGTTTTTCGGAAGTTATCTACTCTTATTTATTTGTTATGAAATTACTTAAAATTATAATTATCTTTTCCATTTATAATAACACTTCAAATTTACCCTTGCTGATTAATTCTTATGTAGATCATCTTAGGAAACCAGGCGTCAGCACAAAATTATCAAATTATTAGGAAAGTCCTTACGCCTGAAAGTCCTTAATAATCTTATCAATATTTATAATTATTTTATTTTAAATATAGTGTTGTATGCCTCTTTTTTTAAATTATATTTTATAATACCAATAATAATAAAATTCTCAACAATACCAATAATAATAATACCAATAACAATAATAATACTAATAATAGTAATAGTAATACTCTTAATGATAACATTAATAGTAATAATAATAATTAATTAATTAATCATTTACTATTAGCAATTTATTTTTTATTCATTTTTTATTCATTTTTCTGGATTTAAAAGTTTTAAAACTCCTAAAAAATGTAAGTAGTTTATCTAAATCTAATACGAGGTTTTTTAAATGTAGCCCGCGGAGTTATGATGCTTTTCCAAAGTGACCCGCAAGATCATTATTTGGGTTGGAGACTCTTAATCTAAGGCATCATTATGATGGGGATATGATAGTAACAAAACATTCATTTTTTGGCAATTCCTTTTTAATTTTGTGCAGTGTCAATGACTGTGACATTATGATTCCTTAGCATTAAGAGTCGCCTAGTGTCTACCAGACACTCTAACTGGTTGAAAATTTTTTTTCACTGTACAAGAAAGACTAATACTTATTTTGTACGAGTATTCGGATTGCTGACTTGCATAAATTTTAATGTTTATTGTATAATAGGTAACTGAATAACATAATGCGAAGATTTTTATTCCATATTTGTTTGTTTTTGATTGTATATATTGCCTGAATCCACATATGCCTCTAAAACCCTCAAGCTTTTCATCAATTGTCACATTTGACGATAAGCTGTAACCAAAGACGCAATTCTCAAAGAAAGTACCTAAAAAGGTACGAATTGATACTAGATTGTCGGTCTTTTTTCGATCAGCTCAAGTTGTACGATCATCAAATCATACGCAACTGAGCCAGAATTAGAATCTTTACATGGACATTGAAACCGGAATATCTCAATACCTGAAACATCATTAATCCATAACTCTTTCACATTCATTCTGTTAGCTTTGAATAAACCAGAATAAAATAAAAGTCCGAAAAAAACTTCAATCCCAATATTATTTGTTAGTTTGAAAATGTCCAATTCATTCTGCAGAGTGTGCGTCGGTAATTGAGTGGGATTTGTTGGAGTAAACTTGTCTAACTTCTTTACTGTCACATTCTGACGAGGTGCTTGTTTTATCCATGTGATTGTCTTATATTTTCCCGGAAAAAAGTTTGATATCATTTGACATTGTATCGTTTCGAAATTTCCTGTTCTTTTTCGCTATCCTCCTCCCTTTTTACCAAATAATCTTCTTCCTCCACACTTGTCTCATCATCCACAAAGTCCTCAACATCGTTCCCCTTTCAAAAACACTAGTCCATAATGCTTTTAGGGAATAACTAAAGTTAACCAAACTTTTTGTTCATTTGGCACATGTTGTGCAGCACAACTATACAAAACAAACACGCAAGGGTAAAAACAAATTGATAAAAAAGATGATCCGATAACTAATAATCATAAAAAATGAAAAAAATTAATAGAAAACTTTTGAAGATTAATAAAACACTAATAAATAAATAAAAACAAAAAATATTAACAAAGCGATAAAAACTTAAAGTTAGCAAAAATTACAAATTGTCTTCAAATTTACACAAAATGTAGCATTATAAGAAACAAATGAAAGAATCAAACTCCAAACTAAATTCGAAACTTTTAATAAGAAAAGATTAAAATTTCATAAGAAACAACAAATTAGCCAATCTGGTAAAAATGTGTCGGCATTTTGTTTTACTGCATCAAAAAATTCGAAGAAAACTACTGTATATAATGTAAATTGAATTTTGATTTCGATTTCCAACGATTTCTCCCACAAAATTCAGAAAACATTATTGGTAATCAAGATATTTGAAGCCGAAAAGGTGTTTTGTGGAATGATCATCGTAAAACTTGATATTAAGGTTCCTGAATGATTATAAACATCGCAAAAAGAATTTAAATTTATTAATTCAAACAAAAATTGTTTGATGATAGTTTTAAAAACGGGATTTCACCCCGAGTTGACTTAGAAACTTAAATCTATCTCACTCAATTTGATTTCCTACACACCTAAAAATTTAGGCATATGGTTTAAATTATAGAAGAAATGATTTCTCAAATTATCGATCGATTGGGGAAATTCACATTTTTGATTTTCCCTATTTTGGAATTTTTATCGTTTCAAATTTAGAATTTGTATTTCAATTTCTCTCAATTGAAACACTCATTGTAAGGAATTTATTCAAAGGAGTAATAGTTTACTTAAATGATATTTTGATACATGGGAAAGCAATAAAATGATCACAAGAAGCTCCTAGAAGAAATATTTAAAAAATTCAAAGGGCGAGGTTGAAGATAAATTCAGAAAAATATTATTTCCATACAACAAAGCTGTGCTTTCTTTAGCATACAGTTAACGGGAAAGTTATCCAAACAAATTGAAAGAAAGTTGAAAAATTAGAAAGCAGAAGTACCAAAATGTTCAAAACAATTAAGATCATTTCTCAATTAACGAACTACTGCAGAAGATTTATCAAAGACTACGACATAATCGGAGAACCATTATATACAGCAACATCTGGATGTAACAAAAATATAATTTGGACCAAAGAGTTTAATGAAAGTTTCCAAGTACTGAAAGACAGGTTTTGCAAGACACCTATTCTTGATTTTCCCAGAAAAAATAGAACATTTATCTTAGACACAAAGGCCAGCTATGAAGCAATTAGATCGGTTTTGAGCCAAATTAAAGAAAGTGGAGATGAATCTGTTATAGATTATGGTTCGAGACATAGGACAGTGCATGAAAATGTCTAGATTTTAACCAGGAAAGAGCCTCTCCCTGTACATAAAAATGTTATGCATCTTAGAGAATATCTTTATCCTAAAGGTACGGATCACAGAGTATTGGTGTTCATGAACACTACAAAAACGCCAATCAATTCACAATTTCAAACATAGCTAGCAAATATTATCCAAAGAACAGAGGCTATGGATAAAATATTGGAGCAACAGTAGAAGGATATCAAATTTCAGGACCTGTGAGAGATGTTGGAAAATATATGTGCACAGATGAATAAAAATTGTTTTCCATTTATTGTAAAAGATACACGTATATACGGAGGATCATTACCAGTTGAAAATACAACAACGTCTTAATTTTAGTCTCAGAAATGTTTACAGACTTATTAACAACTACCCTACACCAAGAAGTATGATATTTTGGAGTTAAGAAATTATTCTGTTATACAGAAAAATATTTTACTGACCGAAGATGTAGGAAATATGTATCCCTCGAAATAACCCTGAATTCTTAAAACAAATAGTTATGGATATAGCCGATATGGATAGAAATGCAATAAAATATATAAGTTAGTAATGGTCGATCGTTTTAGTAAACTTATTTCTTTGATCTCAATTACAAAGAAAGACGAAGGAAGAACTTTCAAGGTGATACTTAACAGTCTATCGTTTCGAAAACAAAAAACTTATTGACAGATAGAGGCCCGAATTTAGAAGGAAAGTCTTTAAAAGAGACTACAGAAACTTAGTATTAAGCAGGAATTCAGCTAACCTTGCCAGCATCAATCAAAGGGATTAGCTAAAATAGCCATATGAACGGATAGAGATTTTAATACAGTGACATTGACAAGAACTTTTACCTAGAATAGAGTTTAGCATAAATAGCAGAGCGCAGTGGGTTTTCACGATTTGAGATAATATATGGGCAAAGTGTTAATTTACTCTCAAACTTGAAGCAAGCAGAAGAATTGATGGAAAATGTGAGACATAACTCAGAAAAAGCTGCAGATAATATGAGAGCTATGTACATGAAAAGAGAGCTACTCGTGTTTTGGGGTACGGGAGGAAGTATTAGTGCGCAAAGAACCTCATAACTTACATAAAAATTATATGCAGTACGAAGGCCCTTACAAAATTTACAGGTTTCTATCTCCAAATCAAGTTGAACTTCATTCTCAATTAGAAACGAAAGAAAGAAGAAGTTTAGAAAATCTTAAAAAGGTAGGTTTAAAATATTTAAATTATCGTGTTTGAATAATTGATTATTTGGCACTTTTCTGAAAAAACCTCTAAGAAGGGGGGGTGGAGGGGGTCTTCGTAAAATGGACACTATTGACGGGGTCAAGTGCTTAGGACATCTCCAGCAGTATTGGTGGCTTAAATATTATTGATTTTTTAAAAAAATTTATATTATCTTTTTTATATACTATATATGGTAAGTAAGCGGCATGTTTCATGCCCCTGTTTTTCCCATTTAATCATATTAGTTGTGTATGCATGTTATTTCTGTATTTTTCAACCAATATAGCGTATTACATCGCATGTTGAAATTAAATTTAGCCTATTTGCTTGTAAATAATTTAAATTTCAATTTTTTGGGGACGTCTTTAATGGATGGTCCTTAACTTTTAGTAAAAACATGTTTTTATATTATCAAATTTAAGTTTTACTAAAATCCGTTTTACTTAAGAAATTTAGGAACTAATTTTAATGATTATTTAATTGCTGGTGTACTGGGAACCTTTATTACCACTGGTTATCAACTTCTACCAAAACCCACATGCCTCTCCATTTCTAGGGTTCAATTTCCCTTGCACACGACCTAATTTACGGATCACCATCATACACCAATGGGTTGATCCATGTTGGTAATGTGCATGATTGTTGCTAATACTAATCCTCGAATAACCGTCGATTCAGGTTCAAAGCGGCCGCTACAAGGTCTTATGCGTTATTCCGTGTTCCTTTGATCTCAAAGTATACCTGGTTCCTTAAATTTGAGTAACGGAACTTGTTTGGGAAGGTATCAAATATTATTGATACGAACCGAATTATAAATCTAAATTACAAGCTATAGAATAACTCAAATATATATATATATATATATATATATATATATATATATATATATATATATATATATATATATAATGTGAGACAAATTTGGTATTACAATTCTTCCGGTTAAAATGTTTGTGAGAGCATACAACACACTTTTATATAATGTAAAAGAATAAAAAAACATTAGATTTCTCAATAAAAATAATAGTACACAAATAATAGAATTAATTTAAATGTGAAATATTTCTATCGATAAAACATGTGCAAAATCAATTTTTGTATAAAATAATAATAATAAGAATAATAGTCTGATCACTGTTGAAATTATAATTGATCATAAGCTTCAAAATTCCGAACTCGTATTCGATATCGTCTGATGGCCCAGATGAATTGATAAATCTGGAACGAATATCAATACAAATGAACTGTCAGATGAATATAAAATCTACAATATGTTGATACAACAAGCCAGAATCTTGTTGAGTTTCGTCACAAATTTATTGATGTTTTACTTAATATTATTTTATCTCATTTTATAAATATTCCATTTATGAAAAAATTAATTCTTTCATATTAAAATACCTTAAAAAAAATTTATTATTGATTGTTTTAAATTTGCAGTAACATTTTACAATATGATGAATGTAAGTTTGAAAATTGTAAAGTTCATTTATAAATTATTTGTACATTTATTTTTTCCAGATCAACAAAGTCTTCGTAGACAAATAATCTCGTGCAATCTTCTAATAATAACATTTTTATTTACCAATGACGTAAAAAATGTTATTATACAATCATATTACTACGATTTAAACAAAAAAAGGTTCAAAGAAAAAAATTTCAAAATTCAATAAAATTCAAAATTTTCAGATACAGGGATATCAAAACCTTTGTGATTACGGGACAATGGCAAAATTTGATTTTTTATATATTTTAAACTGTTAATAAGTATTGTTTTCTTTGCGGGACAGGACTTTGACATCACTGAACTAGTGCAATGATATTTATCTTTTTGTTTAATTACCATTGACGTAATAAAAATGTTATTATACAATCATTTACTACGATTTAAACAAAAAAGGTTCAAAGAAAAATTTTCAAAATTCTATAAAATTCAAAATTTTCTTCAAATACAGGAGGATACCAAAACCTTTGTGATTACGGGACAATGGCAAAATTTGATTTTTTATATATTTTATACTTCTAATGAGTATTGTTTTCTTTGCGGGATAGGACTTTGACATCCCTGAACTAGTGCAATGATATTTATCTCTTTATTTAATTTGTAATTTTGCTGAACATCTGATGAAATATCTCCTACCAAAGCATAAATTTTAAGTTTCTGAAGTATAAAATTTTCATTTTAAGGACAACAATGATACAATTTTATGAGTTATCTTTTGAATGTCTCATTTTATAAAGTTACTCTTTACTTCTTTGAGTTGAAATTTAATTTGAAAAATAATTTCTCATACAACCTTTATCAAATGACAGAATATTCAGGTAAATGAAAAGATATCTAAAAATTGAAATAAAGGAATTGGAATATTAAAACAAAATTTTATTAACAAGATATTCTTAAAGTAATATTTTCACGAAAATGAAAAATTTAACTGAAAAGATAATGATAATGCTTTCTGAAACGTTAAAGACAACTCAACATTTATAAAATAGAAAAATTAAAGAAATATATTGAGCTGTAGCACAGAGAAAACATGAAAATTAATAACTGAGCAAAATATTGCAACAATTTGGTGCTAGTAAACAGTGAAGTTATAGAAAACTCATTATATGCATCTTTTATTATTATAATAAAGTTAACCTTTACGGCCCAGCCAGTGGCAATTGCCACTATAACATTTTCCGATTTTTACTTGCTGAGCCAATCTGAACTTTGCTATTAATCAATAGACTTCCTAATTTCTATACATATAAAAGAAATCAGTTCAAATTTGGTTTTGTTGTAGAGGCTCTTATTAATAACAAAATAAGTATCAACATTAAAAATCCAGGGCTGAAAAGGTTAATAAATTAAATTCAGAAAAAGGTTAATAAAAATATTAAAAGCGTATAAAAATTACAATACAGAAACCATTATTTAATAAATGTATTAGTGGAAAAAAAACAGTTCCAGTAAAAATATGAATAATTAGAAGACTATCAAAAAGAATTACGAAACGAAAAATATTTCTTGGTTAAAAATATGGTTTCATTTTATTGTTAATTTAACTATGTCGTAATTACAAATGCGTTATTAAAAATAACACATTTAATTTTTTGTTTAAATATTTTCACTTAAGATGATCGCCACTTTTCCCAATTTAAAACTTTACTCTAACCATTCGTCGATAATTTTCTACATCAAAATTCAACCGTGGAAATTGCTGCTTTGTTTCATACTAGTTTCAACACATTCAAATTCAGAACATACAAATTCATATCCTATCTTCAGAGAAGCTTATAATAAATCGAGTGATTCAAGGCAGAAAAATCTCGAAAACTGACACAATTTCAATAAATTATGAATCAGTATTCCGTCAAAACGAATGTCATTGCAGAGCTCACGAATCAGGCAAGCCATTTATTGCTTCAGTCAACATAACTACTCAATCCTCAACAGTCACACCAGCTTCATACTGCGTCGTAATTATTTCTTACTCTCGAATGTTCCGATTGAATGAAGAATTCTCAAAACTATTTCAAGTCAATCCTGAATCTAATCAACCAAAATCTGCTGGGTATTGTTTCGAATACATTTTTGATGATATATTTGTGTACTACACAAAGCTTTAAAATTTTAGTAAATGATTTTCCTGATTCTATGAAAAAAAAAACAATTTTCCAAATGAAGTTTTAACAATCTCTTAAAAGTCAAATACAAACTTTTGGCTAATATTATTGATAAACAATTATTCAAATTATTAGGATTAGTAATCAGGTAGAATTAAAATTCAAATTATATTGAGTTAAAATCGCTTATTCAAAAAAGTAATTTATTAATTTTTTAGAAATATATTAGAAAGTAAAAATTGTTTTTAAAAAATCAAAAAATTATATATACTTAAATTCAACAAATTCAAAATAAATTTATAACATTCATACATAATATCATATTACATTTATTTTCTTCTATATCATTTTAAAAACAAAAAAACAAAATTGTGTTCAAAAATATTAATCAAGAACTTGATAACGGAAATGACGGGTAATCATTCCAATGTATGTGGCATTGTAAATATGGCCAAGATTCAAACAATCTAAGCAAGATTTGCAATTGACCAATAATCTTATAATGCAAAATACACATCTACTAACAAAAATCACTATTTATATTACAAAAACAATTCAATCATTAAATTCCAATAATTCAAAGATCCTTCTTTTGAAACTAGAATAGACGAAGTATAAATTTAAAAACGATTTTAACATACATATAACAATGACAATTATTTATAATACAATATACTTCGATAAATTCATCGTCATCATCAGATAGAATTGAAATTAAAAATAGTTTAAAAATCATTTGGTCTATTAATTATTATTATTATTTTTAATAAAAACTAGAAAAACCATTGATATCAATGAACCCCTAGTAGAAAATACAAAAAATCGTATATTTCAATAACAATGCATAAAAATAGGGGTGATGTGGCTCAGTTTACCAAAATATACTTTATTTGCTTAAAACTATCGTATATACACCACATATTTTTGGATTTTTGTAAAAGTTTAGTTAATGCATCTTTAATAGGTGCAAAACATTATTTAACTCATTTAATGATTTCAACATTTGAGGAAAATTTACATCTTTATTATCCGCATTTTTCTAATTTTCGCCATTATCATCGTTTTGTTCATTACTTTTTCGCTCAATTCTGTGCCTGACCATTCCAATCGTGAATCATACATCCTATAATTCCACTTTGGACATAAATTTATCTAAAAGTTGACTCATTTCTTTTTACATTTTCTCCTTAAAACCATCTGGTTGAACGATATCGACGAGTGAAAATCCAATTATAATAAAAGCTGACCATCCGTATAATACTGTCGATAAATTTATGTACTGATTATATTTTATTTTAATTTCTTATTGTAAATTTGGTACCTTTTAATAAAAGTAGAATTTTTTGTAATTATTATTTACTTTAGTATTTTTTTGATTTTTCTGCTTAAATAAATTGCGGATCAATGTTTGAAGTTCGGTAGGAGCATAGTATGATGTTTGTAAAGCCTTATACATGCATGAAGTATGATGGGAAAGTTTTATTTAGCTCAGAAAGCCGAAACGGAGAAATTATAATTATTGTAAAAGTAGATTTTAAGCCTTCATAATGAGTATTTTAGTAATTAAGGAAAAATTGCGAATAAAAGATAAAATATAAAACTTAAGAGAATTTTATTTTCCCTTAAATTAACGAGGAGATTGTGCTAAACTTAAAAAACGGCTGATCTAACAGCGATTTTAATAATTTATGTAAAAGTTTGAATTTTCACGAGTTATTTAAAGGAAAAATTTTCAAATTAAAACAAGTTTCTAGGTTAATAATATTAATTTAATTTTAGTAATTCAGGGAATTAAATCAAAGGGCTTAGATAATTAGAGGAATTGGATTTTAGAAACGCATTGGTAATAAGTTACCTTCGTAAATTTCTTAAATTACAACATTTAAGTTTTATTGATTTATTAGTTAAAGTAAAGTTGTTTTAAAAATTGAATTGTTATATAATGAATAGGTAACCCAGTGTCACAGAATCACACTTTAAACTATAATGCACGCTAATATTTATCAACGAGTTAAATGAGACCCTAAGGAAACTTTACCCCGGGCGTATTCAAAAGATCGACAGTAACAGATGAGGAAGTGCGTGTCAATACCGAGAGAATCAGAGGAGCGAAATAGACGTAAGTCCTTCTATCGGCCGTCAGGAACCCGAAAGCGAGATTATCACAAGGAGTAGTCTTGGAAACGGGGCTCACCTGCTTGTGGACTCTCGACTGCTGTATACAGTACCAACATGGGGTCGCTCATGGGTATACAGTGGTAAGGTCAAAATTGTGGGGCATCTGGGTGAGATAGGAATTACCCTAGAAAAGTCAAGAGTTGGTTGAGGAAGTAGACTAAAATAAATAAGCGCAGATTAAAACAAAATTAATTCTACCCAGTACGCCAACACATGTTTGAGTGTAAAATAACTGAAAGTAATGAAAATTTTCTGAAATTTATGTATCAGAAGAATCATCAGAATTTAAATTTTTCCTGTCAAATTTATATCTACAAATCTCTATAATTAAGTTTTTATAGTAATATTTCAACTCAGTTTTACTCCATGTTAAAAGTTTATATGTTTTGTGTTTTAATAAATTAGATCAGTGGTCTTCAACCTTTCACCACATTCGGATTCCTTCCTGGTGATAATATTTATCAAGGAACCCTATTTTTGGAGACCCTTCATGAAGTTAATAAATGTTTGATTAAAAATTAAAATTCTTTTATTAAAAATTAAAATACATTTATTAAATTAAAATTCATTTATAGTTCATTTTCTATTATAAAAAAAATCACTAGTGACTAGGTTGTGCCTGTTTTTCGTTACAAATATCATCGAAATTTGAAATTATTGATGTTATTTGTAATCGCATATCATTTTCTGCATCTAGTCAGTTTCGGTACTTGGTTTTTGTGGCAATATAAAGTGAAAAAGTTTTTTCACAAATATAAGTTGTGAAAAACGGCATTAAATGTATAATTGCTCGTTTTGCAAGTTCAGGGTACTGCTTATAAATTTGAAGCCAAAAATTTAAAATATCGCCGCATGTAATCAATTTTGATTACCTAAATTTATATTTTTCTTAATTTTCACGTGGAACCCAAAGGTTCCGCGGAACACAGGTTGAAGAACTCTGAATTAGATAATAATAGTCGGTATCACTGACTCCACATGTTCTATAAAAATCAATTAGACAAACAATACCCAACTTATATTTGTATTCAAATGTTATGTACACAACCCACAATTTTAATACTCGAGTATCGTAATGAAATATATGATTTAATTATCTAATAGATTTCGATGTGATATTTTTGTTTCAGCGTTGTTTGCAATAATAATCACTTTTTAAATTTACATTCGACTCATATTTGATTCTTCTTTCTTCCATTAATCCTAATTTTCCTAGTTTAAAAAACTTTCCTTCTAATCCTAATGTGGAATCGTTCATCCCTACCTGAGGCAACAATGCCAATTGCTTTTGAGTTAGAGATCCTTTATATAGTTTAAATCATCGATATAATTAATGGCGTTTCCACTAAATCGCCTCATTTGACAATCCTTGCCTCGCGGCCTTTTTCATCTTTTCGTCAAAGAGAGAAATAATGAATTGCCACACCATGCAACTTCAATATTATAATCTTTTTCCACTGGTACCCATTAATCATAATGTGATGGTAATGCTTTCTAAAATCAACTTTGTTTGCCTTTCCTTTTGTTTACAAAACTCAGTTTTTCCTTATTTAATTAGTTAATTAACGATTTTCTGTTTTTGTACATATTATTTTTTTCGACCCTTTCTGAACATATTCTGATAAATATAACAACTATAAATTATTCAGAGAGAAAAAAACGATAAATTAGATCAGTATTTATTGTTGTTATTCCAATTAGTTTTCACCTCTTCATTGAGTTATTCTATCTCTTCTTATTTAAAATAAATAATCACTTCCTGATTTAATGATTATTACAAATCTTCAATCCATATTTTCCACTCTCCACTGGATATTTTTCTTTTCATTTCTCCCAACTATATTACCCCTTGTAAATGTATTTCCCAATCTTCACTATATCAATTCTTTCAGTTGATATTTCATCTATTTAGTGGATATCTTTAGCTTTCCCATTTTTTCAGTAATTTTAATGATTTTTCCACACTTAATGTACTTTCACATCAGTATTCATACTTCTTCGCCCCAAAATTTGCTTCGGAAAGTACACAATCTACATATTAGCATTCCACTATTTTTACATTTCATGAAATATATCCAGTAAATAAATGTAAAGACATCATTAGATTGACTTGCTATGGTTTTAATTGTTCTTTAGGGGAGGGGAGGTTAAGATGATTTATATCACGGCATGCAATAGATGCTAACGTTATGAGTGTGCCGATACATGGTGGGTGAAGCCGTTCAAGTAAATGGAAGGGTATAAAAGAGCGAATAATACAATCAGTCGATAGTGTCAATATCGGTTCATAAAAGATCTATAAAGTGTTACACGGAAAATATGTACGGATTAAGAAAATAAGTTCCAATAGTTATAAATAGAAATTTTTGAAAATCAATATTGCGCTCCCAGATTACAAATGGTTATTTCCGGTACACTCACAACTTAATGTCATAAAAAACACAGATGTCAACTTGGAATTTATTATCTGCATTGGTCACATTTTCAAAATCGATATTAATAATTGAAATTCTAAAATTAGATTGGATATTATTTGTTGAAAATGACACAAATATATCACAAAATCAAATTATTTATAAGTAATAAATCCAACAAATATCAACAGATACGTAACTATAAATTTTTGGCAAAAAACGAAAATTTATTTCAAGGCCCCCTTTGCAGCTGGCTTGACGTAAAATATTATAAAAGTTTAAATTCATTATAAATAAAAATAACATTTAGTATAAATTGGTCAACACTAACCCATGTAAAGATAGAAAAGAAAGAAAACGATATGGCAGCTTGTATAGATGATATCCTCCATCCTGGTATATCATTATTATTTCCCCTTGAATTCCATCTGTTAACCAATAAGCAAAATCCCACGAGCCAAAGAAACGACCAAATCACTACATTAGATATATGTAATGAATAAATACTCTATTTAACATATTATACAGGTAAAAATTATTTCCAATGTTGACAATATATTTAACTTTGTAAAATCACGAATAGATTCACAAGTGAAATCGAAAACAAGGAAAAGAAATAAAGCGATAATTCCAACAACTGGTAACGCTATTCCAAAATTGCAAGCACTTTCATCAAAAAGGAAAATAGAACATAATCCATCACTGTTGTAGCCCGCTTTCAGAATACACACCAAAACAATTAAAGAATATATCTAAAATTTATAAAAATTTTAATTTTGTAAAGTTATATTAGTAAATTATTCAACTGTAATTCATTTATATTTTAAGGTAATAAATAATTTTAAAATTGATAAAATTAAGTAAACTTAGTTAAATAAAACTTACTAAAGTCAAAAAGCGATTAACAACCAACATTATTTTATACTTATCTTCAATTTCCATTTTCAAAATTTCAAATTAGCAAATTTTATTTCTAACCTTGGTTGTTTATTTAAACAAGTTCAGAAATTTTAGGTTGAAAATATTTAAGAATAAATTAACTTTATTAATTTAATAAAAAATCACTTTAACCACTTCGCTAATATGCACGAGTATACTCGCACAACCAGTTGTTCATACTTATGTCAATGTATTTGCCTAAATTAATCAAGGAGAAAAATCCTAAATTGTATTAGTGGGTTTCTTGGTTTAGGATTTTGTGATTGCCAGGCAATCCATACAGAAAAAATAATGTTATTATCACTCAGCAACCGTTACTAGGCAACGTTAGAAATGTTTTAAAGTGAGTAATCGTCTGCAAAAATCAAGCCTCATTGTCAAAACTGGAATTGTTCAAATGTATTTTCGGTTCAACGAGCAACCGATATCAGGCCTGTGCTCGATGTTCAGCTTTGATTCAATATATGAATAGTATTATATAATGAGGACCATGACTCAACGGGTTTTTGACTTGAAAAGGATAATCATTATACCCACTCCCTTACCCTAGTGGTGGGTTACTGGGTATAGATGTTTGTTTAAATTGTTGTGGTTACCCAGACAACTCCATATAAATATTTTCTTGCTTTTCACTCGGCACCCATTTCTAGGCAACGTTGGGACTGTGTTCAAGTGAGTAGATCGTCCGCAAAAAGTGAGCGCTATTGCTAATGCTGTAAATGACCGGACGATCTCTGGGTCCAACGAACTGTCGATAGAAGACTTGTACTCGCTTTGAATAACAGGTCCCCTTATGTCGTAAGTTTTATCAATCGCATCCATTGAATTCTTTAAACAACGATTAAAAATATTGACAAATATATATTAAAATAAAACAAGTGGGTACATATCTCATAAAAGAAGCGATGCATTTTCAGTTAATTCGGCTGCGTTGTATTTAGCATTCGAGCGGCTCGGCGTTTGGCCCGCTCCTTACGTCCGGGTCGGTAGTTGCTTGTTTTTGGAGTGGCTTGCGGAGTCGCTATCGTCTCTTGGTAAGCCAGTTGAGCAGGGGCAAAGACGAGGGGATATGTTACTGATGCCCCTTCTTGACAGGCCGATAATGCGACCTCCAGTCCATTTATCTGCGTTCTGAGGCTCTGATTTAACTGTTTTTCGTCTGCCCATCCCTTTGGGCTGCGGTTATCCTTTGATACATTAAATTGGCCTTCTTTGGGTCAACCCATGTGGCTTTTGTCTGCTGAATCTAGCGGGACAGTTGAACAATTTGATCGTAAAAATTTTTATTAGTTTTCCGTGCGTGCGCTAGTTCCGTCTGTAATATTTGCAGGGGTTCCATTTCTGTAATAACGAAAGTTAATTTTTTGGACTAAAAGTCTTTAAATTGTTAGATTCCATCAAACAAACGATTATATTGTAGAATAATAAAATTTTACAAAAGGAAGAACAATTATGAACGACAGTAAATCATTTATTTAACATGTATTTAGAATATATTTATCATAGTCAGCTTATTGGTGTCCTTCTGAGGCCCCCAGAGCATCAAAGCGCTACCGATAGACGAATACCGGCCGCTTCGTGTTCCGGATACGGCTGGCACGGGGAATTGGATGAGCGTCTTCTCGAGCTTTCATACTGTTGTCAGCGTGACCAATCATAGGGCTATGTGGCGGCGTATATTCCTCGGTATCAGCAATCATACCAGCCGTTATATCCTCCTCCACGTTCCTAAGATATAGCCTGGCCCTGGCTATTTGTATGTTGAGATGACTCTGGTCATCTTCGAGTCGAGAGAGGAGGGACCGAGCCTGCGCGTATATTTCCTGGGCCGGGGTTCGGCTTCATCCTCTTTTTACCGATGCGTACGGTAACTCATCTCTTTCCATGGATCGTGCAGCGTCTCGTTTGGGTCCTCTCGGTTGGGGCATGGAGCCATATTTGCTCTGCCAGACTCGCTGCCATGCTTGTCGCCATTAGTTGGCAACTTGCGTGGGCACATAGACAAGGGCTCTTGGTGCATCTACAATTGATTACATTAATGAAATTTCCGACTTTTGTCAGAACAGCTAAAACGTCAGCAAGATTGTTTATGGGGTTTCTTTCACCTATGATTATTTTATAGTACGAGTGTTGATATGGGTTTGTAACCTATCTGTCGGGTCCTCCCACTTGAAATCTAATTTAAACTCATAGGTAAAATCAATATTCTGAATGCAAATTTATTCGGTTTGGGCGGGAATAAACTGGAGTTAATCGTAAATCTTGTATGGTATTTGACATACTTTTATCCAAACGAATAACTAAAGTATTTTGTTTACAAAATTCTATATCGCATCTTGTTTAAACCAGCTAACTAATTGTATCCCAGGTAGTGGAATTATTGTCACAAGGTTAAGCAAGAATTGACTATGCCCTAAATTACTTGGTAGCTGAATTTCATAGCGAATAACCTTTATGATAGCCCCATATTTTGTTTTGTTCTTATATTATCTCCCGATTAAATTTCATTCAGATGGTTACGGGTAAGCATTGTTTGATTAGATCAGCCAAAACCTTAAATTTCATAATTCACGAAAATGAACCTAAAATTTTATATTGAAACTCGACTTTGTATTTCGGGTAGACATTTTAAGCATTAATGGTAGCTGAATCTTTGTTTTTGCGGGTTCGTGATTTTAGATAATTATACCTGAATGGAACTTATATTATTGAGGTTTACTTCAACTCGACAATGACATCTCATCCCCAAAAATTGTTTATAGTTCTTACTCTCAATATTTCCTAAATAAATGAGAATCCGGGTGCTCGCGTTTACTAGATATAGGCAATTTATTGAATCGTTCGGTGCACTATTATCCATGGTACTATTCCTTAATGTAACTCACATAAATAAAGGTAAGATTAATGAAAAACTTCGAAAAATTATTTACCACCTAGGTTGGCATATGTTATAGTTAACGCATTAATGGGTGATTTATAGCATACAAAATTAATTTTAAATGATTTATTCATAAAAATAATAAAATTAAGTTTAAATGATTTATTCATAAAAAAAATAATAATAGTACAAATTATGAACGCATTTGTTGTCGATTTATAAAGTACAACATTAACAATCATATGATTTACTTATGGTGGGTTATAGGGTTTCGAATCTTGCTTATCCCTCTAGTTGCCCTAGTAACGCCATACAAAAAGATGCTGACTGCCACTTGGCACCCGTTGCTAGGCAACGTTGGTAATGTGTTCAAGTGGTGGATCGTCCGCAAAAATTGAGTATTATCGCTAGTACTGTAATTGCTCGGACGACCCTCGGGTTCACGAGCTGTCGATAGAAGACCTGCGCTCGCTTTTGATCATCTGGTCCCTCGCGTGGAGATTTGAAGTTCATGCTTACTAATAAGAGAAGAATACTATCGTTCTTAACGACCTAAGGAGAGCATTTACGAATGACCATTCCATTTTAATTAATTATAGGGAAAATATACAAAATTCGGTTTAATCACAAATATGGTTTCAAGGAAAAGTGTATTTTGTCCGTCAAGACAATTGTTCACAATGGGTTTTTGCCCAATAGTTGTTCGGCTTTGCGGCGGGCGCGTTCTTTTCGTCCCGGTCGACGACTGTTGGATGGGGCGGTTGGGGAATCTTTGACAGGTGCAGGCTCGTGGGTCTTCGTCTGGTAAGATAACTGGGACGGGGCGAAGATGAGCGGGTAAGTTACCGCTTGCCCCTCCCGACTTGCCGCCAGGGTGACTTCTAGCCCTCGAATTTGAGTCCGGAGACTTTGATTTAACTGGCGCTCTTCTGCCCAGCCCCTTTGAGCCGCTGTTAGGCGTTGGTAAACAGACTTTTGCCTGGCCGGGTTTGCCCAGGTAGATTTCACTTGTTGGAACTCCTTGGTCAACTGTAAGATTTGTCCATAGAGTATCCGATTGCTCCGCTGTGCTCTGGATAGTTCCCGTTGTAATAACTGAGTTGGATTCATATCTACCATAAACAAAATCAAATCTAGATATTCATATTACGAGTTCCACATTAATTTTTATTTAAACAAATTCGTATACACCTGGCAAAAAAACTAACAATAAATTATGATTTTTATTAGCTAAGAATTAACATCACGAGAAAACACAATTCAATAATATTGGTTCAAAAACAGCACAAGATCGTTATTACTGTCAGGGGAATTTGCTCACTACCCACTCTTCGGGTGTGAAGCCGGAAATGACCATCGTCGGCCTTTTAGTGCTACGTGTGCTGCTTAATGAGGTCTGTTGGGGGTGCCAGTATGAATTGGCAATCCGGCTCGCCAGCAAATCCTCTTCTACATTTGCTAAATACTGGCGAGCTCGGGCCACCTGGGAATCCAAATCCCGCCGTTGAGACAACAAGTCTTCCAATTGCTGTCGAGCCTGCTGGAGTATTTCTTCTGACGGGCTCCATTGCGCAGATGTGCCTACTCCCAGATTTTCCCGGTCGAGGAATTTCGACGGCGGAAATTCCGGGCATCGCTCTTGGCGGTGCTGGGCCCAAGCCCATCTCCAGCGATCTGCGAGGGAGAGTGTAGCATTGAGAGCTGAAATTAAACATCATCATTGACTATTCATTTACGGGGAAGCCTCAGAAGCGTGATTATCGATATTATTCTATTCGGAATTTTTGACTAACACGGATGGTGATTTCAAGTTATTGCAGGAAACTACTTCCTTTGAAATGTTTCGAGTATTTACTGTCATGGGTTTCATCATCTAAGGTCTTGGTGAGGTGTTTCGTAACTAAACCTATCATGAGTCAAGGAGAAGTCATATTATATTGTTTGATGTGTAAGCAATTCCATCGATTAGATTCATCTCTTAAGTGCCAAATATCTCCTCGATCGATCGAGTATGTTAGTGAGCGTTTAAATGGTAATTGGTGGTTCGTTTTGTTACGGAAATGACCCGTCTAATTTCCTCAATGGCACTCAATTACGGGACCATTCGTCCTAATTCGACGTCCTATTGCGGAGCTACCCAAATTGGTGATACTGTGTACTCTACCGCCTTACGAGTGGTGCATCGGGATATAAATGATTTATTGAAATTAATACTAATTAAAAACTGCAAGTTGTTTAATAATGTTACCGAAAAGTTTTACCATCCAAATTCATTTATTTGTTATTGAAAGCAAATGATTATAAAAGGCAAAAATGAATTACCACTATGCATGGCGACCAGCTCCGTCAGTCCTTCTCCTTCTAAGAATGCTTCTGGCCTTTTGATTTCTCCCGCTGACTGAGAATTGTTTTCCATTATTTTGGTCGATTTGCCGGATGCTGAAATTATTGATTGTTCTAAATGAATTGGTTTATTTATCATTAGCATTGATATTGTTTACGCTAACTATTTCCGTTCAGTCAATAATTAGTGATGAAATTTTCGGCGATTGACGAAAATTCAATAATTCACGATCTGGTAAGTTTTGTACATTTCATCTTAGTTTTAATGTTATCAGTTCGTTTAGAATTTCGTCAAGTATTTCTAGTGAAGTGATCTTTAAGCACGGCAGCACAACGATCGGGTCCGTGGTGAGTAGTTTAATTTTGTGATTTGGTTTCGCATGATTTTTGATGTCATCATAGGGATTCAGGGTCTATTCTCTACTTGATTTTTAGAATGAGCCTTCATTGCTTATCTACGACGTTATTCGCTATTTATTGGATGATGGGATATTTATTATGCAAGGGAGAATGAATTTTGGAATCTTCGAAGATTTTAGTTATGTCATTCTATTCATTTCGATATCCACGGAATGTATTTCTCGAACTTTGGATCTCGGAATTATCAGTTTTTAAGTAACGTTTTGTTCGTCTCACTTTGAATTTAATTAATAAAAAAAATTTAATTCCGTTGATGTAATTTATCTGTAAGCTTTCCGCTATATCAACGATTCAGTTAATTCAAGGTTTCTCTCAATGATTTGGAGTTAATTTTATCTTCCAAGTAACCAATTCATTTTATTTTAATATTAAACTATGAATTAGTTGGTCAATTATTTTATCATCTAACCCAAGAATTATTTTAGTGATAGTCAATTATTTTCCTTTATTAAATCCTGGAATTGGCTACTCAATAAGCTACCTCGTTTTAACTGATGATTCCATTACATGCTTTTACCTAATCGTTGCAATGTTTTTGCTAAAACTACTTTGATGGGTGATTTACTTGTTGTTGCTTTAAAGTTTATCAATGATTATAATAACTTAATCGCTTTACTCTTGCTAACTTATGACAATTTGATACAGGAACTACTTTAAGCGTAAGTAATAAATTACTTTAATTGTTACCTTATCTATAATCAATAGTTATTTTAACTTAATTTAATTTAACCGAATCGTTGATTTAATAATTTTCTGTGAAGTCCGTTAAATCATATCAATGTTTTTTATTTAATTTATTTCAAAGTATTAGTTCAACATAGGTATATCAATGATTTCATTTTAATTGATCCCAGTACCCTTTCCCTTTAATAGACCTTAGGCGCATATTATGTTTATATTATATTTACTGAGTGCCCACTGGACTACTCGGTATGATGATTTTGAGCCGTGTGTAATATAACTTTAGGTCGATTTTACAGAAATGAGAAACGAGGAAGCAGCCAGAGACTTCTTCCTTATTTCTCATTTCAGCTATATGGATAATATTGACGTTACAACCCCTGCGTTCCGCACGCCGAGTCTTCACGGGTACATATCATTGGCGATTTTCCACGCACTTACATGCATCTGTACTATGTAGATTTTGCTTTCTTGCGTTATGTGTTGGCTGTGGGCCGGAAAAATTTCGACAGTTTAATTTATGAAAAATATATATAAAACAAATTATGAATATCAATAACATTTATTAATTGCTAACAAAAATGAACATAGTTACCATTCATTGCCAATCCATAAAACCGCATAAAATAGCATATCATAAAATAAACATAAATGCCTCTCTCCCCACGCCGACGTCCAAGCAGAGCTCTACCGAGTTGCAATGGATGTGACGTGGAAAGAGGGTTCCAACATAAATATTTCTCACCTAAAAAAATTAAGATTCTGAAGGTAAAATTTTAAAACAGAATTGAACGATTTCAAAATGGTTCTACAAATTGTTTTAATGGTTTTGTTTCGAAAACGGTTAAATTTAATGTGAAAATGGATCAGTATTTATACCTATTTTTCTCGCATGTTAAATTTGATGCAGTAAAACAAAATTCGACCTTGTTATTTTCTAGTAAATTCTATTCTTTAATTTTATTATTTTTTGATTTATTTTTTATAATTTTTCATTTATAATTTTTATTGAATTATTACTAATTCAAATTTTTTGATTTAAGTTTCATTTTCATGAACTTTTATTAATTTTTCAATTTCGTCGAATTTGTTGTGTTTTCTTGTTATGTTTGTGTTGGTATCGTGCAAATCTTGGTGCGTTTTGTTATTATTTTAATTTATTTTTCTGTTTATTATTTTATTTTTAATTCCCTTTTTCCTCATATTTTATAGGGTTTAATTGGTGTTTAATAGGTTTATTAAATTGCATGTTATTTTTGCGTGTGTGTTACTGATCCATTAAAACATTCCTCAAGGCCGTTTACGTTCTGGCCCAACACTTACTAGAGGACAAAAATATAATAATAGCGTATTCTAGTTATTAATTTAGTGATCACCTGAGGCCTGGGAAAAACGCGTAAAAAGGATGGGATACTTCATCGTGAACTGATCTAAAGTTTGGTGATTTAATAATTGTCTGCCCCAAATATTCGGATCGCTTTTCCGGTGGGACTCTGATACAATATAACCACAAAAAAAACGCTAATCTATATTGGCACTCAATCTATTATTTTCTGACATGTCGCGATAGTAGGCGTCCATGGCGCTGCGGAATTTTCCTAGGGCTCATTCAGGTTAATAGGAAGTTTGTGATAACAAAAAAAACCGCTTTATCTAATGGTTGAGTCCAGGGTGGTAGAAGCGGTTCGTCGTCCGGAACCCTGGTAGCTGCGTCCTCGATAATTCGATTTACTTTGTGATACATTGTAATTGGTTATGAAATACTAATTGGCAATCTCGATCTTATATACTGAGGTGTGTAGATCGGTGAAGGGGAGGTGTGTGCGGTTACCACCAGTGGTGGATGAGATTAGCTGTCCTCGCGAGATAGTGTGTGTGCCGAGTTGCGTCGCCTATTGGCATGCGGATGTCTGCGATTAAGTTTGCATGCGTAATGCCAAAGTGGGTTATGTGGGAAGGAATATCGTTATCGATTGATTGGAACGCAAATGTCAAGTTGAGCAAAATATTCTCTGATTAGGTTATTTACTTTCTCAGTGTATCACACTACTTCTGGTGGATGAACCCTCGTGGGCAATAAATTAGTTCATAACAAGTAATAGATATTATATATTTTAAGAGAATTATTCTATGATTTTTTACGTCTATATGAAATTTCTATTGTCGCAACTTCCATGGTGGATTTAATCCCTTCATTTAATAAAATTATTCCTAAAAATTTTATTTATTATTTGAGTTATATTATAGAGAATTCTTTATCATAATTGCCGCTTGGAATTTGTTTATCGCCTAATCTCGTACTTGTAAATAGAGGTTTTATTCGGAATTGTCAATTTCTAGGTCATAAAAACTAAAGAAGAATTTTATTTCTTGATCGCACAGGTGATAAGTACTATTTGAATTCATAAATTCTTTATTCATGCCTTTCAGGGATGTCCCATTTAGATCGCATTACTAGTAATTACGGTTTGGGAATTAAATTCTTAACGTTTTTTGTTCTTAGTTGTTCGGGGTATTCGAGTTGATCATATTGATGACAGGTAGTATTTAGGAATTAAATCTTTTCGATTTTGTATTTTTAGTATTTTCAGGGATTTTTCTGGCTTCTGGACCTTAGAAGCTAAATCTAACCCGGAGGAGTTCGGAGAAATCCCCGCCATTCATCCTTGCGTTCCGTGGATTTGATGGAGTCTTGGTATTACTTGACAACGATGTTCTTTATTATGTAGTTGTGTGGGTTTTTGTATATTTTTAATTTACCGTACTTTTATTAATTAACTATTGTTTAATTCAATTTTCCTTGTATCGAAAACTTATCATGGCAATCGTTATATCTAGAAGTGATGGTGACTAAGTCCTTTTCGCTTTTCTCTCTTTATTAAATTTATTTAGTTCCAATTAATATGCGAATGGTTTCCGTGTTTAGTTTAAGGAAAATTTCTATTGGCCTCAGGACAGATTGTCCGAGGCTCAAACTCATTAATTTATTTTACTGTTTGCCTTAGAGAGTATCTGATTCTCAATTGGGATCTTATACCTACCCTACTAGCTGTAATCTTCACTCAAGTAAGCGTTGATTCTCTACCTTATGTTGGGTTTATATTGAGCTAGTTATTAAGCTTCAGGGTGGAACAATGTCTTAAAATCTATAGCTACACTCTATCTGAATTTGATCAAATTATACTTATTAGGTTAGTAATTAACATGTTGTATTTAGCCCCAAATTAACAATTAAAGAAAATGATTTTTAGCATTTCATTTTAACCCTTATTAAAGCTTATAATTTAAGTTCATAGTAGCTACTTGAACCTATAATTTATTTAATTTCGTATCCCCAATTTAAAATTAGTTCGTGGTAACCCCTCAATATTTATGATTACTTTATCTTCAATAGCTTGAAAATTTACAGTTATAATAAATACCTAGTGATAGTTTGAATCTATAATTGATTTTAAATTTATAACAACGATTTCATTTAATATTTCCCGTTACCTTTCCCTTGGTTGACCTTAGGACCATTGTGTTCATATTATAGTTAATGAGTGCCCACTGGAGTACTCGTGTGATGATTTTGAGCCGTATGTAGAATAATTTAGGTCGAGTTTAAAGAAATCGAGAGACGAGGAAGTAGCCAAAGACCATTTCCTTATCCATCCTTTCTTCTATACGGGATAATATTGACGTTCCAGCTCCTGCGTTCCGCACGCCGGGCCTTCACGGACACGAATCATTGGAGATATTTCACGCACTTACACGAATTCGAATAGTATGTTTGATTTTACTAACTTGAAATGGGTCTTGGCTGTGGGCCGAAAATTTCGACAAATATAAAACAAAGTTTTTATGCATTGTAAATATTTTATTAAAATAACAATATAAATTACCCAATCCAAGCATAAACAAATTTATCATAAAACATCACCCTCCACAAGCCGACACCCAAGCAGAGCTCAATCGAGGTTGCGAGGATGCGACGTGGAGAGAGTTCTGAATTAAACAAAAACTCTCACTCACATCGTAATTAAACTGTCTAAAAAGTAAAAACGATTTCAAGTTTTAAAAACTGGTTAAACGATTAAAATTGTGTAAAAATGAATCGGTATATATACCTATTGTACGACCCTAACCTTGCGTGTTCTTTTGATTTAGTAAAACAAAATTTGACCTTGGAATTTTCTGGTATATTCTAATCTTTAATTTTATTATTTTGAAATTTTATTTGACAATTTTTTCCTTAGATTTTTATTGAATTATTTCTAATTCAAATTATTTCATTTTTATTTCATTTTTATGAAATTTCGTATTTTTTAATAAATTGTCAAATTTCGGTCAAAATCGTTGGGTTTTCGTGTTATGTTTATATTTATTTCGTGCGGATCTTGTTGCATCTTGTTATTATTTTAATTTATTTTTATGTTTATAATTTTATGTTTAACTGTTTTTTCTCTCATATTTTTGTAGGGTTAATTGGTGTTTTAATAGGTTTGAGTTTAAATCTGCATGTTATTTTTGCATGTTTGTTACCCGATTCATTTAAACATTTACAAGGCCGTTTGTGTTCTGGCCCAACACTTGGATTAATTACGTACTAACGTAATTAATCTTATTTACGCTGCTTCGTAATGTTGGGCAAAAACTGATAAAGCCCATTTTTGTGTTTAACCAGCACGATAACGCCTGTGTGGTTTTGAGCAGAACATTTAAAATTAGATAAAAATGGAAATTTAAAGAAAAATAAAATAAATAAAAATTTAATAAAAATTTTGAGATATAAAAATGTAAAAATTTAAATTTAAATCGAAAAGAATAAAAACTTTTATAATTTTGGAATATTCTAGAAATTCCTTGTTTTACTGCATCAAAACACACACCCGAACAATCATGATATATAAGGCGAAGCTGGTTGAACAAAAACACTCACTCTTTTTAACTCTCTCAAAACTTATACTTTTACTCATTAATTATTTATTGTTTACGGAAGCAAAGTAATTTTTATTTGTATTTTATTATTTTTATTTTGAATATGAACTAGTCATTGATAATTTTAATTTTTTTTTATTTATCTTTATAAATCATGAAGCTTTAAAGAAATGTTTTTATGATCGATGACTTTAGACTTAACTCGTTTATTGTTGAACCTCCATCATAGAAAATTAATCTTAAAGCATTTTAATTAATTTGTGTCCTACAAAAGTATAGCACACATGCACACAAGAAAGAAAAATCAAATTGTTTTCTTTCCGGTACCCCGGATCGAACCGGTTGTTAGTGGGGAAGCCGCGGCGAAGGCAGTAGCCAAGTCCGTCCAATATTCTCCTCTTCCTAAATCCTATCGCCCAACCATCGAAAGAGCAGAGTTGAGGTCTTGGGAAATGGTAAATATAAAGTTTAATAGTGCAATAAAAGAACATTATGTAGACCATTATCTAGAAGAGTTAGAAAGATTTTTGTTAATTGGCAAAATATATTCCGCTACGAGAAGTTATTATATAACTTATATACACTATGCTTCGAGACTAATCACAATAGAAAGTTTAATCGGCTGTATATCAGATTTTTCGTAACATAATTATTCGTAACTAATCTACGTTCTAAACATAAAAGTCCAAATTGACTTCGAACATAACTCCAAAAATTTCACGTTATCCCATTACTTAGATTTCAGTATTTCGTTAGAGGAAAAATTCCAGTCAATTTACAACACTAAATCCGCGACCCTATAACCCACGAAACAACTGTCATTCTTCCTATTAACGTTAGAATTATACATTTAAAATTATTATTATTACCAAAACTTCATTATTAGTTTCATTATTATTATTATTGTTATTATTGTTATTATTGTTGATATTATTATTTTCATGTCATTATTATTATTATTGATATTATTATTTTCATTCATATTGTTATTATTATCAATATTATTAATTTCATATTATTACTATTATTACTATTATTATTACTATTATTATTATTATTATTATTATTATTATTATTATTATTATTATTATTATTATTATTATTATTAACTTCATATTAATATTATCATCATTATTGCCATTAATCATACTACTAATATTATTATTATTACTAAAATATTATTATTATTACTATTATTTATACTACTGTTATTATTTAATTTCATATTATTACTATTATTATTATTATTATTATTATTATTATTATTAATTTCATATTAATATTATTATCATCATTATTGCCATTGATCATATTACTAATGTTATTATTATTACTAGAATATTATTATTATTACGATCATTTATGCTACTGTTAGTATTAGTGTTACCAAAATATTATTATTATCATTACTAACCTTTATATTATTAGTACCTTAATTATTATTATTATCATTATCTATAGAGTACTGTTAATGTCATTGACCTATCTTACCATTAATATGTTTTTAATATCATTATTACTGAATATATTATCATCCTTATTGTTATTAGCCCGTCGATTTATTATAGATTTAAAAATTTTTACGATTGTTATTATTTTTTACTCAATATTAGTATTAGTATTATTTCTACCAACCTGAATTTTATATTAACGTTAATACTACCAATATTATTACCATCAGTACTATTATTGTTATCGTTATTGTTATTAAAATATTATCATCCTTACTATGATTATTTTACCGGTGTCATTATTATTAACATTATTATTCTAACTATTATTGATACTAGGTTAATATTGTTATCATTACTAAATTATTATTATCATGTATATCATTATTACCATTAAAATATTGTTATAGAATCATAAAAAAATCAAATCAAATCATAAAACTTTATTAAAATAACAAATTCAACAAAAATTGTCACCGTTATGATGATAGGGAAAATTTGCATTTAAATAAATTCCAGATCTGGATTACTTCTGCGGACTGAATTTGGGAAGATCTATAGACCGAAGTTAAATAAAATCAATAACAAAATAAAGAATATACCTGAGAGTGAGTATGGATGTTGGGTGAGATGCAGTGGACGGTCTGATGGCGGTGGAAAATCTAAAAAATATTAGTAAAAGGTGGCTAAAATCAACTTACCGATTGTTTAACCCGTTGCCATGGAAATAAGTGGCAAACAGGTTAAAACACATTTAGAAAAGGAACTATATACTTGAATCTCTTCTAAATCCTTGAGCTTTTAGGGCCAAAAACCGCGACCAGAAATACCAAATAAATCAATTTATGTTGTAATAAAGTAAATTTTAATTATTATAAATAAAATTTTATAAATTATATTGTAATATTTATAAATTATATATTAGTAAGTTAAAGTAAAATTTTATATTTAAATTTTTAAATTTAATAAATTTGGATTTCCTTTTGGTAATTCAAATTAGTTTTCGTAAATTAAAGGTTAAACATAAATTTTTAATTTGAAAACATAAAAATTTTAATATTATCATATGATAGGACCCAGAGTGTCCCAGACATGGGCATGGGGCGTTGACCAGTGTCATGGCCATAAGAACGGTTGTAAATACTTTCGGGACGTGTAGGGAAATAAAAGGAACATACCCCTCCCTTCCCCCGTCTAGATAGCATAATACATATCCGAGAGATATTATTTGAACTATAAAATTATATTGACATTCATTATGTACAAATTGGAATTAGTAAAGATAAAAATATATAAAGAATTTTTGTTCAGTGGACTCACACAGAAAGATGTTAGAAAAGTTTCGCAAAGACATTTCCGAGTATCACCAAACGGCAAAAACTCAAACCCAGAGGGCGGAGGCCATGGTGCGGAAGTGCCGCTACATGGAGCAAACGTGGCTTCGCCCGGAGACAGCAAACAAGTTAAGAGTAGAAGTGGATGCATTGAAGGCCCAGTTAAGTCAGAAAGATGAAGCCCTGCGGCTGGCCGAGCAGAAGTCCCAGGGATTTGAGAAACAAGTGGCCGAGTTGAAACTAAGAGATGACATCCGCACAGGCCTCATGCAGAGTGGAGCCATACTATCGGCAGAACAACAAGCCATAGTACAGCGGAATATTACTGGAAAAGATGACGATGTAAGAACTATGACGCCAGGTCCCTCCCGTCCACCAGGGGATTTACCTAAAAGGAACCGAAGGAAACACCGGCCAAGTAAAAAGGAAAGGAGCGGCAGTTTAAGTTGAAACGAGCTCGCCTGTTTGGTCACATTTTGGACGCCAATGGATTTTAACTCTTATTCGTTTGAAGGTTTTAAGCACCTCTGACTCTGTGATCATCTAATAAATTTGACTATAACTCATCAATGTTAATTGTTTATTAAACTTAAATATAATCTGTTAATGTTAACTTGGGTGTTAAAATTGATAATGATGTGTGGATGTGAGTTGAAGCTGTTGGATATGGGGATACTAAATGATCAAATGATTAGGTAAATTATTAATTAAGTAGACAAATAGAAAAAAGGGGGATCGATCAAGTAGGGCATGAAGTCTTCTATGAAAGCTCATGGACCCGAGGGGGGTTAGGACATTAGCAGTTCTTGAGAAGGAGCTCACATTTTGCTAACCTTCCACCCATTAGCTCACAGTACCAACGTCAATTTTTGACGGGTGACTAGCGGTTCAAATTCTTATGTAGGCGCTGGGTGGGGAATAGTAACCCTTAGGCAGTTTAAACTATTTTAAGGACCCATCAGTGCTCAGCAGTAATATTTAGTAATGCTGGGTATCTGATGGGTAAAAGATGTAAAATCTTCGAGACCATTTTCAAGGGATTCCACCAAATGCGCGCACAAGAGATGTAACCATTGGATACCCGCCAAAATGACGTTGGAAATGCATTCCAATGGGCGGTTTCTGGTAAAAGGTGAGCCACATTTCCATGACTGGTAATACCATAGAAAATCTTTGGGTTCAAGAGCTACCATAGAAGGTATTCGTGCTCATTTAATTTGTGTCCCTCTATCATCAATTTTAGGTTAAAATAATATCGAAGAAGTTAAACGAGATCCTGCAACGATTTAATTTTATAATTGTTCGAAAAGGTTTGAACAAAATGTGTTGACTATAAAATAATTTTTGAATGCAGATGCCCTGTTGGTAGTGTTATTAATTTGATGTTTTCATTTCTGCAGTAATATTGAAATTAACTTTTTTACATTTATATATGTGTTTCGTTAGTTAAATTTAATTTCAACACTTCAACCTAAGATTTATCTTTTTCTGCTTTTTGGACATTGTTTTCATTGGATTAATATAAGATTATAAATTATTCTGGACAAAAATGCATTATCATGATCTTTTTCCATTAACATATTTGATTTAATAAATCTTCTTTCTGGTTATATTATTTTCCTTTTTCTCTTTACTAGTAATATATACTTCTTTTCTTTTGTGTTAGATTTACTCCTTTCTTGTGAACAGTCGTGCTCTACTTAGGGTTTGGCGTTGAGATTCTTGGAGAAGAGAACTGACCCGGCGAACTGTCATTCGCTACGGGTACCTCCCACACCGAAGTAATAGCTCGAGACTAGATGGTCAAATTTTTATTTTACTTTTTTGTGTGCATGTGGTTATCATAAATTAATCAAATTGATAAAAATAAAAAAAATTAAAAAATATATATCATAAGAATGATTAGTAAATTAATTGAATTGAATAAGTATGATGGATTCTGATCATGGGATTTTGCTATCTCGGATCATGCCTAATGGATACCATGGAAGAAAACGTTCATGATATTCAATTGACAAAAAATTGATTAGAATAACGGTTATTATAAATTTTTAATAAATATATTTCATTGTGAATTAATAAAAAAAAGAATTGGATAATAAAATTTAATGAAAACCATAAAGGTTACAACTCCTAAATAAAAGATTCACATATCGACTGAAATTAATAAACAGAAATTACATTCGCATTAGTTTAAATATTACAAATTTACTGACGAGTAATAATGACATATATAAATAAAATCAAATCGACCTTACTCCTGATTTCTTTTGTTTTCTTGTGAAGAATTTTAAATAAAAGTTTGTATATCTTTGTCGATTTGACATCGACTTATATATGATCGATTTATGCGTATTTTTTTGATGCGGTATAACAAAAACCCACACGTTTTAACCATATTTCATCAATTTTCCACTAGTTTTCAGATTTTTATGGCTCTTTTTTATTAAAGTTTCTAATTACATTTTAAGCTTAATTCTCATAGTTATTTTCCGAAATATAATCGTTTTTCATGAATTTGGAACTGATTTGATGATTTTGTTAGTTTTTTTTGTAGTTTTGCAAATCTTTTTTTAATGTTTTTAATCATTTTTATATCTTTTTTGTATCTTATTATACTTTTTATTATTTTCTGTTTTATTTAACGATAAATGGACGATATTTGGTAAATTTTCGTCCATTTGAATTTTTCGCTTTCAGATTTTATCGGAGGTCGTTTCAGATAAACAAAATTCTCAAAACTTTAGTTTTTGCCCAACCATAAAAATATTCTTTAATAAATATTTTGCGAATTTATTTTCAAAGGATTTTTTTAGTTAAATTTTTTAAGATGAAATTTTATATGAAATCCTTTTAATATAATTTTAAGATGTAATTTTGTCTTTACTAGATTACTAGGCTCTCAATAAAAAAGCCATTCAAATTAAAATCAATTAAAGTTGTTAGTGTAAATTAAAATTAACTAAAGTGTTTAGTATAGTAAAGAGTCGACAAATTATACAAGGCAATAATTTAAAAAAGTAAATATCAAGTGAGCAGTTGGCTTACACAAGTTAAAATTTTTAAAGTATCTTAGAATCGACAAAATTACATGATAAAAATTTTAAAAATATTTAATTTTTAATAGAATTTTAAAATAATTTTTCCAATGAACTTTTTTAAATCTAATTTTTGACAATAGTCTGTCTCGTTGTATTGAACCACGGTAGACTCTAAAGTTATGCAATAATATTTAGTAGTCCGCGGCAGTAACCACTTCTTCTGCACTGCATACCTTTACCCTCTTTTGTCGATGTAATTTAATCCGGATTATCTTTTGTATTGCAAATACATAATTAATTGGGTCTACCACACACTATAGAGATGCTTAAATTATATTCTTTACCAATTACTACCTAATCTATTAAAAGTTGTCATTAAATTTATTTTAAATTAATTAAATTTTCATTGAAAACAGCAAGTCAATTTAATGATACATATAGATTTATTTACTTGATATTTTTCATAAAATGTAAAAATGGTGGAATGTTAATAAATAGATGGTGTACTGTTTGATGCAAATTTTGAATACTGATGTAAAAGTACATTAAGTGTAGGGCAATCATTAAAATTACTGAAAACATGGGAAAGCTAAAAATATCCACTAAATAAATGAAATATCAACTGAAGGAATTGATATAATGAAGATTGGGAAATACACTTACAAGAAGTAATACAGTTGGGAAAAATGACTGGGGTAAACGTGCAGTGAAGAGTATAAAAGATGAATTGAAGATTTGTATTATTCATTGAATCAGGAAGTGATTATTCATTTTAAGAAATACGAAGGGATGAATTACTCAATGAAGAGGCGATATCAATTAAAAATTGGGAAATAATTGAAAGAAGTGAAATTATTTACAGAAATATGCTTCAGAAATATTCACTAAAAATGAATTGCAGGTAATACTTTAAATATCCAATTATTTTACAAAAATATTATCAATTGAGTATAATTTGTTGGTTGATTATAGTTTAATGGAAATAATTATGGGTGAAAATAATTGCTTATTTATGGGGTAATAAAGTACATTAGAAAAATAATTTTTGAAATTGTGATAAAAATTTAACAATTAATTCATGCGAGGGATATAGTAGATACGAAATATTAAATGGGGAATTAAGAAGAATACATTAAATGAGGAATAACGAGACACTATTTTCGTTGAATAAAACAATTATTAACTAATTTTTTTAAAAACATAAAACATAATACTTACTATTCATTATTTAGTTTACTTTAGAGTTAAAATAAATCTTATTTAATTACTTCTATTATTTCAAGCTGTATTTCAAATTTAGAATAATTTACATTATAGTTAAAATAATCTTTTATCTATTAGTATTTAATAATTAGTAAATAGAATATTTCAGATAGTTTAAAGTTTTGAATAATAATATATTCTAATAATATATTCTAACAAATTAAATTAAATAATTTCGAATGTTATATTTTGAATAATATTCAATTAACATAACATAATTTAAATAATTCTTTCAATAATTGATCCTAACTATTGACACATTTAAATAAGGAATAATATTAAGTAAATACAAAAAAACCATTTGTACTTTATAAATTTGCTTTATAAAAATAACTTTGTAAACGAAAATAGATAAATGTACTTTATAAAAAAGAAATGAGCTTAATATTAATCTTATGATATTTATTTTATTTCCCTGCTCTTTTTAATTTTATTTTGAAAAACTAACATTATAAATGACCATTTATAATTTGAAATAATAACAAAAAAATTAAATACTGCTACTTAAAAAAATATGTGATCATTTTTATATATTTATAAGCAAAATAAATTCAATTCGTTATTTATTTAAAATAAATGATCATTTATACATTGTACAGAGAATTAAAAAAATATAGATAATATTTATTTAAATATAAATTTTTTTAAGAATCATAAATATAATAGTCCAATTTAAAATTTTAATACTCACTTTCTTATTTTTATAAAGCACAAATATCTAATATAAATTACAAATATATTTAAATAACTATCACTTATGTTATTGTTTTAAGTTCGTTTAATTTTTATAACGCATAAAAATCTTTTTTTAATACTCAAAAATAATATTTAATAGTTAGTAAATAGAAAATTTCAGAATAATAATAAAACTTTTTAACAATTTAAATTAAAAACATTTGATTTATTTTTCAGCTGTTATTAAACTGTGGGGCGTACGCAGACCCCCGGAGTTTTACAAGGTTTTGGTATTATTTTTTCTTAATTTTAACTTCTATCAAATTTCGATGCCAAAAATCATATCGAAATTCAATAAAATCATTGATTTTCTATTTAAATGTATAAATTTAACCACCTTTTTCTTAGTTAATTGATACTATAACATTATAAATATTTTATGTTTCCCAAGTAATTATGGATCAATGGTTGAAATTTCGATTCTAACGATCATGATATCCCCATCATGTTTCACAGCGAAGAAGACATTGATACGCAAAACCGAGAATATTCTGATGAATGCTTATTGTTGAGATTTACATTTATTGACAATGTGAATTAACTTCTTTGTGTTATTTGTCACTGTCGAAGTTTCGTCAACATTTAGAATCAAAACACACGATTATTTAAACAACATTATCGAATATTTTAAAATGAAATTATATGAACTACAAACAAGCCAACAAAAAATAATAAACAACCCATAGATACATCGTTTCAAGTATCTCTCCTAGTATACAAATCTGGAAAACCTCACACTATCATAGAAAATCTAATTCTTCCACCTGTTAAAGCAATAGTTTCAACAATAATAGAAAGCAAAGTCGCCAAAGACCTTAAGTTATTGCCTTTTTCAAAAGAAACAGATAAAATAAAATCAGATGTCCCAAAATCTTAAGTGCCAATTAGTTGAACAAGTTTTAAAGATCAAATTCAATCATTGCAGCTGGATGAGACTAACCTATTTCAAGCAACCCCAATCCAATATCATTCATTCGATATAAATTTAGCGATAAGATTTTTGGTTTTAGAAGTTACTTTAAATACGGACAACTGTGGTTGAAACATTTCACTGCTTTTAATGGTTAAAATGTATTGGAATTAGCACGGATGGTGCTCTAGCTATGAGTGGAACAATTATGGAGCCTATGAATTTAGTTAAAACTGTAGCACCCAATGTAATTTGGACACATTGTCGCATACATCGTGAAGCACTTGCAAAAGGCCATATATTTTAAGAACATGGAATCAAATTGTATCAATGGTAAATTTTATTAAAACTCCCCCATTAAATACTCGTCTTTTTCAAGTTCTAAGTGAAGAAATGTGAAGTCAGCTTAAACATCTGCTTCTTCAATAGGAAGTACGTTGGTTGTCTCGTGGAAGTGATTAAAGCGCATTTTGAAACGGCAACTATTTTTGATGGAAAATGATAATTTCTATTTAAAAGATGCTTTTTTTTGACTTTTCCTGATTAATTAAGGTGAGTTATTTGGCTGATATTCATTCTTAACTAAATGAATTAAATTTAACTTTATATTTTTAAAATAGAAGATAAAATGGTTTGTGGACAAGTAGATTAATAAGGAAAATTATTGAATCCTTTCCAACACTTAAATAATTTTTAGAAAGTTTTGATAACAAACTGTCTGTCGACAACATAAAAAAAAATCTTTGATAAATCAATTCAGGAAAACAATATAATTTTAATGTACCGAATTCGAAACAAAGGAAATTCCAAAAAGATTGATAAATTTCAAAAAAGTTATAAAGTTCAAATATTTTCAGCAAATTTCAGTAAATTTAACGCGATAAAACAAAATCAATTAATTCTAGCAATCAACAATTTGCCAAGTTCTCTAAAATTAAAAAACCCATTGCGCACACAGGTGCGTAATAACACGAATTCAACAGTAAGTGGAAGATAAATTGATCGACGTGACTAAAAATGCTCTTTGAGAAGATTTTGTCTCTGAATTAAACGAGTCTTGTTCGACGGAAAAAAGATTTATATATTGTTTATGAATATGAATTATTTTTGTTTTCAGGATTTCAGATGTTATAACAATAAGAGCTAAATTTATGCGCTGACTCAATAAAAGGTTTTAGAAAACAAATAGTTTTTCTGAATGAGGCGCCAACAAATGTCAAGACGAAATGAGAAGACATGATTCAAATTATTTTTGAGACAATGGATTCACCAACTATTTATATGCCAGTTAAAACCGTTTTATCGTTGTATGCGTCTTGATATGCAACGAGTATCGCTTTAATTCTAGAGATGGAGTATAACACTGTTCCGATTTGTCACGGTTATAAACTTTGTGGGAAAAGATTTGACAGAATATTTGATGAAAACCTTAACAGAACGAGGCTACAGATTTACTACACTGCACAATGATGAAAGATGGACGAGCATTTAACAGTAAATTTTACTTCATTTCGATTATAATCATTTTAATTATTAGAATTGTAATAAGAATACCACAGTAAATAAAAAAAGCAAATTTGTCGTACTAGTCATAAAATCAGGATAGCCTCTATAATTAATTGCATTTTTTGTAGAAATAAATATAAAATATAAAATAAATTTAATCTTTATTTGCCATTTATTTCTTGTTTAAAACGTGACGTATTTGACCTATTTATTAACAACATTTGTCATTTAAACAAAATTTATTGTTTCACAACTTTTTATCTTGTCTTTGAATTCGCTATGAGAACAGAAAATAAACGGAAAAGACATCATTTTGTGGAGATACTTTCAAAATTATTGCCGGTATATTTTCAGGGAAATAAAAGATCTAAATTATATATAATATCCTTATAATTTGAAATTTAAAAAAAAATAACCAACTGACCTCAAAGTAATTTTATCATTAAAATAAATAAATAATTCTTATCAATTAATTGAATGCGAATTCAGCAGTGGCAATTCGAGGTGTCCCTATATTAAAGTGGTAAAGATTTTGATATCATTAACAAAAATGTTGCTATATGCTATATATTTTGTTTTATTTCAATACGCTCTTGCATTTGCGCCAAATTTCTTTGAATGCACTAACAATGGGCATGTAATTCAATCAGTCGAGGTTGACCCTTGTTCTGATCGCCAATGTAAACTGCTTAGCCAAACTGAAATGCAAATAAAAGTTAAGTTTACTGCCAACAGAAACATAAACTTCGGAAAAGTAGCGCTGACAGTTACCGCTCTTCCTAGTATATTCGCGATGCCTTTAAAAGAAGATAATCTGTGTCTCTCCTCCGATTCCAAATGTCCTATAGCAAAGGGTGCCGATGTAACCCATACTAGCAAATATACATTTCTTGGCGGATTTCCTGACGGTGTTCGAGTGATTATGCAATTAAAAGCAAATGATGAAAAAAATAAAGAAATATATTGTATGATAATGACATTTTCTGGATAAAATGTTTATGAAATAAATATTTTTTTGTTTGAATAAAGTTTTATTTCCTTGTGAAAATAACATTTCTAAAAAAAATTCTTACTATTTACAAAAATGTAAAAGAATAATTTAATGAAAAATTAAACATGATAATATTTCATTAGTTTTCAGATAGACAACAGATCTAGAAATGAGGCATGAAAAAGTAAACCGGTAGGAGACTGAAGACTATCAGAGATAGTAGGATAAGAAATAAATATGAGAGAATAAAGAAATAAATCAAATCAAGAGCTCCTGCGCGGAGAGATAAAATTGAATATAATTTGAAACGAATAACGATATTAAGGGATAATTTGAATAAAAATTACAAAATATTCGAAAAATAAGGCGATAAATTGAGGAGAATTGAAATAGAGCTAAAATTAATTAGAGAATTAGAGAAATGAAATTATATAAAGATAAAATCGAGTTAAATGGTGTAGCTGTGTAACAAAAAGTTAAGAAATATATATATTGATAATTTGTGTGCACACGAGAAGTAGAGGAGTAATTAGAAATGAAGAATTTAAAAAGAACAGACAAATAGAGAATTGAGGAATAAATATTGGAAATAAAGAATTGAAAAATTGATGCAAAGATTTAAGAGAATTGATAGAGATACATTAAACTAGAAGAAATAAGAAATTGATCAATTGATAAGATTAGAAGCTGAGAACTGAAAATTAAAAAATTAAGGATTAGATAACAAAAAGTAATAAAAAAATTTTGATTTAAAAGACGAGACAGTAGAAGATTAGAGAATAAGATAATTTAAAAATAATAAGATTAAGGATAATAGTTTGAAGAGTAAAGTAGATAAGAAAATCAGGAGATTATTATCAAGAAATATTGAATCTAATGATAAAAAATAGAAAGGACTAAAGATTAAAAGTGAATCATAGAAAATGAACAAGGAAAATAGTAGAGATTAAAAAGAGATTTAAGTTTAAAATTAAAGAAAGTAAAGGTTAAAGAGTAAAAACTAGAAATATTGAACGCGGAAAATGATTTATAATTGATAATTGATGATTTATTATTATTGATTTTGATTTATGATAATACATTATGATAAAGAGAATAGAAAATTGATTTGACTATATAAATAAATGATTATGAGATATAGATAATTAAAAATCTGACTTAAACTAATGGTGAGCAAACGGCGGAAAACAAACGGATAAAACACGAAAAGGGGCTAGATATCGAATGGGTTGATATGATAAAATGTGGAGAAAGTAGAAAACGTTAAAATGTACTGGAAGTGTATTTTAGATATTCAACAAAGCAATAAAGTGAACAACTGTCAACAGAAACCAAAACATAAAGCAATCAAAATTATAATAAGAATACCATAATAAATAAAAAACCAAATTTGTCGTACTAGTCATAAAATCAGGATAGCCTCTATAATTAATTGCATTTTTTGTAGAAATAAATATAAAATATAAAATAAATTTAATCTTTATTTGCCATTTATTTCTTGTTTAAAACGTGACGTATTTGACCTATTTATTAACAACATTTGTCATTTAAACAAAATTTATTGTTTCACAACTTTTTATCTTGTCTTTGAATTCGCTATGAGAACAGAAAATAAACGGAAAAGACATCATTTTGTGGAGATACTTTCAAAATTATTGCCGGTATATTTTCAGGGAAATAAAAGATCTAAATTATATATAATATCCTTATAATTTGAAATTTAAAAAAAAATAACCAACTGACCTCAAAGTAATTTTATCATTAAAATAAATAAATAATTCTTATCAATTAATTGAATGCGAATTCAGCAGTGGCAATTCGAGGTGTCCCTATATTAAAGTGGTAAAGATTTTGATATCATTAACAAAAATGTTGCTATATGCTATATATTTTGTTTTATTTCAATATGCACTTGCATTTTCCCCATATTTCTTTGAATGCACTGACAGCGGGCCTGTCATTCAATCAGTCGAGGTTGACCCTTGTTCTGATCGCCAATGTAAACTGCTTAGCCAAACTGAAATGCAAATAAAAGTTAAGTTTATTGCCAACAGAAACATAAACCTCGGAAAAGTAGCGCTGACAGTTACCGCTCTCCCTAGAATATTCGCGATGCCTTTAAAAGAAGATAATCTGTGTCTCTCCTCCGATTCCAAATGTCCTATAGCAAAGGGTGCCGATGTAACCCATACTAGCAAATATACATTTCTTGGCGGATTTCCTGACGGTGTTCAAGTGAATATGCAATTAAAAGTAAATGATGAAAAAAATAAAGAAATATATTGTATGATAATGACATTTTCTGGATAAAATGTTTATGAAATAAATATTTTTTTGTTTGAATAAAGTTTTATTTCCTTGTGAAAATAACATTTCTAAAAAAAAATTCTTACTATTTACAAAAATTTAAAGGAATGATACTAAAATTGTTACAGAAAAACATGCAATGTATATAATTCCGTATTGAAATTGAGATAATACTATTTATAATAATACATTTGTTTTGTATTAAAACATAATTGAATCACAATCACTGCTAAATACAATAGTAATTATGTTATGTGGTTTATTACATATTTTGAATCCACTGTTTATTATACGCTAGCCATAAAAATAATTTTTTCGACAATGATAAGCGTGGTGAACTAATTAACGACCAAAACTCATCCAATATAAAATATCTATCCTAAAGTGTCAAGGTATTATGCTATTTATTTGCACGATAGATTTTATTTGAGATGTGAGTATTTTAGAGTGTTGCTATGGGCTCGACATTCTTTTTAAGGGCTGTTGTACCGGGAGAAACCATTACTTATGCCGATAGTGCCATTGGGAATTTTAAATATATTGACAAGTATTGCATACATAGTCAAGTTTAATTAGTCAGTCGAGAAAGAAAAAGTCAAAATTCAAGATACAGAAATATTTCTGTCAGAGGATGAAATTGCTGGACATGAGTATGATGTTCAGAAAGAGTCAACGTTAAGTGTAGTTTTACGATTGCAAAGTGGAATATAAATATTTTTGAAGACATTGTCAGGAAAAATGATAATTTTAAAAGTTGAATCAAGTGATACAATTAAAAACGTAATAACCAAAATTCAAGAAAAATAATGAATTATTCTTGAGCAGCAAAGGGTAATTTACGCTGACAGGCAATTAGAACAACGAGAAAAATTATTAAATTATAATTTTAAACAAGATGTTCTTATGTCTAAAAAATGGTAATGATAATGAGAAGTTAAAAAGCTTATGGGCACTATGGTGTTCTTAAAAAATGAAAAACGACTCAAGCGCATAATATTTTGTTGGCAGAAATGACTGGGGATATAACGGACACACTCGTAGACTATGAAAAAGAATTTAAAGAGACATTGGATTAATAGATGAGACTTGTTGATCTGTGTGAAAAATGAAATAATACGGAGGAAAAAGTTAGTTGTGAGGCAAAAAAGAAAAAGGAAGAGATATATAAGCTAATGCAAAAAAGAACGGAACAAAGTTTTGTTAGGGAAGAGTCAAAAACATGGGAATAGGGACCACCCATGGAAAAGAAAAATTTAAATAGGTTGCAGAAGTTAAAGATTCCAATTTTTGATGGAAATGCGCTTGAATTTGAAACATGGAAGGCAGCATTCAATACAAAATTCGAACAAGCAGATAGAAGTTCTAAAGACAAGATGCTTCATCTAAGGCAATATCTAGTAGGAAAACCACTCAAGTTGATTGAGAATCCGTGCTACTCATCAGAAGCTTACAGAGTGGAAAAAGAGAAATTAGAATGGAACTATTAGAGTGGGGCTAAAGTATACGAAAGTTTGAATCGCTAATCATTTCAGTCTGGAAAAGTCGCTAATAAGTGAAATATGTTTATATGCAATATTTAACATGTGTAAACCTTTATCTAGGGGTTCAACATATGAATATTCATTTGTTATTGATCAAAATGTTGATTAAACTATATTCCCAGTGAAGAGAGGTAAATGGAACAGAACATCACGTGTGGAAAATTCGTTGAGCAGAGAAGTATTTATTGTAATAATGAGAAAGATAGAGATATCCACCAAACAGAGTAAATATTAACTGAAAAGGAAATATATGCATTGAAGGTGAAGGATAATTTCATAATGAGTAATATTCTCAGAAGGAAGAAATATACAGTGAAGAAGAAAAACATTCTTAGAAGAGGGAAACTAAGATAGTGAATTTTTATTGAACCAAGAAGTGATTTTTCACTGTAAGAAATGTAAAGATTATAGAATTATCCATTGAAGAAGCGAAATATTCAATATAGATTGCGGAAATATATTGAAAAAATAAATACAATGAATGAAATGGAGATATAATTATTCACTTAAGATATGAACTTAGAAAAAATAAATATTCTATGGGATTCTAGGAAAAAATACCAACTGGAAAAATTACAAACTATGAAGTATAATTATTGAATGTAACATTTTTAGTGATAACTTGTATTTGGCCTATAAGCAAAAACGGTATATAAGAACATAAGCAGATAAATTAAACAATTAGATACTAAACAATCTTTATTTCAATTTTAAGAACAAACGGTACATAGGAACATAATCATACAGGCAATACAATAGAATCTCAAATGATGTTTAAGACTTGAAATGCTAGTGGGGAAAGTTTGAGCTCGAGATGAAGCATATTTTTGCAACGTATTTTGATGTTGTAAACACAAACGATCCCAGTTGACAGATTGGCTTTTGACCTTTTTTCCATGACGTAAATTAACCAAATCTGCCTCCAAGCCCCATGCAAACTCAAGCATTTTGTCAACCAGTTGGTATTATTTCCAAAAGCCATTCAATGGTAGGTAATCGGCAGTAGATTGTTGAGAATAAATGAATTACACTTAAAAAAAACTGATTCAAGTATATTAGTAAAATAATATAAATAGTCATATTAAATTTTAAAGGGGATATTTGTGGGCGAATATAATAAATAAAAAATAGTAATTTAAATAATGAAAATACTGTAGACACAAAACATTAAATGAAGGGATGTAGTAAAGAAAAATAAAGATAATAACCTTCAATTTAAATGTTTTTAATATAATAATTCTTGAAAATCATTTGAAAAAAGCTGTGCAGAAAATTCGTGAATACCTTAAATAAATCTAATTCATAGTCAAATTTTGTAGAAAATATTATGTTAATAATTCTTAGTAATATTTATTTATAATACAGAAAACCTTAAATCTACATTCATTTCTAAAAATAAAATATACATTAGTAATTATACTGAAAATATTACCTCCTTTTTTGTTTAATGTTTAAACCAAATATCCTATGAAGCGTTGTTTAAGTCAAATATTAGACGAGTGATGAACTTTAACCAACCTCACTATAGTGCGAGAGTCTACAGTTTTGAACATGTATTTATTTTAATGGTATGCGATTAAATGAATTTTTATTCATCTGACTTTAGTGTGAAATCCCAATGACCATGTGTTCTTTAAAACATAAATAAAAGTCACTTCATTTAAACAAAAAATTGAAATTTTTCATATAATTGTTGTTAAAGTGATTTAATTAATTAAAAATAACTGATTAAAACATCAATAGTTTCAAGATTATTTTCGAAATCGAATCCCATTACACCGACCTTTCTTCTATACTAAAATTCGATGACTGAGAAGTGGCGACTGCTTATTAAGATTATTTTACTAAGCAATACAATATTTCGATTGTATGTATCTTTTTAAAATAAAAAAAAATATTATTACTATGTTATAAAATATTTATGTGAGTGGCTCATCAAATTTATGCAATAATTTGTTAAGCTCATCATACGGTTTCAGTTGAAGTTGTACTTGGATGTTAAAATGATTTTTAGTATTTATATTTTATTTTTTTAAATTTCTCTTCTATTTATTTTTGGAATATATTATTTTAAGATACAAACAAATTAGATAAATGATCATTTTCATAGTGTTGGCGTACAGAGTAGAATTAATTTTGTTTTAATCTAAGCTCATTCATCCCGACTACTTTCTCGACTACTCTTGCATTCCCTAGGGTATTTCCTTTCTCACCCCGACGCCCCACAATTTTAATCTAACCACTGTATACTCATAGGCAAGCCCATGTTGGTACTGTATACAGCAGCCGAGAGTCCACAAGCAGGTGAGCCCCGTTTCCAAGACTACTCCTTGTGATAATCTCGCTTTCGGGTTCCTGACGGCCGATAGAAGGGCTTACGTCTACCTGACTCCTTTAACCTTTTCGATATCCGTGCACTCCTTTCCCATCATTCTATGACGAACCCATGCATACGTCCCTGCATATTGTTTTCCCCTAGTTGCTTTAATACATAGCAAAATCTTCAGTATAGATTGTAGTGAACCGTACCCTTATCAGACGTTTAGTCACTTATCTATTCGTTATTAATTTAATTTAGCAAAGACCAATTTTAGGTATTCAATTAATGAAATTTAAATATGATGATTTAGAAACTTTAATAAAAATAAAATATTTATAAATAAACATTTAAAATTCAGTTTCTCGAATTTATCTAATTTTCCGACTTTAATTTCCTAACTACTGAGAATAGGTAAATTTTTCTAACCTAGAAATTTGCTTTAAATCATCAAGTATTTTATTTAAATAACATGTGAAAATTTTAAATTATTATATAAATTATCGAAATTTCTATTATATTGGCCGAAATTTTTGGGTTTAACACTACCTTATTAACCATTTAAGAAAAATAAACTCCTCCGAGAATGCTTATTTCTTCTTTTAACAACAATTACTTTTTAATCATTACTATCTCTATAATGGAAACTGAAATTTTATTTTTCTGTTAACTGAGAGCTCTTAATTCCGACTTTACGAGTGAAATAAGAACTTTCTCAACCTACTTCATACATACATAAGGCTCTATCAACATCATAAGGCAATCCAACCAAACTTTAGGCATCCATTCATAATTCAATTAATTAGAGAAATCAGAAATTATTAAGAGAATAAGAATTACAAAAATATACTTTTATTAGATCTATACAAAATTTAACAAAAAGAAATCACAAAAAATATAATTAGTACGTAAAGATATAAATAATATCAGGGGAATGGAGTCCGTCCTTCTTTCCACTGGGTAGTCATTCGTCGATATCGACGGGGAGCTTTCGTTTGTTCCGGAGGGGTTGGAATGGTATGGTTCCAACCTGGGGAACGGTATGACATAATTCCTCTCCGAATTCGTCCATCCAGCAGCTCGCGAGAGTCGGCGATCTCTCTGTCGTTGTCGTTGTGGAATTGTGGACGGGTGAAGTATCTAGACATATTTGCATCTCGTCGGTTTCTTTTACCTGAATTGGTAGCATAGGTTCTTCTGATCTTTTCGGGTTGAAGGGGTGTCATCTTCTTTCGCAAATTCTGGGTACTGCTCTGCGACGAGTGCGGCGGCTTCTTCGAGCACTTGTGCAGCATTATTTAAGATTGTGAGGCCTTCAGCTCGGCGTCGTTCACGGCGACGACGATTTTTGCTGGGATGATGCTTCTTGCTGGACCTGGGTGTCTGAGCTGGACCAGCTTGAGTTGTTTCCGGAAGGTGGTTCGCGGGGATCAAATTCAATTTTAATGCTAGATCGCGACCCGCTAGTCGTTTTACCAGTTCGGCTTCCGTGAATGAGGCTATCAAGACGGCGCTCTGGTCATTGATTATGATTCGCTGAGCCCGGTTCTCTGCAATTAAATCCTCTCGGCATCTAGACAGCCGGTGGATTTTATCCTGGAGGATTTTGACCGCTTCGGGAGCGAACCACGTGCCGAGCGTGCGTCCGTGCTCCGCGAACAGTTTGTTGTATTTCTGTTGGCATAAATCGTGATTCGATTGTAATGGCGTGGCATCTGATTTTCGCGATGATTTGGGGATTTTATATCCTGGATGCATTTTTAGAAAAGAAATTTTGATTATTGAAACGTTTGATGAGAATTTTCAGAAGGATTTTCCTGTGACTGTCCTGACTAAACGAGGGAGAGTTTCATTTCATTAATGGGTTACATTTATAAATAAATTAAATATAATAATTATAAAATTTAAAATTAATTAATCCGAACATTCCTCAAACATTCTTTATTACATGCATTTCATGGTTTGCTATTAATTGTGAAGGTGTCTTATTTGCCATTGGAACTAGTGAAACAAAACATTCGATGTAGAAAAGAAAAATTCTGATGCTCCATTCATTTGCTGAGTTTATGAAAAGAAAAAAAAATTTTTATTTGGAAATGTCCGAAAGGAATACTTCTTACAAAACCAAAAAAAATAAAGAGAAAGCTTCTACTCTCTGATACATTTAGTTGTTTCTATTGACCTAACCCTAGTCGTCCCTTTTCATATAAACATTCGACAGGTTTTAAACAAAAATTGCATCCCTACTTAAACATTCATTTGAATGTTTTTTCCCCTAGCTGTGTCGATATTCCCGTATTTTAAATCCCTACCGCTCCGACCAACATTGCAATGGCCGCCACGGTGAAGTACGACGGCGTCCTACTCTGCGATCAGTGTGACTAGACCTGACCATACCGGCAGACACCGAAGGGTGGTTGACGACAAGGCAGCACATCAACATCCCTCAAAATCAACTGAGGGAATTGAATCCTGCCAAGCCATCTTCCACAAATTACAGCATGTATAAAATAGGATTAAATTAGGGGGACCTGTCGTTGATACGAAAAGTACCTCGACCATCCATGATTAAAATTAAAAACTTAAAACCAAAAACATTTCAAAAATTTATTCAATGAAATACAAGCTTACCAAAGTTCAAAACTTTCGATTCAAAATTTTAAGTTTTCAAAAATATTTTTTAGGTTTTTTTAAGGTTAAATATTATGACAATGGCTATTGTATTTATACTGTTTTCATGCGTGTGTGCGACCAATCAGCTAATTTCGAATCTTTTTTTGGCCATTTTTCCGGGTTTTTGGTGATTTTTATTTAATTTTATATTTTTCTCTTTTGTTATTTATTTTTCTTAATTTTTTAGTATTAATTTTATTAAATTTGCATTTTTATTTTTTGCTGATTCTTATTCTGGTCGCCTCCTCCGCCTGTGTATTTTCTAAACCTAATTTTGCAAGGTTTTAGCGGTTTTATATTTTTACTTTATTTTTCTATGTATTTTTCGTGCAGAATTTATTAATTATTTGTTTTAATTAATTATGTTATTTTTTATTTTGTTTTATTTAATGTTTTTATTATATTTTTAATTTCTGTTTGCGGTGCGTGCTTGTGTTCTAATAGCCATTCTCATAATTTTTCGACATGACTTTTTCATGGTTGTTTTGTTTTAGTGATGGCTTATAGCCCAACAATAGTCGCGAGTCAAATTGTGACCCTGTCTGATTTGTGACTAACCATAAACCTGCTTTCTGCGCTTAACCCTTAATTGCATTGTGTAGCAAATTTGATACATACCAGAATTTCACGTTTAGATCGCCTTAAATAAATAAGAACTAACCATTTCATAGTGTTGCTTGTGAGCTACAAAGCTGTTCATAAATTATTTTTTTAATAATATATTCAGTCAAAGCAACGTTATTTTATTTTATTCAAATTAGTAGGTAGTTAGGGGCACACTGCTACATAAAAAATTGCATAATAAAATAGGGGGAGGGGGGAGGGTTATTTACAGATTATTTTCGGATTATCTTGATTACATAATGACGCAATCAACTTAATTAATTTTTGTGTGTATTTTAATTAATATTTTTGTGTGTATTTTTTTTTCGAAATTTTTTCGAGTTTTTGGCACGATTTTTTTTGAATTCAAATTTTTGGAACATTTTTTTTAAATTCAAATTTTGGCGAATTTTTGAAATAAAATTGAAATATTTTTTTTGAATAAATTTTTTTTTCAATCACACTATAGTCAGGAGTTATTTTGAAAAAGAGTAAAATATAATTGGCTTGAATCGCCTAACGATAAAAAAAGCATAAAATTAAAATTGGCTCAAATCGCCTAAGATGAACACACTATAGTCAGGATAATTTTAACTCGTAATAAAAAACAATGCAATATTTGGTGTCAATACTTTCTATAGGTAAATATAGGCATAAAATAAAAATGGCTTGAATCGCCTACGGATAAAAAATTGACAGGGGTATTTTATAGGCTTGTTAAAAAAACACTTGAAATATTTGTTCACACAATTTTCATAGGCAAATTTAGGCTCTAGATAAAAATAATTTAAAATACCTAAAGTAAATTAAGAGAAATTAAAGTACATTAGGATACATTAGAGTATATTAAAGTAAATCAAGGTAAATTAAGGTAAATTAAAGGGTCTACAGTAAATTAAAGTACATAAGAGTATATTCAAGTAAATTTAGATAAATTAAAGTAAATTAAAGTACATTAGAATATATTAGAGTATATTAAAGTAAATTAAGGTAAATTAGGTAATTAAAGGGTCTACAGTAAATTAAAGTACATAAGAGTATATTAAAGTAAATTTAGATAAATTAAAGTAAATTAATGTACATTAGAATATATTAGAGTATATTAAAGCAAATTAAGGTAAATTAAGGAAAATTAAAGGGTCTAAAGTAAATTAAAGTACATAAGAGTATATTCAAGTAAATTAAGATAAATTAAAGTACATTAGGATACATTTAAGTATAATAAAGTAAATTAAGTTAAATTAAGGTAAATTAAAGGGTCTACAGTAAATTAAAGTATATAAGAGTATATTAAAGTAAATTTAGATAAATTAAAGTAAATTACTGTACATTAGAATATATTAGAGTATATTAAAGCAAATTAAGGTAAATTAAGGTAAATTAAAGGGTCTAAAGTAAATTAAAGTACATAAGAGTATATTCAAGTAAATTTAGATAAATTAAAGTACATTAATGTACATTAGAATACATTTAAGTGTATTAGAGTAAATTAAGGTTTCTGTAGTAAATTAAGATACATTAGAGTACATTAAGGTAAATTAAAGTAAATTAAAGGGTCGAAAGTCAATTTAAGTACATTAGGGTACATTAAGTAAATTATGGTTCATAAAGTAAATTAAGGTATGGTGGGTTTCTGGGTGTTGACATTTGAAACTATATGGTTGTTACCCAGACAACCCCATACAAATATTTCTTTCGCTTACCACTCGGCACCCGTTGCTAAGCAACGTTGGAACTGTGTTCAAGTGAGTAGATCGTCCGCAAAAAGTGAGCGCTATTGCTGATGCTATAATTGACCGAACGATCCATTGGTACAACGAGCTGTCGATAGAAGACCTGTGCTCGCTTTTGATTCATAGGTCCCATTATTCTACTATCTCTTTCAAATTTTAACCTATACTCTCATATCATTCATTGTTATGTCCATTCCCATAGTCCTTCTTATCGTTGTCCATATCGAAGATTATTCTTTGGCCTGTACACCCTTTGTTATGTTAAATACACCCACATTATATCTTTCACCCTTATCCCTATTATAACTACAATGTTTCCCATTATTATTACCAGCATTATTATTGTTTCCATCATATGTATTACCTTTATTAATTGTTGCTACTATTTCCTATATTATTATATTTGTTACTATAACTACCATTATATTTATTGTTATTACTACTATGATTATTACTACTATTATTATTATCATAATTATTATCATCATTACTACTAATACCATGATTATTATTATTATTACCATTATTATTATTATTATTATTATTATTATTATTATTATTATTATTATTATTATTATTATTATTATTATTATTATTATTATTATTATTATTATTATTATTATTATTATTATTATTATTATTATTATTATTATTATTATTATTGTTATTATTATAATTACCATTATCCTTATTTTACGGTTTTATATTTTCATCGATTCGGAAAATTTGAGTAGCGTTCCGCCTTTATTTTACGCGTTCCACTTTTACTTTATTATTTTCAATAAGTATTTTCATCAATTCGGAAAATTTGGGCAGCGATCCGCCCTTATTTTACGCGTTCCACTTTTACTTTACTATTTTCAATAAGTATTTTCATCAATTCGGAAAATTTGAGCAGCGTTCCGCCCTTATTTTACGCGTTCCACCTTTACTTTACTATTTTCAATAAGTATTTTCATCAATTCGGAAAATTTGGGCAGCGATCCGCCCTTATTTTACGCGTTCCACTTTTACTTTACTATTTTCAATAAGTATTTTCATCAATTCAATAATGAAGATTCTTTGTTTGAGTTCTCGTATACTTGATGGTTTGGTTTGGGTTTTTTCTTGCTTGGTGCTTTCTTCGCCTTTTTGATTTTCGATAAATTTTTATGATTAGGATGATGAATAAGATTATTAGGATTGCACTGGTCTCGACGACTGCCAGGCTTATTAGGGATATTTCGAAGTTGTTGGGTTTTGGGTTTTCTGAAATTCGGTGGGGTGGAGGGGAAGTTGTCATTGATAGGAGTTCTTCGAGATGACTCAATTGAATTATTTGTTGTAGCAGTTGGGTATTGATATCTTTGCACGAGGGTTTCATGAGGTTTTGATTTCGGGTTAGCCTGAGTTCAATCTTCATTATTTTTATTCTTCTGAGGGCTTCTGTTTGGTCACGCATCTGTCTTCGATTGTCTCTCAATGAGGTTATCTTTGGGTGTAAGATTGAATTGATGACAAAAGGAATTGTTATTAGGGATATGATCCTGAGCCATTGCATCATCTTTCTATACATTTATTCGTTCGATTAGTGTCTTTCTACAGTTTTATTTACAATAGGAGTTTTCGCTTTAATTTTTATCGTCTATTTCAGGCATGCCTATTAACAATGTTTCGGCTCTCAGGAGACGACTTCTTATTTCGGGAATTATCGCAATAATTTTATCTTTATTTTCTATTACATTTCTCTGTTTCTCGTTAATGTCTCCTAACGCTTGTATCTGTTGTTCGTGATATTGTAATTTTTGATATTGTTTTTCTGCGTACGCTTCGAGTTTCTTATATGCTCGGTTTAGTCTTTTCATTTTATCGTATTTCTTTTTGATTCTTTGGGCTTCTTTTTTCCAATAATCCTCCAGTACATGGTTTGCCCACTTATTTGATAGTTCGCTTTTCAGTTCCTCTACTTTTTGTTCCCATTCCCGATTCAGTTTTAGTTTTTGGTTTAAGGATCTATTTTCCTCCTTTAATTCTCGTCGTTTTATATCTGATACTTGAAATTCCCTTTTCAGTGTCTTTATCAGGTTTCTCGACTGAAACCATTGATTTGTGATACGGTCTATCTCCTGGCGTTGTTGTTCTAATGCTATTCTCATATTTTCTATCATTTCCTCTTGCTCTTTATTTTCATTTTCTGTCGACTCTTCGATTTTACATTCTCTGGGTATTTGATCCTCGTTTTCCACCTCAATTTTTATTGGTTTATATACATCTTTCTTATTGGTGGTCTCGCTGGTATCTACCTCCATTGCTGTTTCGTTGATTGATTCACTCATTTTTCTACAATTTTATATACATCATCATTTTTTTGTTATTTTTATTATTTTTTGATTTTTTATGGGTTTTTTGTTTGTTTTATCTTTTTATGGGTTTTTGGTTTTCTAAATTTTTCTGTTTATATATTACTAGTTTTTTATCTACACTTTTTATTCACAATTTTTATTTACATGCTACACCCGCTCCTTTTCTTTATACATACGTTTCTTGAATTCCTCCACACCCTTCATTACTTGGTGTGATCTGAGGTTGTGGTATAGGAATTAATGGTAACCATACCATTTGAGGTGTATTCATAAACTCGTTGATTCTCGCCTGTAGCGTTCTTGAGGTACACAGTTCCTCATCCAATAAATATGACAATTGGTTGATCTCATCCATTAGGTCTTCCACCTCTGCTTCCAGCATTGTCGTATTCTCTCGGATTTTTAATCTCTCAATTTCTATTTCCATTCCTTTTACTTTTTCTTCGAAGGCTTCTTTTTCGCTATTGCGCAACGCTTTCTGACGATGTAGTGCGAGATCCCTTTGTTCGCACATAACTTTATACCCATTTACGTCTCGTTCAGCGTAATTTAACCTTTGCCTCTCTATTTCGACTTGTAAGTCGCTTTGTTCCTTGTCTTCGGTTATCTTCCTCACCATGTTTTGTGTTTTTGTTAATTGGTTGACCTTCACGGTGGTGAATTTTCTGAGGTTCTCTTCCCTCCTTTCTTGAAGGTTTAATTTTGCTTGCAGATCTCGGATTTCCTCCCTTTGCTCCTCTATCTGCTCCCACATTTTCCAATCGTCGAGAGGTGTCTATTTCTGTGGTAGCTCCTTTAATTCTTGTGTCACTACTTGATATTTTTGTTTCCAGGTTTTCGCCTGTTTCTTTAGTCCCTTTATCATTTTCTCGTCTCTGTCCATCGCATTTGACCATTCGGTTATTTGTAGGACTTGTTCTTTCTTGGTGTGTTCTAGTTCCTCTCGAATTCTTATTTGTACTCTCCCTACTTGCTCAATTTGAGCTTGGAGTTCCTAGTTTCGTTTTCCAGCACTCTCGACTCGACATTGGTAGTATGCGGATTTTGCCCCTTGGCAAAGGTATTTCGCGCGCATTTTCTCCAATTCTCTCGTCTTTCCCAACAATCTTTGGTTCAATTCCTCAATGTCCTCTTCTAGCCGACCATTCCTTTGGCTATTTAACTCCAACATAACTCTTCAGAAGGTCATTTTCATCTTTTGCTCCTCACATCTGGCGTGGAATTCTCTCCTTTTTCGGATTGCTTTGTCTGTTAGACTTCGTTGGTAGGCCGCGTCTATTACTTCTCCAAAGTAGTCTATCTTTGCCTCTTCCAACTTGTCATTCAGCTCTTCCACTTTTTTGTTTAGTAACTCCACCATCATTTTTTCGTGAGTTATCTCTGCCTCTTGTTCCTCCACTTGAGTTTGGAGTTTTCGTACTTTTTGTCTTTCCCTCTCCGTTAGGCATCTCGCATATGCGGCATCTATGACTTCGCTATGGTATGCGGTTTGTCTTTTCGCACCTTCCCATGCTTCTTTTGCTACTCTGTTGCTCAACTTTTGGACTTCACTTTCCAATTGGTTATTGCTTTGGTTCAACAATTCTAACATTACTTTCCCATAGCTCGTCTTCCAATTTTGTTCCTGGCTACTTTCGCATACTTCCTTTAGTTGGATTAATTGATCTTCCTTTTCGTGGGTTTTCTTTTCCCACCATTCTGCTTTTTCTCGTAATTTCTCGGTTTTGGCTTTTTGGGTTGTTACCGTTTGTTGTAGTACGTAGCTTCGCTTTTCTTCTTGGATACTTTGTTCTAGTTTTTTATTCACCAGTTTTTCAAATTGCTCTATTCCTTCCTCGTATATTTCCTTTATACGACACATTATGTTGTTATTTTGCTTTACGTTTAAGCCTTCTTGGTCTTCTCGTCCGTCTTGCGTTTGTTGCCACATCATTTCACACTTTCTTGTTTCGGCTTTTATTCTATTTATTGCTTCCATCTCCTCGTTCTTTATTAGTATCGCTTTACCCGTCTTGTCGTTCATTATTTGCATCATCATCATGACTGGAAGGTCGGTTCTCACTTCAATGTTCATTTCTTTGATATTCATTTTTTCTATAATTACAAATTACAATTAACTTCTGTAGTTCACGGTGGTTATTGTCTTTTTTTTAATTTTAAGCAAAGTTATTTTACTGTTTTATGGGTTCTACTTTTACATTATATACATATATGGATATTTATACTTATATACACTTTACACCGATCAACACACTCAATCCGTTTTCCATATCCCAGTTCTTTCTACTGATATCTTTACAAATAACGTATCTTCCTTTACGTGGCTCCACATAACTTCTTGTGTGGCCATTCTTGGTGCTCCAGTAGCGATTCCTTCGTTTGTTGTTGGTCTACTATGGCATGAACCTCCTGCAGGCTTGTATGTTTCTGCTAATATATCGTTTGCGCATAGTATTGCTAGCGTCGTTTTATTGCTAAATGGCCATAGTAGTAGCTCATCAAATTCTCCTTTAGTCAGTGCGAAAAATACGGATATGTGTGTACCCTTTCCCAAACCGTCTCCATCTAGATATACTCTCAATTTCATTTTGTATCCATTTTTCCATGAATAGAACGGTGGGCTCGTTATTGATACCTGCGTTCCGTTTCTTGCTTTATGCCATTTTTCGGTGAAGTCCGTAATTTTCCATATGTATGGTGTTACTGGCAATTCTCCCGCGGTAGGAATCAATTTCGTCATTTTTTCGTACTGTTCCTTCATCTCTTTCATTATTTTCTCCATAACTTGTATGGTCTCTGTCGTTTTTTGTCTTGCCAGTTCGAACGCTTCTCTGGTGTCAAAGATCTCGGTCATTAAGATTTTGTGGGATTCAACTTCGATTTCTATCTCGTCGATTTTCTGCTTGTAATCACTTATGGCTGTCATCCAGATTTTTGTGTGTTCCTCGCTTTTTATTTGTAGATGTTGGGGCATCTCTCCGTTCAGGGTTTTTTCTTCGCACCCCCATTTCCTTAAGGGACATTCTACTTTTCTTCTACTGCATTTTTTCCAATGTTCTTTGAGTTTTACCTCTTTTTCTACTCCGCATTGGTTTGGACATATTCCTCTGAAATATTTGCAAACTTTTTCGTCTTTTACATTTATGTGTTCGGTTTGTATTTTTAACCGAGTTTCGGTTCTGTTGCAGTGTTCGCATTTTATTCTCTTTTCTTCGCACGTTTCGTCGTGGTGTCTTTCTTCGCCTTTGTTCATTAGCTGTTTGCATTGTTTGCACGGCTCCCTTTTATACTCACATTCGTCTATATGATCGTTTGCGTCCTTGATTTTCCCTTTCCACTCACAGGGTGGATTTGGACAGTTTATTTTCATTGTGAGTATTTCTTTTGTGGTTGCTCGATCTTCTCGTGTTTCTTTTAGGGATTCTATCTCTATTTCTCCGCAATCTGGGCATGGTTTTGGTCCATTTAATGTTAGACCGATTATACATTCTGTACATAATCTACATCCACATTCCGTTTGTCGTGGTTCTTTTAATAACTCTGTGCACAAACCACATCGAAGTCTGGCTTCTATTTTTATCTGTGGTTGTTTTCGGGTGATTTCGATGATCTCGTTTATTTCTGTTGTCGTTGACTCTCGATTCATTTTCTACAATATATACATTTAGTGTTTTGTTTTCTTCTTACTGTTATACATAGAGTTTTTACGTATTTTTGGTTTTTTGTTTTCTATACTACTTTATTCATGGATTTTTTATTTTTGTTTTTGTATTTTCTTTCTACTTTATACATTTATACTTTTCACGTATCTACACTCTTTCGTCTTCTTTTTTATTCTACACTACTATATGAGTCTGGTTCCGGTCTTTCCCCTTCGTGATTTAGTAACCATTCGGTCCATTCTTCAGGTTGCTCGTCTTCTGTTATTTGAGTTAATCGTTCTAATTCATTTCTTTGCCACTGATTCTGTGTTTTTAATATTTCCATTTCTCTCTCCATGCTGTTGATTTTCCTCTGTTGTTCCTCCACGTTCGTAAGGTGGTAGAAATTTGCATTTAGAGCTTCTCTTAAGGCTGCTTGGCTTTCTGCCCACTGCTCTTGTAACGTATTTACTATGTTTGTCAACGTGTTACATTGTTGTTTCCACATCTCCGTTATCGCTCCTTCATTCGTGTTCTCGTTGTAGTGTTGATTCATTTCCTTAATGGTTACACTTGTCATTTCTTTTCTCATCTAATTTTAAATGTTAAAAAAAATATAGGGTTATATATTATACATAGCGCAGTTGTAATACTAATATACATATATTTTATACATTTATATACACTCATATGCCCGTTATCTATACACTTTGAAGTTTATGAGGGGTTTCCACCTGTTGGAACACCTCCTCCCACCGCTTTTGTTTTCTCAAGTTGTTTCTTTGTTCGCTGGTTTCTATTTTTGTCATCCACGTTCGTTCTTGTAATTGTAATTCATAGTTACATTGCTCTATTCTTGGCTGGTTTATTTGTTTTGGTTGTTTTTGTTTTCCGATGGTTTTGAGTATCCATAATGCTACAACTATTGCGGCTGCACTTATCACTCCACTCATGATCCAAATGGTTCGTATAAGGTATGGTAGATTTCTTGTTTCTTCCGTGTCGTTTGTCGTTGTCTTTTCGATTCTTTGTTGTGCCTTTTTTGACTTTTGGTTTTTCTTTATCACTTCTAGTATCTTTTCCATCTGCTCCTCTGAGATGTATCTTTCTTCTTCTTTATCTTTGGTTTCGTTTTCTCTTTTTGTGGTATCTTTTTCGTCCTTTTTGTACGTCATCGTGGTAGTTCCATGTGTTTTATTTTTGATTTCATCTTGTTGAGGGCACTCCGGTACGTTTAGGCTTCTCCATACACATACTGAATATCTTGTTTTTGCAGTTAGGTGATTTGTCTCCTTTCGATGGTCTATTTTAAGTTCGTGGAATTGACATTGTAACATCTCGTTTTTCTCGCTTGTCATTTCTTTCAGGCATAGTCGTTTCAGTAGTACCTGCAAATTTTTTGTGACTATCAATTTTCTTCCTCCGGTGATGATTCCTTGTTGGTCAAAGTCAATTACTGTCGTTACATGTCCGACTGCCCATTTGTTTGTGGCTTTCCTCATTGTTGGTTCATTGTTGGAACATTGCGCTTTTCAGGAACTGCATTCTACATTTATGGACATTTGTCTGATATATTATCGTTGAAGCACCGGTTTTACATACTGATTCTGTTGCTTGACACATTTGGTTTGACTTCATTATTTGAGTTGTTCCATCAAATTGAGCTTCGTATTCTTTTAACTCCACCGTATATGTTTCAATTATCACCACTCCCGTTACTAATTCTCCTTTGATCGTATACTTTCCTCCTTGACAGTCTCCGGATGCTGAATTGATGGTTCCCGCAACGAATATGCTCTGTACTCGTATGGTTCCGCTTCTTCCTTTTAATATAACACCCTCTTTTAGTTTCATTTCTCCTCCATTGAACAAATCTTTGCATTGTTCTCCTGATACTTGTAATATTTCTCTTTCTGTTCCTGGGTTTATTATTGAAACGTGTGAGTGTGATCCACAATGATATGCAAGTGTTTTCCGCGTAATTGCACATTCTCTTGCCTTTGCTCTGATGAAATCTGATTCTTGATATATATGGTATGTTACTGCTTTTTCGATTGTGGTCAAGTTGTTTGGTATCGCCATTTTACATTCTTCGATATCTCTTAATGAATATTTATCGCCGAGAACTGCCTGATCACAGTCGTATATTAAAAATCCGTTTGTCGCATTTGTACACATTAACCACACCATCATTGTCATCATAAGCGAATGTATACTTGAATTTCTCATTGCAGTGTCTTTTATTGGTAGTTCGTGTTCGAATTCATTTAATAACGTTTTCAATCTGATGTGCATTGGTTTGATTTGCTCGTTTTTTCTTGGCTTGCTTATGAACTGCTTCCATCCCCCGTTCTGTAGGATGTACGGTTCGATTTCTTGTTCTACTATCATCGCTGTAAGTTCCACATTATTCATAAACTGTTTGTTTGGTATTTTGTTTGTTGACAGACTCATTAGGTTGTACATTAAGTATGCCAATGCAACTAATCGATGTTCGTCATTTTCGGTATTTGTTAATAACTGATTAACTATTTGTTTGGCCTCTTCCCATTCTAATTTCATGGTTTTTGTTTTCTCTTTGATTAATTTCGGGATTATACTCGATATCGTGTACCATAGTTGTTTGGCTTCTTCGCTAGCTCGATTCTTTTGCCACAATCTTCTGAGTGGTTGACTTGTTATTATTAGCATATCCGCCAGTAATACACGGATCCATTCTACTCCTCTTTCTTTTTCAGGGTGAGCTTTCTTCATTTCGTATGCTACTTTTTCTAATTTGCCTAATCTCGTCATCCACTGTTGTTGCTTTTCTTGATCTCTAGTTTTTCTTTCTTTGTCTTCTTCTGTGGTTTTTGGTCGGCCTCTTGGACGTTTCTCCATATCTGTACCCGTTTCTTTTGTCTTTTCGTTCCCTTTTACGTTTGGTATTGTTGTCTTTTGAGTTTCCTCGTGCTGTTGCCTTAGCCATTCGTCCCAATCTTGAATCAAATTGATATCATCTCTCGCTTCCTGATTCTGTATTATACATTTTTTCATTGGCGTGTACTCTTTATCTTCTATATCGGTTTCGATGGTTACTTCTTCGATTTCTTGCTCATGCCAGTCGTCGTTTTGTTGTTTACTTGTTGATGGTTGTTCGTCTCGCGGTTTCGGTATTTCCATTGGCATACTTATTATTAATGGTGATATGTCATCTTCTTCATCTGTACTGTTGTCCGAAATCAATACTTCGTCTCCTTGGTATGACTTTGGCGATTCGTTTTTATCTTTCCCGATACTGGGTGTACTCATACTTGCTTTTATTGGTTTTTCTTTTATTTCTTTTCTTTTTAATGGTATTCCCAGCGTTTCTGTTATCGTTAGCGGATTTATTTCGTCCATTTCCATTGGTGTCACTCCGATGTCCAGCGTATTGTCTAAAGATCGTCCATGGAATTGTAGATGAAACGGAGTTTCGTAAGCTAGTTTCTTTTTTACTTCTTTTATCTTTGCCGCTGGATGTACTTCTAGTTCCTCGGATGTCTCGTCAGGATAATGTATTTTCAATTTGTATTTTCCTTGAGTTTCTTGTGCCCATTCTTGATTTCTCCATTTTCGGATTACTTGGTCGAATACTTCAGGATACCATTCGTTTTTTCGTCTGTATTCCTCAATTTCTTTTACTATCTTTCTTAGATGTTCTATATTTTCGTTGTTATCTATTATATATTTTGCATGGGTCATCGCTGCTCGTCTCTGGCTTCTGGCGCCTTTTCGCAGTATTTCTATTAACTTGGTGTAGTTATCTTCATCTTTTTGTATTGCTGTTTCGTCAATATCTACCGGCTGGAACCTTTGCCTTTTCATTACGTTTATTTTTCTAGGTTCTGATTCGTTGTCTGATGTTTCGTTTTCTGTTTCTTTTCCTTCATATGGTGGTGGTTCGTTTCTTGGATAATCTGATTCATCTTGTTCTGGTTGGTCTTCCTCAAATATCCCTTCTTTCATTTCCCATTTTTTCTCTATTTCGTTCCACTCCCTTGTCCAAGGTGTTCGTTTACATTCGCTAGTATCTAATTTTCCGAGTTTTCCTTTCAGATGTATATCTTTTAACCATTGTCGATATATTTCTATTATTTTCTTGGATTTCTGGTGCCATTTTTCCTCTAATTTGTCCATTTTTTCCCAAGACGTATCTAATCCCCATCGAGCTTCCTCCATTGGTATCACTCTTATTTCTTGATCGTTATCCCAGATTCCAAGCTCGTACAAATATGTTTCATCTTCCTCACGTAAATAATGTTGTAGGTATTTCACTACTACGTCTTCAATCATCCCATCGCTACTCTGGGATTTCGCTTGCTCTACCACCGTTTCGTTTACCATTTTTATTAGTTCATCTACTCGGAGTTTATTATTTACTTTTATCGTCATCTGTTCCTCATTTGGTAATTTCATTATCACGTTTAATTCTCGTATTCCATCATTTTCTACTCGGTAACTTCCATAACGGTTGATTAGTATGGTACCTTTAAAATTTGCATGTCTTAAGGTTACCGTATCTCGAATGTATTCTATACATTCCTTCATCTCCTCTGTTTTGTGCTTCAGAATAATATCCCAGTTTTTATTGACTTGATCTATGACTTGGTTTATTAATTTCTCTCTGTTTCTCCAGAGTATTCTTTTGGTTGCTCCTTGGAGATTTCTTTTGATATTTATCTCAAATTCGTTTTTTGCGTCTTCCGCCCATTGTCCAAAATCCGGTATTGATCTCTCCTTTTTTAACATTACACTCGTTGGTCTACGTGGCCATATTAATGCATCTACTAAGTGCATATCGGGTTTTATTAACCAACCATGATGGTATAGGTTGTCATTTTTCTTGGAGCTTCCCATTCTCTCCTTGATCCAATCGAATATTTCGTCAGTATTTGGTTGTTTTATCCATACTCATTCTGCAAAATCCGGTGTTTGCATAATTATTTGGAATTTTGTGATATCCTCTAATTTTTGTTTGTCAAGATATTCTTTTATTCGTAATTTTTCCTGCTCAGGTATTACATCTCCTCTTGTCCCTTCAAGTTGTAGGATATTTTTCAGGTATCTCTTGAACACTTCGTCGTTGATAAATTCTTCGTTTATCAGTGTTTCGGGTATAGTTTCGATTAATTTGTCTATCAATTCCGTTTCTCTTTCTGTTGGTGACGGGGGTCGATCATAGATCCAGTTACTCATTGGTCGTATAATCTGTTTGTTTTGCTCTTCATTTTCAGATACCCGTAATGCTTCTCCCATCAAACTACTAGTTTCACTGGAATCTCCATCTTCAGATACCGAATCACTGATATGTCTCAGCATATTTATGCGAAAATTTGTATGGTTTTAATTTTCGTCAATCCCCTTGTTGGTGTTTCTGATTCTGATTTTGCTTCATTGATTGTCGATTTATGGTTATCTTGTTTCGATTCTCGCTTTTCACTGCCCGATTTTGCTTCTTGGCTTTCATTGTTCCTCAATCTTTCTTCGTTTTCTCTCGTTATTCTCTCTTTGACTTTCTTTAAAAATATCTTCTGTATTCTGCGTTTGTCTGATGGTGTTGGATTAATTATTTGATCGGGCTCGACTTGTCCTTCCCTTTGTTTTTCCACTCCAGTTTCGGTTAGCTGGTTTTGTGGCGACTTTTTATGGATATTATAACAGTATTGTTCTTTAACGTCTTTTATCATTCTTAGCATGTTGATTCTAGGTGGATTGTCTTGTCGTTGCCGGAACATTTTTTCTCGGTGCTACTTGTGCATAGTTGTTATTCCTTGGTGGGCCTTGGTTTTGATTGTTTCCTTCTCTACAGTCTTTCGTTATATGTCCTTGTCTTCCACATGTATAACAGGTTCTGACTTCACATCGATTCACATTATGCCCCTTTTTCCCGCATCTAGTACATGGTACGTTCCGAAAACACTCGTTTTCCCAGTGTCCTGGTTTCCCACAGGTTCGACATTGTTTATTCTGGCTATAATTATTAGCGTTGTTTTGATTTGGTCGCTGGTTGTTGTTGTAGTTCGTATCTGAGCGATTATTGTTTGTTCGTGGTATTGGAGGTTTGAATATCTGGTGCGCGCCTGGTATGAATTGGTTTACTTTTGCACTACTTGCTCCATTTTCCTCTGTTTTAGTTGTCATTGCATTGATCATTGATTCGTCTTGCATATTTGCAATTCGGGTAGGTAGATGTATTTCTGCTTGGTTTGCTTTTGCTACTGCTTCATCTAAGGTTGCCAGTATTTGCATACCTACTACTGATCTCAATTCTGGTCGTCTTAGTCCATCCACGAATATTCCTATTAGATGAGTTTCTGCCAGCTTTACTTCTGTGGCCGTTTTTGCCAAGCGTCTTATTTCGCTTGCAAACATTGTATTTGATTCGCCATGCCTCTGTTTTCTACTAAGCAGCTCTTGCATTCCTTGATTCGTTAATTTTGCGACTCCGAATGTCGTTGTTAAAAATTCTTTGATCCCGTTCCAGGTATCCAACTTCTTTTTCCTCTCTCTAGCTTCTAAGAAGATATCTAGCGCACTATCGCACAAATATAGTGGCATTCGATTTTTCACCATGTCTGGCGACCAATTACATACTTCGACATATACTCCGAAATTTCTAATGAACGTATTTAGTTTGCTGGCATTTCCGTTAAACGGTTCTCCTCTGAATTTTTCTCGGTATTCTTTGGCTTGTTCGCCTACCGCTGGCTGTCTTGTATTAAGGTTTTCATTGTCTGCCATGTTGTCTTTTATTAGTTTCTTTTCTGTAGTTAATTTGTCTTTGTTGGTTGATTTGAGAACGTCTCCTTGTTGATTTATACTTTCGTCTTCTGATTCCACAGGTGTATTGTTTTGGGTTATTGATTTTCTCGTTTCTCGGTTTTCTTTAGTACTTGATCCTTGACTGTCGGTTTCGATATTTTCTAGTGATGTAGCTCTGGTATTTTTCCTTGCGAAGGTAGTTGATCTCCCTCTCTTTATTTTCGTTACTGCTGCTCTTTCGAAGTTTTGACTGGCTGAATTTCGGAAGCTGTTTGTTGATCGGAAGATTCGTCTATTCTCAATGATTCCGGTTTACACGGGCGTCCTTGTATCGTTTGATTTTCTTTACTTGTCTTTGGTTGTCGTTTTCTATCGTAGTCTGTCTTTGGCTGTTGTCGAATGCTGGTTTGTTTATCTCCTTGCTTTGTCGTGCGTATTGTTTGTTTGTGTTTGTGAATGCTCTGTTGATTTGTTTGTATTGATTGTCTGAATGCTTTGTTTGTTTTGATTGCGTTGTATTGATTGAGTTCTAGAACGAAAAAATGAACCGTGTAGCATAAACCGCTTACACGCCTTCAATCTTTCGAACAACCCCCAAAATAAACACGACGGGTTTATTCCCCCATTTTTGTTTTATTTATCCTTTTAATTCTATCCTCGTAATTCGCTCGTTACTTTTTATTACTCCTCTTTATTAGAGTGAGTTATCCCGGTTGTTTTCATTATCTTTCTCAAGGGTCCTCTGGCTTTCTTTATTTGACTATAATACCCATAGTTATAATATTTTGTATTTCCCAGGTTTTATCCCGTTTAGTATAATTCCCATACGTTTTTACTCTATCCCTTTGATTCAATTTACGTCGATTTTTAATTATCTATATGGGGTAGTAACAATTATTTATATGGTCGTAATAATTATCTATTCATAATAAATCGTTCGGCTATGCCGTTTCCCAAGTTCTATCACCCACCATATTTTATTTTTGTTCATATCACGCTCCGCATTCCCCTTTTATTTATCCTTATATGATTTTATTTCCCCCTTTTCTCTTTATCTTTTATCGTTTTATCTACCTCTGCTTTGTTTTGACTTCATCTGGCTTGTCTAATCTCATCTTTTATTTCATCATTTCGTTTTCTTATTTTATATTCTCCGCTTTCCGTCATTTATTGTCGATAATTATCGTTGGCTAGGTCATTTTCGTTTTCTTACTTCTTTCTTTATCTTTATAATCATCATTTGTTATAGCTTTTAAACACATAACTCCTCGTGCACGGATGTTTCCTTATTCTTTATTATACTAATTTCTTCGATTTCCTCAGCTGCATTTTCTTTTGGCTATTTCCTTTATTTGAGAACTACGCTCTTTAACATAATCGAGAACTATGCCCCGTGAATACGAATGAGAATTATGCTCCTGTAATGGAATTGGGAACTATGCTCCTGTAACACGAATGAGAACTATGCTCCTGTAATACGAATGAGAACTATGCTCCTGTAATAGGAATGAGAACTATGCTCCTGTAATAGGAATGAGAACTATGCTCCTGTAATACGAATGAGAACTATGCTCCTGTAATACGAATGAGAACTATGCTCCTGTAACACGAATGAGAACTATGCTCCTGTAATACGAATGAGAACTATGCTCCTGTAATACGATCGAGAACTATGCTCCGTTAATACGATTGAGAACTATGCTCCGTTAATACGAATGAGAATTATGCTCCTGTAATGGAATTGGGAACTATGCTCCTGTAACACGAATGAGAACTATGCTCCTGTAATACGAATGAGAACTATGCTCCTGTAATACGATCGAGAACTATGCTCCGTTAATACGATTGAGAACTATGCTCCGTTAATACGATTGAGAACTATGCTCCGTTAATACGATCGAGAACTATGCTCCGTTAATACGATTGAGAACTATGCTCCTGTAATACGATCGAGAACTATGCTCCGTTAATACGATTGAGAACTATGCCCCGTGAATACGAATGAGAATTATGCTCCTGTAATGGAATTGGGAACTATGCTCCTGTAACACGAATGAGAACTATGCTCCTGTAATACGAATGAGAACTATGCTCCTGTAATAGGAATGAGAACTATGCTCCTGTAATAGGAATGAGAACTATGCTCCTGTAATACGAATGAGAACTATGCTCCTGTAATACGAATGAGAACTATGCTCCTGTAACACGAATGAGAACTATGCTCCTGTAATACGAATGAGAACTATGCTCCTGTAATACGATCGAGAACTATGCTCCGTTAATACGATTGAGAACTATGCTCCGTTAATACGATTGAGAACTATGCTCCGTTAATACGATCGAGAACTATGCTCCGTTAATACGATTGAGAACTATGCTCCGTTAATACGATCGAGAACTATGCTCCGTTAATACGATTGAGAACTATGCTCCGTTAATACGATCGAGAACTATGCTCCGTTAATACGATTGAGAACTATGCTCCGTTAATACGATCGAGAACTATGCTCCGTTAATACGATTGAGAACTATGTCTATTAATTTTATCTCCCGCCGGCTTCATTAACTTTTGTTATCTAATTTTCCTCTTCATACTCTTCATGAGCTCGCTATTTATCTTCTAATTATTATTCTTTTGACTTTTCCTTTTAAGTTTCTTTACTTTCTCGCGCGCTTTCTCTTTGCTTCCTCCAAGAGTTTTTCACCTACCCCCCAAATTAAAAACATAAAACGGCTTTGTTGATCCGCCACTGCGACGGCAAGGTGATCAATCTTACCACAGTAGCTTCCCAACTCAGCAAAATCTGTCGACGATTCGTCCTACACTTCTCCTCTGGGTGATCGGTTATCCCCTCCCGATTAGGCATTGGTCGTACTACCTGATGGTAGCTCAAAAAGTAGTTTTCCCTTTTAGTTTTATCATGGACGGTCGGGACACTTCGTCTTTTAATTTTCTATTCATTACTTTTTACTTTTGCATCATATATAATTGTATATTTATATATAGAGATATAGGCGAAGGAAGGGTCAACTACTAAACATTTATTAATTACAATACATTTATCCATAATACACCACTACTTTTTCGTCAATATCAAAGTTACACAATATGCAGACTTTCATTGTCTCTACACATTGTTCGCAATAGCTAAAATGACCACAGGGGAGCATCAGTATTTTTATTTTCCTCAGTTGGCAAATACAGCATTTACGTAGGTATTGCACTTTTCTATCAATTTCACTCTTAATTGCATCTGGTATTTGTTTAACTTGTTGTTCTATGGAGTGGTATTGGAGGTTTATTTCTGCATTGTTTAATCTTTCTCTATACCATTGATATTTGGTTTCTATGTCTACTGGTTGTGTTGGTTGAGTCAATCCTAAGGTTATCTTGATACTTTCAAGGCTTATCGCTATTTGGTTATTGTGTTCTGCCAGTTCTATTTGCTTTAGTTTCCAAGTTAATGTTTCGAATGGGTCTTCGCTGAGGTTTACGAATTCCTGCACTTTGTTTAGTTTACTTTTATATTGTTCCATCTAAAATAATAATTTATTAAAATTTTCTATTTTATTCTATTGTTACTTATTATTATTCTATTTGTTATTTATTTGTCTGTTATTCTTATTGTTTTTTTCGGTTGGGTTATTTATGTCTCTGTTTTGTGACGTCGTTTTATTTTTTCAATCATTCTTAATTATCATACCTCATTCACGCATCATTCTACACCGTGCTATTTAATCATTTTGATTTGTATACTATTATCATTTCATACTTTTTATTCATCATTATCGATTTTCTTGTCAATCATACTCATGCTTTTATACTTTTATACATTTATCATGCTTATATTATACTACTATTTATTTTTATTGGACTTTATTTTCCTTTTTATTAACAATTACGTTATTTACTCTCTACTGTTCACAGAAATTTAATTAATAATTTTGGTCATTTGTTTTATTTCATTTGCGGACGTATACATAAGATCGTTTCGTAAATTTTCTGTCCCGGTGCTTTTATTCTTTCCAATGGATTTAATCAAATCCCGGCTGAGCCCCCAAAAATCATGTTGGCGTACAGGGTAGAATTAATTTTGTTTTAATCTAAGCTCATTCATCCCGACTACTTTCTCGACTACTCTTGCATTCCCTAGGGTATTTCCTTTCTCACCCCGACGCCCCACAATTTTAATCTAACCACTGTATACTCATAGGCAAGCCCATGTTGGTACTGTATACAGCAGCCGAGAGTCCACAAGCAGGTGAGCCCCGTTTCCAAGACTACTCCTTGTGATAATCTCGCTTTCGGGTTCCTGACGGCCGATAGAAGGGCTTACGTCTACCTGACTCCTTTAACCTTTTCGATATCCGTGCACTCCTTTCCCATCATTCTATGACGAACCCATGCATACGTCCTGCATATTGTTTTCCCCTAGTCGCTTTAATACATAGCAAAATCTTCAGTATAGATTGTAGTGAACCGTACCCTTATCAGACGTTTAGTCACTTATCTATTCGTTATTAATTTAATTTAGCAAAGACCAATTTTAGGTATTCAATTAATGAAATTTAAATATGATGATTTAGAAACTTTAATAAAAATAAAATATTTATAAATAAACATTTAAAATTCAGTTTCTCGAATTTATCTAATTTTCCGACTTTAATTTCCTAACTACTGAGAATAGGTAAATTTTTCTAACCTAGAAATTTGCTTTAAATCATCAAGTATTTTATTTAAATAACATGTGAAAAATTTAAATTATTATATAAATTATCGAAATTTCTATTATATTGGCCGAAAATTTTGGGTTTAACACTACCTTATTAACCATTTAAGAAAAATAAACTCCTCCGAGAATGCTTATTTCTTCTTTTAACAACAATTACTTTTTAATCATTACTATCTCTATAATGGAAACTGAAATTTTATTTTTCTGTTAACTGAGAGCTCTTAATTCCGACTTTACGAGTGAAATAAGAACTTTCTCAACCTACTTCATACATACATAAGGTTCTATCAACATCATAAGGCAATCCAACCAAACTTTAGGCATCCATTCATAATTCAATTAATTAGAGAAATCAGAAATTATTAAGAGAATAAGAATTACAAAAATATACTTTTATTAGATCTATACAAAATTTAACAAAAAGAAATCACAAAAAATATAATTAGTACGTAAAGATATAAATAATATCAGGGGAATGGAGTCCGTCCTTCTTTCCACTGGGTAGTCATTCGTCGATATCGACGGGGAGCTTTCGTTTGTTCCGGAGGGGTTGGAATGGTATGGTTCCAACCTGGGGAACGGTATGACATAATTCCTCTCCGAATTCGTCCATCCAGCAGCTCGCGAGAGTCGGCGATCTCTCTGTCGTTGTCGTTGTGGAATTGTGGACGGGTGAAGTATCTAGACATATTTGCATCTCGTCGGTTTCTTTTACCTGAATTGGTAGCATAGGTTCTTCTGATCTTTTCGGGGTTGAAGGGGTGTCATCTTCTTTCGCAAATTCTGGGTACTGCTCTGCGACGAGTGCGGCGGCTTCTTCGAGCACTTGTGCAGCATTATTTAAGATTGTGAGGCCTTCAGCTCGGCGTCGTTCACGGCGACGACGATTTTTGCTGGGATGATGCTTCTTGCTGGACCTGGGTGTCTGAGCTGAACCAGCTTGAGTTGTTTCCGGAAGGTGGTTCGCGGGGATCAAATTCAATTTTAATGCTAGATCGCGACCCGCTAGTCGTTTTACCAGTTCGGCTTCCGTGAATGAGGCTATCAAGACGGCGCTCTGGTCATTGATTATGATTCGCTGAGCCCGGTTCTCTGCAATTAAATCCTCTCGGCATCTAGACAGCCGGTGGATTTTATCCTGGAGGATTTTGACCGCTTCGGGAGCGAACCACGTGCCGAGCGTGCGTCCGTGCTCCGCGAACAGTTTGTTGTATTTCTGTTGGCATAAATCGTGATTCGATTGTAATGGCGTGGCATCTGATTTTCGCGATGATTTGGGGATTTTATATCCTGGATGCATTTTTAGAAAAGAAATTTTGATTATTGAAACGTTTGATGAGAATTTTCAGAAGGATTTTCCTGTGACTGTCCTGACTAAACGAGGGAGAGTTTCATTTCATTAATGGGTTACATTTATAAATAAATTAAATATAATAATTATAAAATTTAAAATTAATTAATCCGAACATTCCTCAAACATTCTTTATTACATGCATTTCATGGTTTGCTATTAATTGTGAAGGTGTCTTATTTGCCATTGGAACTAGTGAAACAAAACATTCGATGTAGAAAAGAAAAATTCTGATGCTCCATTCATTTGCTGAGTTTATGAAAAGAAAAAAAAATTTTTATTTGGAAATGTCCGATAAGAATACTTCTTACAAAACCAAAAAAAATAAAGAGAAAGCTTCTACTCTCTGATACATTTAGTTGTTTCTATTGACCTAACCCTAGTCGTCCCTTTTCATATAAACATTCGACAGGTTTTAAACAAAAATTGCATCCCTACTTAAACATTCATTTGAATGTTTTTTCCCCTAGCTGTGTCGATATTCCCGTATTTTAAATCCCTACCGCTCCAACCAACATTGCAATGGCCGCCACGGTGAAGTACGACGGCGTCCTACTCTGCGATCAGTGTGACTAGACCTGACCATACCGGCAGACACCGAAGGGTGGTTGACGACAAGGCAGCACATCAACATCCCTCAAAATCAACTGAGGGAATTGAATCCTGCCAAGCCATCTTCCACAAATTACAGCATGTATAAAATAGGATTAAATTAGGGGGACCTGTCGTTGATACGAAAAGTACCTCGACCATCCATGATTAAAATTAAAAACTTAAAACCAAAAACATTTCAAAAATTTATTCAATGAAATACAAGCTTACCAAAGTTCAAAACTTTCGATTCAAAATTTTAAGTTTTCAAAAATATTTTTTAGGTTTTTTTAAGGTTAAATATTATGACAATGGCTATTGTATTTATACTGTTTTCATGCGTGTGTGCGACCAATCAGCTAATTTCGAATCTTTTTTTGGCCATTTTTCCGGGTTTTTGGTGATTTTTATTTAATTTTATATTTTTCTCTTTTGTTATTTATTTTTCTTAATTTTTTAGTATTAATTTTATTAAATTTGCATTTTTATTTTTTGCTGATTCTTATTCTGGTCGCCTCCTCCGCCTGTGTATTTTCTAAACCTTATTTTGCAAGGTTTTAGCGGTTTTATATTTTTACTTTATTTTTCTATGTATTTTTCGTGCAGAATTTATTAATTATTTGTTTTAATTAATTATGTTATTTTTTATTTTGTTTTATTTAATGTTTTTATTATATTTTTAATTTCTGTTTGCGGTGCGTGCTTGTGTTCTAATAGCCATTCTCATAATTTTTCGACATGACTTTTTCATGGTTGTTTTGTTTTAGTGATGGCTTATAGCCCAACAATAGTCGCGAGTCAAATTGTGACCCTGTCTGATTTGTGACTAACCATAAACCTGCTTTCTGCGCTTAACCCTTAATTGCATTGTGTAGCAAATTTGATACATACCAGAATTTCACGTTTAGATCGCCTTAAATAAATAAGAACTAACCATTTCATAGTGTTGCTTGTGAGCTACAAAGCTGTTCATAAATTATTTTTTTAATAATATATTCAGTCAAAGCAACGTTATTTTATTTTATTCAAATTAGTAGGTAGTTAGGGGCACACTGCTACATAAAAAATTGCATAATAAAATAGGGGGAGGGGGGAGGGTTATTTACAGATTATTTTCGGATTATCTTGATTACATAATGATGCAATCAACTTAATTAATTTTGTGTGTATTTTAATTAATATTTTTGTGTGTATTTTTTTTCGAAATTTTTTCGAGTTTTTGGCACGATTTTTTTTGAATTCAAATTTTTGGAACATTTTTTTTAAATTCAAATTTTGGCGAATTTTTGAAATAAAATTGAAATATTTTTTTTGAATAAATTTTTTTTTCAATCACACTATAGTCAGGAGTTATTTTGAAAAAGAGTAAAATATAATTGGCTTGAATCGCCTAACGATAAAAAAAGCATAAAATTAAAATTGGCTCAAATCACCTAAGATGAACACACTATAGTCAGGGATAATTTTAACTCGTAATAAAAAACAATGCAATATTTGGTGTCAATACTTTCTATAGGTAAATATAGGCATAAAATAAAAATGGCTTGAATCGCCTACGGATAAAAAATTGACAGGGGTATTTTATAGGCTTGTTAAAAAAACACTTGAAATATTTGTTCACACAATTTTCATAGGCAAATTTAGGCTCTAGATAAAAATAATTTAAAATACCTAAAGTAAATTAAGAGAAATTAAAGTACATTAGGATACATTAGAGTATATTAAAGTAAATCAAGGTAAATTAAGGTAAATTAAAGGGTCTACAGTAAATTAAAGTACATAAGAGTATATTCAAGTAAATTTAGATAAATTAAAGTAAATTAAAGTACATTAGAATATATTAGAGTATATTAAAGTAAATTAAGGTAAATTAAGGTAAATTAAAGGGTCTACAGTAAATTAAAGTACATAAGAGTATATTAAAGTAAATTTAGATAAATTAAAGTAAATTAATGTACATTAGAATATATTAGAGTATATTAAAGCAAATTAAGGTAAATTAAGGAAAATTAAAGGGTCTAAAGTAAATTAAAGTACATAAGAGTATATTCAAGTAAATTAAGATAAATTAAAGTACATTAGGATACATTTAAGTATAATAAAGTAAATTAAGTTAAATTAAGGTAAATTAAAGGGTCTACAGTAAATTAAAGTATATAAGAGTATATTAAAGTAAATTTAGATAAATTAAAGTAAATTACTGTACATTAGAATATATTAGAGTATATTAAAGCAAATTAAGGTAAATTAAAGGGTCTAAAGTAAATTAAAGTACATAAGAGTATATTCAAGTAAATTTAGATAAATTAAAGTACATTAATGTACATTAGAATACATTTAAGTGTATTAGAGTAAATTAAGGTTTCTGTAGTAAATTAAGATACATTAGAGTACATTAAGGTAAATTAAAGTAAATTAAAGGGTCGAAAGTCAATTTAAGTACATTAGGGTACATTAAGTAAATTATGGTTCATAAAGTAAATTAAGGTATGGTGGGTTTCTGGGTGTTGACATTTGAAACTATATGGTTGTTACCCAGACAACCCCATACAAATATTTCTTTCGCTTACCACTCGGCACCCGTTGCTAAGCAACGTTGGAACTGTGTTCAAGTGAGTAGATCGTCCGCAAAAAGTGAGCGCTATTGCTAATGCTATAATTGACCGAACGATCCATTGGTACAACGAGCTGTCGATAGAAGACCTGTGCTCGCTTTTGATTCATAGGTCCCATTATTCTACTATCTCTTTCAAATTTTAACCTATACTCTCATATCATTCATTGTTATGTCCATTCCCATAGTCCTTCTTATCGTTGTCCATATCGAAGATTATTCTTTGGCCTGTACACCCTTTGTTATGTTAAATACACCCACATTATATCTTTCACCCTTATCCCTATTATAACTACAATGTTTCCCATTATTATTACCAGCATTATTATTGTTTCCATCATATGTATTACCTTTATTAATTGTTGCTACTATTTCCTATATTATTATATTTGTTACTATAACTACCATTATATTTATTGTTATTACTACTATGATTATTACTACTATTATTATTATCATAATTATTATCATCATTACTACTAATACCATGATTATTATTATTATTACCATTATTATTATTATTATTATTATTATTATTATTATTATTATTATTATTATTATTATTATTATTATTATTATTATTATTATTATTATTATTATTATTATTATTATTATTATTATTATTATTATTATTATTATTATTATTATTATTATTATTGTTATTATTATAATTACCATTATCCTTATTTTACGGTTTTATATTTTCATCGATTCGGAAAATTTGAGCAGCGTTCCGCCTTTATTTTACGCGTTCCACTTTTACTTTACTATTTTCAATAAGTATTTTCATCAATTCGGAAAATTTGGGCAGCGATCCGCCCTTATTTTACGCGTTCCACTTTTACTTTACTATTTTCAATAAGTATTTTCATCAATTCGGAAAATTTGGGCAGCGATCCGCCCTTATTTTACGCGTTCCACTTTTACTTTACTATTTTCAATAAGTATTTTCATCAATTCAGAAAATTTGGGCAGCGATCCGCCCTTATTTTACAGTTTCATTTTTACTTTACTATTTTTGTTAAGTATTTGAGTTAATTTGGAAAATTTGAGCAGCATTCTGCTCTTATTTTTCAGTTTCATGATAATCTTATACCAACCGTTGAGTCGCATTTCACTTTTATTTTTCTATTTTTTATAAGTATTTTAGTTGATTCGGAAAATTTGAGCAGCGTTCCGCCCTTAATTTACAGTTTTTTAGTATAAGTGTTTTAACTATTTCCAAAAATTTGCGCAGCGTTCTGCCCATATTTTCCGTTTCAATTGACATAATTTATTTGATTTTTATTTAAATATTATTTTTCGTGATTTTGAGTCGTTCGGATCAATCTTTTTCCGATGGCTATTCATTTTAAGTGTTGCAACGATTTCGCAATTTTCCCTGCTACCCATTCCCTCTTTTTGTCCTTAAGATCTATGTATGTTCATTTCATAGTTAGTGAGTGCCCACTGGACTACTCGGTGTTAGAGATTTTGAGCCGATTGTTGTTAAAAATTTATGTCAATTTTACAGGAAACGGATGATGAAGGAGCAGCCAAAGGACTACTCATTTACCCTCCAAGTTTCCCTATGTACGGATAATATTGACGTTCCGATCCCTGCGTTCCGCACGACGGGTCTTCACGGGCACAGATCATCGGCGGTATTCCACACACTTACACGAATCTGAATACTGTATATGATTTTATTAACTTGTGATGTGTCTTTGGCTGTGGGCCGGAAAAATTTCGACAATTTGAAAAATTAATTTATGCATTATGATAATTTATTAAAACCAAAATTAAATTACCAGATACATTCATCAAATTAAAATTCATAAATATATCTTCGTAATAATCCATAAAACATCGACCAATGAATCCATTATTCACAGGTAAATATATTAATCTAAAGTAAAACTGTTGAAATCAAGTGTCAAAGTACGACGGAAAATCAATACTGAAAATTAAGCTTAGATATTTGTCAAATCATATCAGTATATATACCTATAATTTGGCCTTAACCTTGCGTGTTAGTTTTATTGCGATTAAACAAAATTCGACCTTGAAATTATTTGTGTTATCTAAATTAAATTTTTATTTATTTCTTAATTTAAATTGGTAATTTATTTTTAACATTTTTAATTAAATTTATTCATCCAAAAATATTTTATTTTATTCATTTAATTCATTAATTTTTAATTTTATATAAATGGTCATTTTACGGTCGAATTTTCTTGTTATTATGTTATTTTTTATGTAAATTTCGTGCGGTTCTTGATGCATTGTGTATTTATTTTATTTTACTTTTTATGTTTTTGATTTTATATTTATTTATATTCTCTCAGATTTTAAAATGTTTAATTGTATATTATATTTTAAGTTATCTTGGTGCTAGGTTATCGTGTTGTATTACTGATACATTTAAACAATTCTCAAGGCTATTTGTGTCCTGGCCCAAAAGGTACATCAGAGTAATTTAAAGTACCTTAGAATAAATTTAAGTAAATTAAGGTTCTGTAAGTAATTTAAGGTGCCTAGAGTAAAGTATGGTAACTTAGGTAAGAATTTTTTAAAATTAAATAGAAAGTCAACAGTTAAGTTACATAAGGGTAATTTTTAAAGCTGGAAATTTTAAAAGCAGTTATAGTAGGCAAATTACATAAGGTAAGAATTTTTTAAAAGTAAATAGAGGGTCAAAAGGTAAGTTACATAAGGTAAAAATTTTTAAAGTTAAAGAGTCGACAATATTGCATGATAAAATTTATTAAATAAAATTTTTAGTATAGTTTTATCTATCAATTTTTATACAAATTTTTAAATGATAAAATTTTTAACATAATTTTACAATGGATTTTTTTATACATGATTTTTAAAGATGAAATTTTTAGGATAATTTTACAATGAAATGTTTTATACATATTTTTAAATAAATATACTTAAACAAATATACTTAAAAGATGAAAATATTCACTGAAAATGAATTGTACTTTAAGAGTGGATGAATTACTGTTATATTCAATTAAAAATTATTAACAATTGAGTAGATTTCATCGGTTAATTATATTTAAATAGGGATATATATTGTTGATAGATACTTATGGGCGGAGGAATAGTTATTAAAAACAATAAACGCGCGCGCGTATACTAATTCGGCGAATATATACAAATCCAACGAATATATACAAATCCAACGAATATTCAACAAATCCAACGAATATATTTGTTGATCAGTGAATAATTCAGACTCCATATATTTCAAGTATTTTTCAATATTTAATTGATATTTCATCTCATCATTGAGAAATTTTACCGTCTAATTTATTATAAGCAATTCTCGATTCACTGAATATTTGTTAGCTTCAATTCATATTTTCTCATTTTAGTGATTGCTTTCCTCTTCAACAAATATTTTTCTCTTCTATGTATATTTTCTCCATTCAAAGTATATTACCCTTGTAAGGTTTTAATATATCAATTGATGTTTCATCTATTTAGTAGATATCTTTAGCTATCCTACTTTTTTCAGTAATTTCAACGATTTTAGTCACTTAATGTACTCTCTCACCAATATTACTTCTTCACTGAAAATTTTCTTTATAGAATATAATCTCTACTAAATAAAATTTTATTTGTTGACTTGTTATTTTCAATGAAAATTTAATTAAATAAATTACATCTTTCAATAGATTAGGTTATAATCGACAAAAATAAAATACTTTTAGGCTATGTAAATCAATTAGAGTTTTTAAGGAAATTTTATGATAATTTAAGTGATATCTAGTTTTACGAGGTATTTATTTTAGTAAATTTTAATCATCTTTGTGAATTTTATGGTTTTTATTTGAATTTTAATGGATTTAGGGTTTGATTATGTTTTTAATGAAATTATTGAAGAAATTAGGGTAAATCTATAATTTTAGAAACACTTAATTTCTTGATAATTTATTAGATTTGACTTGATTTTAGGATTATTTTAAATAAAAGTTTATTTTAGGAACAAAATGTTAATGAAACATATATTTTAGATAATTATTTACCAATTAGAATCCAATTCGACTGATAGATTTTGAATAATAAATGATATTTTAATTTTAATTTTATGATCTATTAAAAAAGTTGATTAAATCAGTTGATTTTTAAAAATATTTTAGTGAAACCTAAAATTTTAATTGATTTTACAGAGTAAAAAAAAGGGTGGTCCATTAATTACTTTCATTTTCCATTTTATTGATTTCGTGGATATCAATCACAAAATTAGTATAATTTAGAGATTTTTAAGAGGATGCTCAGTATGGTTATCAATATACATATTTAATACAATTATACTTAAATGTATCCTAATGTACTTTAATTTATCTTAATTTATCTAAATTTACTTGAATATACTCTTATGTACTTTAATTTACTTTAGACCCTTTAATTTACCTTAATTTACCTTAATTTACTTTAATATACTCTAATATATTCTAATGTACTTTAATTTACTTTAATTTATCTAAATTTACTTGAATATACTCTTATGTACTTTAATTTACTGTAGACCCTTTAATTTACCTTAATTTACCTTGATTTACTTTAATATACTCTAATGTATCCTAATGTACTTTAATTTCTCTTAATTTACTTTAGGTATTTTAAATTATTTTTATCTAGAGCCTAAATTTGCCTATGAAAATTGTGTGAACAAATATTTCAAGTGTTTTTTTAACAAGCCTATAAAATACCCCTGTCAATTTTTTATCCGTAGGCGATTCAAGCCATTTTTATTTTATGCCTATATTTACCTATAGAAAGTATTGACACCAAATATTGCATTGTTTTTTATTACGAGTTAAAATTATCCCTGACTATAGTGTGTTCATCTTAGGTGATTTGAGCCAATTTTAATTTTATGCTTTTTTTATCGTTAGGCGATTCAAGCCAATTATATTTTACTCTTTTTCAAAATAACTCCTGACTATAGTGTGATTGAAAAAAAATTTATTCAAAAAAAATATTTCAATTTTATTTCAAAAATTCGCCAAAATTTGAATTTAAAAAAAATGTTCCAAAAATTTGAATTCAAAAAAAATCGTGCCAAAAACTCGAAAAAATTTCGAAAAAAAATACACACAAAAATATTAATTAAAATACACACAAAATTAATTAAGTTGATTGCATCATTATGTAATCAAGATAATCCGAAAATAATCTGTAAATAACCCTCCCCCCTCCCCCTATTTTATTATGCAATTTTTTATGCAGCAGTGTGCCCCTAACTACCTACTAATTTGAATAAAATAAAATAACGTTGCTTTGACTGAATATATTATTAAAAAAATAATTTATGAACAGCTTTGTAGCTCACAAGCAACACTATGAAATGGTTAGTTCTTATTTATTTAAGGCGATCTAAACGTGAAATTCTGGTATGTATCAAATTTGCTACACAATGCAATTAAGGGTTAAGCGCAGAAAGCAGGTTTATGGTTAGTCACAAATCAGACAGGGTCATAATTTGACTTGCGACTATGAAAATGATCATTTATCTAATTTGTTTGTATCTTAAAATAATATATTCCAAAAATAAATAGAAGAGAAATTAAAAAATATATATAAATACTAAAAATCATTTTAACATTCAAGTACAACTTCAACTGAAACCGTATGATGAGCTTAACAAATTATTGCATAAATTTGATGAGCCACTCACATAAATATTTTATAACATAGTAATAATATTTTTTTTATTTTAAAAAGATACATACAATCGAAATATTGTATTGCTTTCTAAAATTAATCTCCAAAAATTTGAATTTAAAAAAAAATCGCGACAAAAACTCGAAACAAATTTTGAAAAGAAAATACACACAAAAAAAATTAATTAAAATACACACAAAATTAATTAAGTTGATTACATCATTATGTAATCAAGATAATCCGAAAATAATCTCTAAATAACCCCCACCCTCCCCCTATTTTATTATGCAATTTTTTGTGTAGCAGTGTGGCCTTAACTACCTACTCAAATTAAATAAATAAAACCATACAATTATGAATTAAAACTGATTAGGCAAAAGTGTTAAAAATTACGTTTTTAAATTTTAAAATCTAAAAAAATTTAAATTTTAAATAGAGTTTGTTGACAGGAAATTTTAATTTTATTGGTTTATAAATTTTATTATTGATTTATGAATTTTAATTGTAATTTGAAAGTTTATGCACAGAATCGAAATTATATAGCAACTAACAATCTTCATTCAATGTTCGACTATAAATAATTGTTTCTAAATAGCATTAATTTTTGCAGTGTCTTTTTCAAGTGTTATTTGAAAGAATATTACAATACTTACAATTGAAATGACAGTGCCAAAAATTTGTTTTAATAGAAATAAACATTTTTCAAGTGTAAATTTTATTTTATTTTCACTGAATATCTAACTTATTAATAAACTTTAGAAATATAAAACGAAATCAAAAAAAATTTGAAACACAATTTTATTTCTAAATTGACAAGAATTTAATTAACAATTGCTGCTGGGAATGTTATGCAAATTAAATCGTTGCCTTGGTCATCCACAAGTTCCCATTTAACGGTCAATCGAATTGCTGGATAACTTGACAAAACCGTTATTGAATTGGAGTAGGTGACTTCTTCTCCCGTTGTGATGGGACAAGCCGGAGAACTAAATTTGCAAAGATCACTATCTGGTAGAGGGAATGGGACAAAAATCGGACCGATTTTTCCATGAACTGAAACCGTACCAGATTTTGTATCTTCTAATGCTTTGTATTTAATAGTCAATTGAGGCGTAGTTCCTTTTTTCAATTGGCACGGCTGCTCATTACATGGCGTAATGTCAACGGATTCGACCTTTCCACCTTTTGAACCGCAATCCAAATAAACTGTTGGAGCTGCTGAAATGGTATTGAAAATTGTAAAAACTGCAAATACAATGACAATCATGTTTTGATTTTATGATTTACATAAAAAATTGTTTACTATTTATAGTTGGTGAAAAATGAATTTTTCTCATTCAATTAAAATGGAATTATGTCAAATAATTCAAAGTCGAATAATCATGCCATTTTATTTCTGATTATGTAATGTTTGAAAATGATAAAAAGTGTTTCATTAAAAATATAATTCATTAATTAAACTTTTAAAAATTTAATAATTTTCGTGAATTTTAATATTTTATTATATTTTTTATTTTGCAAATTTAAAGTTTACTAACATAGATTTTTGAACATAAAATGAGGAAATAGAAAAAAATAAAATTTCTTGAATTTAAATATTTAATTGTATTTTTGCAGATTTAAAACTTAATAATTATAATAGATTATTTGACATAAATGTGAAAAAAATATTTTCAAAAATTCCAAACTTTGGATAACTTTGAAAATAAAATTTGATTTTTAAAGAAAAATAAAGTTTTTCTTTAATCACAAATGTCTTTTAATTATGCGAACTTTTTATATGAGTAGCTTATTTTTAGAACTTAGAAATAAGTTTTTATACCAAATATTAGATGGATGTGTCACCTCCACTACACCCAATGGAAAACATCAGGAATGGCGAACGAGTACCCCACGGATCACGCAGTAACTCGTGTGTGAAATTATCGAACCCGTTTGAATTTTTAGATATAATTTATTATTTAAATTTACAACTTTCTTTTTCATATTATATTAATTTCTAAAAGAATTAAAAATTCTAAATTGTCTATTTAATTTTATTACCTTTTTTCTACTTTAATTGTACTTTAATTATATATTTTAATGTTTAATTGATATTTTTATGAAAATAAGTCTTTTCATATTACTAAATTTTTTATAACTTATATAAATACAGGAAACTCTTATAATATAAGATTAAAATTAATACATTTTCTAGCATATTGTTGGGCTCAGAGCCAAAATTAAAACAAATTTACAAAACCAATTTAAACAAAAAGGTGAAAATTGTATTAGTTAAAACAAAATAGTTAATGTCGCTTGGAAATTGGCAATATGGCTGCTGTAACATAAGCACGCACCGCAAGAAGAGATCAAAAATAAAATAAAACATATTATTTAAAACAAAATAAAAATATAACAAAATTAAATAAAACAAATAATTAATTAAAATCATTAAAAAGCCTACAGCTGCAGAAGGAATTATACGAAAAATAAAATAAACTGCCAAAACCTTTCAAAATAAGGTTTAGAAAAAATAACCTTTTATTTATTATAACCACACACGGAAATCAATCAACAATCAGAAATAAATGTACTACAAGGTATATCAAGGAAACAACAAATAAAATGTGATTCAATAAAACATCAGCAAGACTCCAGCACGTTGAAGATCACCGAAGCATTAGAAGCAGAAAAATGGTATAGTGAGATGGGAACATTTAAAGCATATATAGAAGAGGAACGTTGGAGAAGAAGGAAAGAGGAGTTGTTGAAAGCTGACATAATAAAATTAATGACCAATGATAGCCAAGTAAAGAAGATTAACGAAATGTGGGAAAAACGAATAAATGGGGTACTAAGAATCAATATGATGCGAGCAATTACAAATAAGGAACCAAGCGTACAAAGAATTCCACAAATAAGGATTGAAAGCGAGGTAATCGAAAGAATGGAAAACGTGAATTTGAATAATGAAGATCACAACGAAACAGCAACGGAAAGGGATGTAAATAGAAATATTGAAACAAGAAATC